>CM053503.1:43585430-43681244 GCA_028627145.1 Eidolon dupreanum | reverse complement strand
GTGGCACCGGAGCCTATCTAGTCCCAGGCCTCATCTTGTCAGCTCAGAGGGCTCATTCCCTACCCCAGGGCTTTTCCTTCCTTCTCACTGACCATTCCCTGCCCTCAGATCCTCTCACCTTGGCTCATGCACTCTGCCTTTCTTCTCAGCCCCCCCGCCCCAAACCTCCCAAGAGGTCTTCTGATGCTCTCTGCCCCTCATCCACCTGTCAGTGCCTTCTCTGTCATGCTTCCCTTGGCCAAGGCCCATCCTACTGCCTCTAGGCCCCTTGACAGTGGCATATGCTCCAACTCTGGGGCCTGGCTCTGCCCTGTTGTGTGATAGGAGAACCAAATGTAGTGGAAGGATTCTGGCAACTGCCATTCAATATTCTGTGCCTCCCCTACAGCCTGGAAGCTGGCTTGCTTCACCAGGATTCATAGCCCCTCATCTGTGCCAGGAGGCAGCCTCCACCTTCAATCAAGAGGTCAGCAGGGCTCCAAGGGGAGGACATTTCTAGGCAAATCATTCCCAGTCCCATGCTCCCAGCTCATCTGGAAGTCAACTCTCTGAAGCTGCCACACAGTTCACCTTCCCTCCCTCCCCACTGCACACACCTGCTCAGGCTTAGCTGCCCCACCCACCCCATGCCTCTCATCTGAGACCTGTGCCCCAACCATGCTCCAGGTGCTGGGAAGGGAGGAGCAGTGAACCAGACAGATGGGATCCCTGCTGCTAAGGTATTTTTTATATTCCAGTGGAGGTAGGGGGCAATCAACAGTTAATTAATAAGACAAAACAATTTAGATAGTGATTGGTGCTTCAGAGAACTTCAGATAGACTGCTGATAGAGTAGCTGGGTGTTTGAGGAAACCATCTCTGAGGTCTTTTATCCTAAACCCCAGGGATAGGAAAGGGGCAGTCATGTACAGAGCTGGGAGAACCACATTCCAGGTAGAAGGAACATTAAGTTCAAAATCCTTGAAGCATGAAGATGCTTGGCAAATGCAAGGTACAGGAAGTGGGCTAATATGGTCAGAGCACAGTGAGTGAGAGTGGTGGGGAGTGAGGTCAGGGTTGGGCAGGGCCTTATGAGCCATAGTAAGGGTTTCTGCCGGCTGCTGTCCCCCCAGCCCCACCCCCCGTTTCACAACTGTTAGCTCCCAGGTATAGTATCTTGCACTCAGACCTGGGTACAAGGAGAGTACTCAGTATCAAAGTGGTAACAAACGGTGGTTTTCTGGCCAGCCAGATTCCTTCCACAGGCTCAATGCCCAGCTAGGATGCCTCTCCTCCCTTTGGCCTGAGCCAGGACTCAGCCAAGAACATTCTGTCCTGGAGATCTTACAAGTGATCCTGAGAAACTTCAGCTGTGACAGCCTCAGCTCTGGGGAGATTGGGGGAGGGATTAGGGGGCCAGGGGCAGGGCTCATACCACAAGTGCCCACACACCTGGTTCTTGATGTTGTCGATCTCAGCCTGCAGCCTCTGGATGGCCCGGTTCATCTCCGCAATCTCATTCCGGGTATTCCGGAGGTCATCTCCATGCTTCCCAGCCTGGGTCTGGAGGGTCTCAAACTGGAGGGGCCATACAGAGAAGTATGGCAAGGGGTGGGCAATGATTATGGGTGATTCATCCCTCTTCCCACCCAAGGAAAGCCTATGGTTGTGGGCGACAAGCCCTCTTGGCTTATCTTCCCAAGGAGGGACAGTATGACTCCCAGAAACCCTCGCCCAATGCCAGGAGACCAGCTATTAGGCAGTGGGGTAGGGGCTCGGTGTCCTCCCAGCCAGGTCAAAGAGGACAAGGATGTCTCCCAGGGCCTATCCCCATTGATTCTGAGCTTTTTCTCATTCCCATAATGCCCTAGTGCTAGAGAATCACTGGAAGTCTGAGACCTTCACCTGAGAGCCCCTCCTCAACACCACTCATTTCACAGATAAGGACAATGAGTCCCAGGGAGTGAAGGCACTGCCCAAGGATCACAGAGCAAGTCTGAGCCCAGCTCTGTGTTCTCACCTATGTACCATGGACGACTCCATATCTCTGCAGAGACAGCCCTCTATGCTGCTTCAAACCCTGTCTCAGGCCCCCTTCCCCAGCACCCTCACCCATTCCCTCAGCAAGTGCACAGTCATCTGCCCTGCCTCCACGTGGTTCCTGGTCTGGAGCCCTAGGATCCCAGATGTGGTCCTTTTGCTTCCATCTACTAGCTGTGTGGAGGTAGGCTAATTATTTAACCTCTCTGTGCTTCAGTTTCCTCATCTGTAAAATGAGGATAACAATAGTGCCTACCTAATAGGGCTGTCCTGTGGGTTAAATAAGACAATACAGGTTAACGTCTGAAACACTGCCTGGCACTACGAATACTTACCAAATTTTGGCTATTGTAATTATTAACCTATGTCCACTCCCTCTGCCCTGCTCCCTCATCAGGGCAGGGCCCTGGTCTTCACATCCTCTTTTTTCCAGGACACTGGGGAGCACCACAGACTTAACCACTGGTGCCTGCCAAGACATTGGGACCCAGGCCCTAAAGGCTTGAAATGGGGAGAGCAGAAAGAAAAGCTGTCATCAAGAACCCTGCAAGAGGAGGAAATGTGTCCCCACGGGCCGCATACCTTGGTCTGGTACCAGGCCTCGGCCTCGGCCCGGCTGCGGTTGGCCATCTCCTCGTACTGGGCCTTGACCTCAGCGATGATGCCATCCAGGTCCAGGGATCGGCTGTTGTCCATGGACAGTACCACAGATGTGTCGGAGATCTGGGCCTGCAGTTCTGACAACTCCTGTAGGGACCAGAAAGAACATCAGGACTCAGGGTATGACCCGCGCTTGTTCCTACACCCAACCCGGGATTCCCCACATACACACCAGGGAAAGAGGAAGGGAGAAGAGGCCGGAGTAAGTGTGATTCATCAGGCAGCGAGGGGGCACAGACCAGCACCAGCTGAATGGTTCCACCTACCCTGGCTCCCTGAAGAGTCCATTAGCAATTTTTCAAATAACAGTCTGATGGGATTACAGCGGATAAAGTGACAGAGTGTGGTGAGCTGTGATGACTCCTGCTATGAGATGCTGCTGGAATATGAGCTCTACTGTGAAGGGGCTCTCTAGGGGTTGGTAAAATAAGTTATGTTCTGCCCTATAATGGAACACTCTGCAGCCTTTAAAACTGATGATATGACTGTATTTGCAAACAGGGAACTTTATCCATGGTATACTGTTACATGGAAAAAGCATGGTTCTATTTCTATTAAAATATATTTCTGGCTGTATATATGTACAAGAACAGTCCAAAAAGGTAGATACCAAGATGATAAGAGCAGGTATAGGTGACCTGTTTTCAATCTTATGCTTTATTTAATTTCCTGGGAATTTTTGCAATGAGTATGTATTTCTTTCATAATGAGAATAAAATTACATATATATTTATATGCACATACACATATACATACACATATATATATATGCATATATATAATGTATGATAGACATATGAAGACCTACCCTGAGATTAGAAGCACCCAAAGCAAGCCTCAAGGATCCAGCCCCCTGAAATTAACACATGTGGAAATTCACTCTGAAGGGCTAAATGGAGGCTGGATGTTCAAGCAAAGACTAGCCTGAACTGAGAGCTGTACTTAACCTCTAATGTAATTATGTCCCAGACCAACCTTGCCAGATGACTAGCCACCCTATCTCTGCCTAAGGCCCAAGGTACACAGTGATGAGAGTGGAAAGGATTTTAAGTCCTGTGAGAGAAAAAGCTAGAAGCCCATGGCAAGCGTGAGAGAGAGAGAATGAGATGGAAGGGAAGACAGATAGAGTGGCTGGTTGGTGGGCGGCCTCACACCCAGTCCCTTCTGGGTGGAAACCTTCAGCCACTCCAGTCTCTCCTGCTTCAGGCCCCCTGCCCACCCCTCCCAGCCCACCTTTGAACACTGTCTTAGCCCTGGATTCTTTGACATCTTCCTGTCTCCCTTCAGTCCCTCCCAATCCTCCTTCCAGAAAAATGGTCATTCCTTGTCTCTGGAAGGCCAAAAATGACTGACCCCACCCTGCTCTGCTGCCACCAGCTCCTCCATCATGGATTCCTGAGTCCAGAAAGAATAAAGAGCAGGATGAAAGTACCCCCACACACATAACACATATCCAGACTGGCCCAGAGGCAGACAGTGAACCAGATGGCACCCTGGTTAGGACATGCAGGACATGACATGTCTCCCACCCCTGAAGTCCTCACCGTCTCATAGAAGGTCCTGAAGAAGTTGATCTCATCATTCAGGGCATTCACCTTGGCCTCCAACTCCACCTTGTTCATGTAGGCATTGTCCACATCCTAGGGGTGGTTGTGAGAAGAGGTAGAAAGATACCATGTCCTCAGTACATGAACATTTAGCAGGGTGGGAGTATGCCAGTACTGTCCAGCCCACAGGGCCAACCACCACTGCCCTACCAAAAAAACACATGGTTTTTCCAGGCTGCCTGACATGCCCATGCCAGGAAGTTACCTCCATTGGACCCTCCCAGGCTGTGTGATGGACATCATCTCCATGTAACCCCAGGACTAGAGGTGCCTTTCTGGCACTGGTAACGCAGAGCAGCCTGAAGCCCCAAACCTAGCACTTTATCAGTTCCTAAAGGCCTTGGTGGTTTGGACACACCCCTGGCTCTGCCACCTATTAGCTCTGTGAACAAATCACTTTGACTTTGTGAGCTTCAACTTCTCATCAGTCAAATAAGAGAGCATAAAATCATTCAGATTCCAGAACACTGCTCCCAGAGATGAAACATCTCAAGCTTAAATGTTTTATTTGCAGCATGGATGATTCCAATGCAGGGAGCCACAGATAATACCACATGGCCAGATTATGTCTTGGCCCCTTCTAGCCATGCCTTCCTGTGGTTAAACTCCTATGGGTAGGGCCCACTTTTACCTATCCCTGAATCACCAAGGGCCCAGCACACTAGGGCAGGCTGCATTTATGTGGATGGGCCTAGAATACTCAGCTGCTCAGTGAGTGTGTGTTGAATCAGAATCTTAAATCAAGGCCCTCTAAGATATTTCTAAGGCCTTCCAACCTTGGCTCACTTTTCCAGGAATGAGGAACTCACTCTGCTTCAAGACAGCTCATTCCATTCATTCAGCAAATATTTCAGGTCTGCCATGTGCCACCCTTGTCTGTAATGAAGTGTTCTGTGGTAAAGTACTTCCTTATTTGGGGCTGAAATCTCCCTTTCTAACCTTTATCCTCTGATATTAATTCTAACCCCTCCAGGCCCAGAAACAAGTCTAGTAACTCACCATACACACACACACACAGGCTATGCTATTAGGGCCTGGCTTCTAGATGTCGCCTCCAAGCCCATCACTCCCTTCTTGTAGTCCCCAGACCAGACCTTGGTCACAAGTCCCTATTGGATGCTCAGGTGAGGGGACCATGTAGTCCACCGTCCCTTGTATTCAGACAACAACCCTCCACAATCCCTCCTACCTTTCCCTCTCACCTTTTTCAGCACCACAAACTCATTCTCAGCAGCCGTGCGCCGGTTAATTTCCTCTTCATACCTGCAGTGGAGGGTGTTGGTGCAGCTTTGCCTTTATCCCCACCTCAGATCCAGGTATAAAAATCTATCCTGCATCACCCTCACCCCCTCCATAATGGCACGCCTGAAAAACCAGGTGTCAGGTATAAAACCCAATGTCCCTGACATCCATACGGCTATTTCTCAGGCTTTCAATCTTGGCATGGGTTGGGGCAGGGGGGTGGGGGGTGAGGGATCAGGGAACATATATGAATTAAAGGACAAAGGTTGCATATACTGGGAATGAGAAAGCAAATAATAAAAGTTGTGCTTATGGACTTCATAGGGGGCCTGAACTGTTAGTCCTTCCCATACAATAGCTCACAACAATCTTATAACAATGATACGATGATTAGCAGGGCAAGGGAAAAAAGGCACAAAGAGGTAGAGTAACCAGTCCAGTCACTAAGCTGATGATAAGTGGCAAAACCCAGACTTGAACCCTGGCACATCCTTTAACTACTATCTAATCTCACCTATTGAGCAGGGAAGAGGGGGCCTGAAGGGGAAGAACCTTGTGGAATCAGGAAGGGGGTACATAAATTCCTGGAAGAACCAGGCCTCAACTAGATGGTCTAGCCCCCATCCCCCCTTCCATCCCTTTCTCCCAAGGAGCCAGCCCCACCCATAGGAGGATATCAGCAAAGCAAGGCACAGAGCAAAAGAGCAAATGGGCCTAACTCAGTATTTATTTGGAAAATTTAAGAAAAAGATGTCAGCAAGAGGAACTCGCAGTGCCCAAGAGCTGCTGGCGAGCAACAGGAACAACATGGGGCAACTGCAGTGGGGAAAAGGATGCTGAGGCAGGCAGAGCCCCTCCAGGAGCCCAGACTCCCAAGGTCCCACTCCCTCAGGCCCTACAGAATAGTTATAGAAATCTCCTTGAGCAGCGGTCCCCACCTTTTCAGCACCAGGGACCGGTGCTCCTATGACTGTCTAATGCCTGATGATCTAAGGTGGAACTGAGGTGGTAATGCTAGCTCTGGGGAGTCGCTGCAAATACAGATGAAGCTTTGCTCCCTTGGCTGCCGCTCACCTTCTGCTGTGCGGCCCAGTTCCTAACAGGCCACAGACCAGTACCAGTCCACGGCCTGGCAGTTGGGAAATCTGTCCTTGAGGCTGGCTGTCCACCCTTGCCACAGCGCTGTGCCAGGAGGTCACTGGGCAGCTGCACCCAGGACCCTCCCTGGGCCTCTTCAGCCGCTCCTTCAGTCCCAGCCCACAGCTCAGCATGGCTCCACAGGAAAGGGGAGTATGTGTGCCTACATATGCATATGATATCAGGGGTTTAGGTGTTGCCCCAGGCTTTCCCTGCCCTGTACCTGTCTGGTTCCACCTGTTGTGCAATTTATACTGTTGACTATTGCCCTAAGGAAGTAGGGGGTGGACACTCTCCACAGAGGCCTTTGTTTATTCTACCTCCGGTCAGAGCCAGTGTCCCTACTCTGGCTTAGTCATGTACCTCCAGGCAGACACAGAACTGACTCACCATCTCCAATGCCCAGCCCTAGCCTCAAGCTTTGGTTTCTATTCAATGAGAAGAGAACTCAGTGGGCACCTAAAAGGCCTGTCCTCAAAATCCCAGCTTTCCTGGCCCCTCTACTCCTTGCCCCTCCTGGCAGCCTCCTTTCTGGTTCCTACCCTGACCAGACCCACCCCTCAAGTTTCTGCAACCTCTCCCTCAGCTCACAATGATCATTCTCTCTCCCTGCTTCTTTCTAGCCCAAGGTGGTACCATGTCTCCTCCTGGGAGTCAGGGGCCCAAAATTCAAGTCCCAGCTCTCCCAATGATCTGCTGTTAATCTGGATCAATCTGAAACTCTCTGGTCTCTAATTCTTCACCTGAAAAAAAATGAAGCTGTTCTAGAATAATCTGTTAGGATCGTGCAAGTTCTGAAGCGCATCCATCATAGGACACCTTCTGCCCTACTCTCTTGGGATCGTGGCCAGACACTCAAAGGGCCAAGGGTAGGTTAAGGCTAGAACGAGATATATTACTGGGAGTAATTCTGGAGAAAAGACCAGAATGACTTGGAAACAGCCCTCAGGAACACAGAGGAGCTAGGAGAGGCAGGGAATGTTAGTCAAGACTCTCACTTCAGAGGTTACTGTACTGAGCAGCTGCACCCTCTGACCCCTAACCCAGAGGGGACTTGCAGAGGGCCCACTGATCCGGGGTTAGGGAACACATTGGCCCAGGACATGGATCCCCACAGGTGGCGCTGAGGGTCAGTACTTATTCTTGAAGTCTTCCAAAATATCCTGTGTGCTCCGCAGCTCCACCTCTAGGCGGCTGCCATCCATCTGCAGGGCTTCGAGCTGCTTGCGCAGGCCAGCAATATGGGCTTCAAAGATGCCTGGGAGGGAGCTGCTCTTGGCCGACTTCTGCTCCTGCAGCAGTGCCCACTTGGTCTCCAGCAGCTTGTTCTGCTGCTCCAGAAACCGCACCTAGAAGAGAAATGGAGGAGAAAACTTATGAGGGGCAGACTGTGTCTCCCACAGTGGGGTTGGGAGGGTCTTCAGCCACCCAGCAGAGCCCAAGCTCCCAGTGGATGTTCACCTCAACCTGAGCCCTCAGTCCTTGGCCCTCTCCTCCTGGAAACCCACCCAGAGCAAGCCTCTTCCCCAGAATTCTGTCTTGAGTGTCTTAGAGTGTGACCAAGGGGTCAGGTGTACCTGGTTCATGGATGTGTTTTTGCAATTGTGCTTTAGGGTCTCCCCGCTCCTGTGCTTCCCATCACATTACAGGTGATCTTCTCCCCCTCCCTCTTTGAAGGGCTTCCCCCTTCCTGTGTCCCAGGCCTGACTCAGCTCCCTCCTTTCAGGCTGGTACCTGTCCCTTCCTTAGTGTCCTCTCTCCTTTCCCTTTCCTCTAGCAAGGCCTCAGGATAGGGTGCTACAATCCAGTCAATGTGAAA
The DNA here is from genome assembly GCA_028627145.1 of Eidolon dupreanum. Taxonomy (NCBI): domain Eukaryota; kingdom Metazoa; phylum Chordata; class Mammalia; order Chiroptera; family Pteropodidae; genus Eidolon; species Eidolon dupreanum. Next base: position 43,672,760 of record CM053503.1, on the reverse strand, counting down.
TGAGCCCTTGGGCCCAAAAGGCCCATAAGGAGCACCTAGTATGACTGGGGGTGGGAAGCAAACCTCAGAACCAGCAAGTCAGGGCTACAGGACCTGGGGGGCTGCAGACAGTGCAAATAAGCAGCTCTGTTCTCAAACCCTCAACTCCCATCCCTTTGGGATCCAAACAGCCAGGAAAAACTCCCAAATGGCCCTGCTCCAGGGCCCCTCCGTGCCCACTCTGGGCCCCCAGATGGGCTGTCTCCAAAATCAGGTATAACCTCATTCACCTCCAACCACCAAAGGGAAGCTGGAGGACCAGGTAGGGTGGGGTGGGTGTGGCAGGAAGCCTCCCTCTTTCCCTCTCTCCCTCCCTCCAGCCCTTTGTTTCCAGCATCTGCTGCACGGTAGACAGTGTGTGGGAAAGGGGTCTCAGCACCCCGGAAGGGCATGTAACCCCTCCCCCACCTCTGACTCCACAGAGCCCCCTCGCAGAGAAGCAGGCCCGAAAAGAGAGGAACTTCTGGCACTGGCCAACGCACCAGTCCTCCCAGCGCCTAGCCCACGTGCAGCCAGGGCTGGGTGGCTGCTGCGACCTGGAGCATGGCGTGGCATGGCTTGGGCAGGTTGCGGTCGGCTCACCTTGTCGATGAAGGAGGCGAACTTGTTGTTGAGGGTCTTGATCTGCTCGCGCTCCTCCTGGCGCACCTGCTGGATGGAGGGGTCGATGTCCACCTGCATCGGGGCCAGCAGGCTCTGATTGATGGTGACTTGGTGGATGCCGGCGCCTACCGGGCCCCCGTATGCGGAGTGAATGGCCACGCGCGGCCGTGAGGCTCCCAGGCCATAGAGGCTGTTGCCTCCGGTGCGCACAGAGCTCAGACGCATCTGGGCACCGCGCCCCGGGAAGGCTGCGGAACGCGAGCTGAAGACTTGGGAACTAAAGTGAGTGGACATGCTGGCTGCACTGTTGGACTTAGCGGAGAGCGAAAGAAAACCGAACTTGCTGACCTCCAGGGAACCCAGCGTCTTTTATCCGCTAGGCGCGGGCCGATCAGCTTACACAGGTAGGGGCGGAGCCGACTGCCCGCCACCTTTCTCTGATCTCTATTTTCCCCTCCCCCAACCCTCGCCCCGGGCCGCGCTTCCGCCCTCCGCGTCTCCTACCCCACCCAGGCCCAGGCTTTCAGTCCAAGCCGCAACTGTCCGGAGTGGGGAGGAAGGCCGATGTTCCCCAGAGCCCCTGATACAGGCGGACGCAGAGGATTGAGAGACAGCGGTCCGAGTCGATCTGGACCGGGCTCAGTCAGGGAAGGCTTCTTGAAGGGGCCTTGGGGAATGAGTGAAGAATATCCAGATTCCTGAGGCCAGAGCAGAGCCATTAGCGGTAAAAGTTTGGCGGAAGGGGTGGACAAAAAAGTTCTAGTCCAGGAGTCAAACCCCATCTTCCCTCCCAGACTACTGAAAGCCAGAAAGGCATTGCCTAACTGCCTTCCTACCCCCCAAATGCATCTCCTCCCTGAGAGATCAACTCAGTTCTTGAGTTGTCTGACCCCAGGGTGGGCCGGGCCTAGCTGGTTTCCCTGGCCACATGCCCTTATACCTCATTTCTATAGAGCAGCTAGGCTGATTGGGTCATGACCCCACTTCTCACCCCCCTCCTCCCCACTCCAGTAGGTATGTGAGGCCCAGAGGCCCCTGAGAATGGTTACCCTAGGCCTGAGCTTCCCCTACCCTTGAATCACATTCCTGACCACTTATTCCATTTACCCTTGTAGAGAAAGGGGACACATGTGTATTTGGAGCACTTCGTGGACGTCTGTATACTTATGTGGAGCTTCACTGCATGCACACCCTAAACATATGCCGTGTGCATGTCTATGAATGTTCTTACACAAGTAGAAGTCTATGTTCAGGAGGAGAGGGTGTCTCTGGATACACAATTAATCACTTTTGTGTGCACATCTATGCGTGAGCTTGCATCTGTACTCAAACGCTCCTCTCCATTCCCCCCGTCCCTGCCATTCTTCTCTTTAAAAGTCCTCAGCAGTCTCAGACCCAGCCCAAGACAGGGCTAAAAATTGAACTAGACAGGGAACTCTGGACACTGAGACAGCTAAGCACTGGCCTCCCTTCCAAGTAGCCTCTAGTCACACATGCCACACCTTCTGCACTGCCCTGTGGCCATTTTCCCCAGACCTGGCTTATTCTCCAGGGGTAACCCTGAGGAGCCTTTGGAAAAGATAGCTGACAAACTTCTTGTCACCTTTAGCCACCTCTAGCCCCACCAATGAGCTGGCCAGATTGTCACCTCGGACCAAGCCCTTTTCATTTAAGTTAGGCAAGGACTTCTGTAAGCCAGCCCCTTCTCGGAGATCTCAGTGGTGGCCCACGCCCTCTCCCTTTCCTCTACTTCTTGTTGGTGAGGCTGCTCAGGCCAGAGGTGGAGGAATGCCCAAGGACCTAAAGTGCTATCTGCTGCAGGGTGTGTGTGCACATGTGTGCATGTGTGTGTGTGAGAGAGAACGAACGAGCACACATGCGAGAGAGCAGGGGGTGAGCTTTAACCTTGAATTCTCAGTCATAGCTTGAAGAGCATACAGATTTCCTGTCCCTATGATATTTGCAGTCATAGGAATCCCACTTCTCCCCATCCCCTATCCCCAAACAGGCAAGAGACCCATTATTTAATTTCCACAAACTCACATGTGCACACACGTGCCCCGCCACACACACACACACACACACTCCAACTTCTTTACCCTTCAGGGCTCATCCTCAACTCTTTTTTCTTACTACCTCCCATCCCAGCCTCCTATCCCTCCACCCCTCAACCCCACTAACATTTTGCTGCTGGCCTCTCCTGCCTCCTCTGACCTGCAGCCGCCCATAGGATCTGCCCTCTGGAGGCCATACCCCCTGCCCACACCAGGAAGTCCTCCTGGCCCTCCACTTCTCCCCTAGAGCATGACCTGAGAAATCCTTGGCAGGGCACTGCTGGTGACCTGCTTTGCAACCCTAAGCAAGTCACTGCCTCTCCCTGGGCCATGGTTTCTTCACTAGAGATGAAATCCCCACGTTCCTAGAACAGAAGAAGCTGGAAGGACATTGCAAAGGAGAAAAGGTCTGTGGGCTTTTTAGAATCAGACCTAAGCCTCCCCTTGAGCAATATTTCCTCATTCCAGGGCCTGCCAGGTATCCGCCCCTTGGCCTCTCCATCCCCTCCCTGAAGCATTCCTGGTGGCTCCAGCCCTTGCCAATCTCCTCCTGTCTCTGTATTCACAGGCGGGCACCGTGAGCCCACTTAGTGCCAGGCTGCACACATAAATACCCTGTAGAGGGCTTTGCAAGAAGCTGTCAACACAGAGACCAAGGATCAAACTCCTGTCCCAACACAGAGAGACCAAGGATCAAACTCCTGTCCCACTAGAGTGCACAGTCCAGAGGTTCATCTAAACTCAGGCTCCCACCCCATCCCATGCCTCTGCTGGCCTCACGGAGATCACCGTAGGAGATTCTGTGCAGAATCTAGAGACTAGTTAATCCCACAAAGCCTTTGCCTGCCCCAAAGTTTCACTCCCATCTCTGTAGTGTTCTGTCTGTCTGTCCATCCGTCCGTCCATCCGTCTCTGTCTCTCTATCTGTCTGTCTCTCTTTCTCTCTCACACATACACCCATCCCTGCCAGGCACATACTCACTTGTCCTCCTCCCACTCTCCACCTGGCTTTCCCTCAGACCCTCTGGAACCAACTATGGACAAACAAGCAGCCCCAAGTCCTCAGCTATGCTTGGCTTCACTAAACCTGCCCTGATGCTGTGGTCCCATAGCCCTTGCAGGTCAAACTGGCTGCTGCTCTCCAGAGAGAAGGAGGAGACATTCTTTTTGGCTCCCTCCTGCACTTTCAGAACCATTACTCATTGTCCATCCCCTTAAATATAGCCTTTGACTCCTAAAGAAAAGAAAAAGGCATAATTTGTTTTTACTATTTGTTTGAATCCAAATGTTTGTAATCATAACAAATGCCTATGAAAAACCATGAAGAAATAAAATGGAGTCACAGTGGTCAAGCCATTAAATTATTAACATCAAGTAGGCTGAGGCATAGAGAAATGATTCTATTCTTGCTTTAACTAGCCTGGGAACTTAAACTTGTGGACTTTAAGTTGTATGCCAGTACCTAGATATATCTAAATTCTGTAGCTAAATCTTTGAAGGACTTAAGAAAGAGTGTTTATGTGCTAGAGATGTATATATCTCTTATAGATAACCACTTGTCATGCTAAAGAAAGAATCTTTCATTATTCAGACAACTTGGCATCCATTATTCAATCCACAAAACATCTGGATAATTACCATCCTGAGCCAATCCATGGGCTAACAATGCAGGATTGACTTTTTTTCAGACGTGTGCTTTTTACTATAAAAAGTCTCAGACTTTTCTTTCTCCTTCAAAACACTCTGGATATTGTCTAGTTATGTTTCTGATTTGCAAACTTAAGACCTTTGAGTAAATCTTTGTCATTGATTCTTAGGCAAAGCCTCCTGACTCCTTTGAGCTTGTTCAACAAGCCATTTAATATTTCGGCGTGGAATGTAATAATTTAGAGAAAGAGTCAAAAGATGTGTCAAAAAATAATAAATGGAGCCAGAGGAACTGCCTTACATGTCTTATGCCTCAAATCTTTGGAATGCTGAAACGGGGAAAATAACCTTTGGACTGGGACTAAAGCAATCTTGTTTGCAAAGATAACAAAAAAGCAGGTATTATGACTCCTTGATTGATGACCACCAGACTGAAAATTAAAAACATTGTTTACAATTAGCATCACTATATTATGTTATGTGCACCAATAGTAATGCCTTCCTTCTGTTGATGTAATTGTTCCCCTTTCTTTTCTCATAAATACCCATTGCCTTTGTCTCCTAATCAGAACACTATTTATGCTCCTGCCTGAATCAGTGTGTCCTGAATTGCTATTCTTATTGATCTCAAATAAATGTTTGTTATCTCTCATTGTGAAAGAACTTTTATTTTTGAATTAGTTAATGAAAGGCAAGGAAGCAACATATATGACAGCCAAGAGGCTACTTTTCTGAATAGATGAATCCATAAGAAAGAGACAATTGCAACTGGAAAGTGAGCAACAGACATGAAGAATGTGAGCTATTGGTTATATAGTGCTTACTTTACATGTGCCTGTCAATGCACTTTGCATCTATTTACCCTTTTAGTTCTCACAATAACTCTAAAGCATAGTGTGTGATTATTCCATTTTAAGAGAGAAAACCAAGGCAAAACAAATTTTAATAAATGGCTCAAGATCACATGGCTGGCATGTAAAAAAGCCATGACTTGAATCTTGGCAGTTTGAGCCTCTAGGTTACTTACAGAAAAGGAAAAGAAAGAAAAAAAATAAATAGCAAATAAATGTTCAACCTCATTCAAAGAAATACAGCAAGAATAGCAATGAAAAGCCATTTTCTCCTGTCAGATTACCAAAGACTAAAAAGATTGAGAACAGTGCTGGTGGATATGTGGGTAATGGAAAGTTTTGTCCTTTGTTCATGTGTCATCAATTGGTGTATCCTCTTTAATTTATCAAAATTAAAGACATTTGTCCTTACCTCGATAAGCAAAACAAATACGCTTGTCTTTAACCAAGTACTTCCACTGACAGGAACTTATCCTACATATGTTCTGACCAAAAGTGTACACATATGTGTGCTCTCTGCTGCCACTATTTTATATTAGTGAAAAACAGGAAACAACATAAATGCCCGTCAATGGGAAGTGATTAAATGAATTGAGCAACATATATTCAGAGGAATGGTATTTATTGAAAAGAATAAAATCCCATATGTACTGATTGAGTTTTTACCTTTACACATCGATTGCATAAATCACTGTAATTTAAAAATTCCTACAAGGTTCATGCCTTCCAGCTATACCTTGTGTAACCCCTTTCTCTGTGGCTGGTCCCTGCTGGCCCCAGAGTCACCTCCTGACCTCTTGGCCACTCCTTCATACTCACCAGGGGCTCTGGCACCTAGTTCCTGGAGCCCCTCTTCACGCTGTCACCCTCATTCTCCAGGTGACCCACCTGGAATCTTAGCCTGATCATTCCTTAGCTCCTCAATTCTAGTGACTTTCACTTTCATCATTTTTCTCTTGTCTCTGTTCATGGCCACACCCTAGACCTTAAAGTGCGCCATCTCAGAAGTCTTAAGCTCTGATCTCACACCATAGGACCATTCGTCAGCCTCCTACTCTTAGCAGACATGTTCTTCAGCCACATCAGCATCCCCAGTCCTGAACCCAATTATTCCATTTTCTCCCTGCCCACCACTCTCCTTTAGACACACTAAGCACTAAACTCTCTGCTCGAGCTCTAACCTGCAGAGCATCCATGAAGAAAAACATCTCCTGTAAATCTAATGACACCACCAACACAGAGTCCCCAAGCTCAGCTGCATCCTCTTTGCTACTGGGCACTTCTCTCTGCCTTTGCTCAGTAATCTCTCCCAGTCTTCCTGGTTGCTACTGCAAAGCTTCTCTACTCTCTTCTTATCCCTCGCCCTATACACAGCACCCTCACTCTCAACAAAGTATCTGAGCATTCTTCTTCACTAAGAAAATCAAGGCCATTTTGTAAAAACTCCCACCCAAACTTGCCTCCCCACACGCTCTTTCTCCCTCCCTCCAGGCTCTGGGAACAGGCTGTCTCTCCACCTGTGCCCTGGACACCAGCCTTGCTCACCTCCTCAGATATAGTATTCCATTCCATTCATTGATCACCACTTCCTGCTACTGTCACTCCCTCTTGCTCCCCTCCCTCTGACTGCTTTCTCATTTGTCTGCATGCACTTTCATTGGCGCTGTTGGGATAGAAGCAAGATGTCAATGAGCTGAGGCTTGAATGGGGTGAGGATGTGGAAACAGGGAGTGCCAACTAAAATTTCTCATGAAGTTTGGCAGTAAAGGAAAGTGAGACAGGAAGTTAGCATGAATGGAAAGCAAGCTAAAGGAAAAAGATTGTTGTAAGAGAAAGAGATATGAGCACAAAGCCTGGCAGAGGAAAAGGAGTTAGACAATAAAGAGAGATGTCAAATATGGGGCAGGGGGTAGGGGTGCTAATTAATGGAGCAAGGGAGTGGGGAATGGAGGAAGGGCTTAAGAGTCCAGGTAAGGCAAGCCTTAGTACAGAGGAGAAACGTCTCTATGTTTATGGAAGGAAGAAGCTAAGAATGGGCAAGGATATTCAAAGATGGGCAGAGGAGGTTAGTTCAAAGAAGGTTCTATACACGCTGTGCGAATGGCTAGTTTTGCTTCTAGGGGTGATAGCATACGTTTCATAGGGCTGTTCTGAGCTAATTCTCTATATCCTGTACATTCTCTGGTCCCAGTCCAGTGCATGACAGTAACTCTCCTTAACAGAGATCAGCAGTCTCCAGGAAACCACGCAGCACCAGGTGAAAGGCGTGCACTCTGATTCAACCCAAACTGCTCCTTTCCCGCTAGCTACACGGCCTTGTAGCTAATCAATGTGTGACTCCATTTCTTATTCTGTAAAATGGGGAATTAATGGTGTCTATCTCATGGCTTCTTTTAAGTATTGAAAAAGATAATGTTATAAAATGTACTTAAGACCCAATAAATGGGAATTGTTTCTGTTGTTGAAGTTATTATTGTGGCAGATGACCACTGGAACATCTGCCATGCTCATGGAGAGTCCCATCCTCTCCTTACTGGTAAGAGCCCAAGGAGCCTGGAATTTGAGATGCCATCTTCCTCAACTTGTCATTTATTTGTTGACTGTGCTCCTGGGAGGTCTGCAGGGTTGTATATTATCTGTGATGGTGCTGTCACCTGCACCTCGCTCCTATCTCCCCATCTCTGTGGTTCTGGGCTCTTTCCTGCACACTGGCAGTCCTCACTCACCTTCTCTTTCTGGTCCTCCACATCCTGGCATTTCCCATGTACCTGCTGAACTTCATGTGCTTGTGGAACTGGACATGCAAAAAATGGTTCCCCTACTTCTTAGTGAGGTTCAGTGTGACATATAATGAACAGATGGCAAGCAAAAATGGGGAACTCTTCAGCAACCTACAGGAGTTTGAGGGCCCCTCCGGAAAGCTGTCCCTGCTGGAGGTAGGCTGTGGCACTAGAATCCACTTCAAGTTCTATCCACCTGGATGCAGGGTGACCCCAACTTTGAGAAGTTCTTGATCAAGAGTGTTGCCAAGAATCAACACTTGCAGTTTGAGCGCTTTGTGGTGGCTGCTAGAGAGAACATGACCAGGTGGCCGATGGCTCCATGGACGTAGTGGTCTGCACCCTGGTCCTATGCTCTGTGGAGAACCAGGTGCAAATCCTTCAGGAGGTGTGCAGAGTATGGGAGCTGATGAGCTGGGGGTGGGGGAAAGGGAGGTGGGAGAGACATATCTTTATGTGCTAAGCTGGATACCTGTGGGCTTCAGGCATAGCTCCCACTAAGGGTGACCTTAGGCAAGGCACATCAATCATTCCTTTATGCATTATTCATAAAACAAACATTTGGAGAATGTGGACTAAGTGCACCAACACAGTATTTCTGGGATGAGAAATCAGTCTCAGAGAGATTGATTAGGTGACTTGCACAAAGGCATGTAGCTCACAAAAGTAGTAGAGACAGAACTAAAATTTAGGTGTCTTAACTTCTTAATTTCCAGATTATGACTTAGCAATGTGTTGCTGAATCCCCATAGAAATATTTTTGTTGTTGAAAATAGTTTTTAAGTTCTATATCATTTGTTCCATTAAATTTTCCTCAGTTGTAGGCACTGTTCTGATTATCCAAATTTGTGTCCTTCCTTCAGGCTGGCAGCAGATGAGCTGGTAGGCAGGACTCTCGTGTCTAAAGAATGGAGAGAGCCTCTAGGTTCTTTGTGAGCAGATAAGGACAATTTTCTCCTAGCTCAGGCAAACAGAGTGTATCTTCCTTCCTTGTCAGTAGGTTTTTGAGACTTCTCTCCAGTTTTTTGCAGAGTGGCCATGGCTGAGTCCTTTCCTTGTCCTGAGGTAGTGGATCTACCTGCTTAGGTGCCTCAGGGGGTCTTTGTTCTGCTCAACAAACGCTCCCCCAGGCTTTTGAGAACTCCCTCCAGGTTCTAAGATGTGTGTGCTGTGCTCCAGCAAAACACCAAACTTTCCCACCCACCCTCATTAGCTTATTAGCTTTTTATCCTAGTAATTGAATATTCCAGAAGAACAATGAGAAGAGGAGTCACCCTTCTCCACTTCAGCCACCATTTTCCCAATAGGCTCCAGATATAGATGAATGGATGGATGGACAGACAGATGGACAGACAGATAGATAGAATTTTATCTAAGTTATACATATGCATGGTTTAAAGAGGCAAACCACAAGCTTATGATGAAAAATAGCAGGTCTCAGCTACACACAACTCCTACTCCCCAAAGCCTCCCTGAAATTCAAGTTTTAACCTTTATTTTTAAAGTTTATATACATTATATAAATAGAATGTTTATACTGCTACTAATTCACTTTTTTCGTTTAGATGTTGACTTCTACGTATTGACTTCCCATTCTGGAAAGTGAGAATTTACTTCTTATCACCCCATGGCCACCACATTTCCCATCTCCCTTCCTCTGAACAGAATTATTTCTTTAATTGCTATTCACTGCTGAGACATGTAGTGTACTTCACTTACTTTTTGAACCATGCAATATACTTCCTTACTTTTGGTTTTTCCCAGAGTTAATAATTATCTATATATCTACATATAGACATAGAGATGTAGATTCCTAAAGGATCTCACACTCTCCCTCATTTGTCTTAACCTCTCAGTATGGTCAAGCATGTTAAATATTCTATTCATTTCATCACTGGAAGCCATTTTTTCACAGGCTTTCTCCCAGGTTCCCATCTGGACTGGGTGCTCTCTAGACCTGCTGCATTGCTTTCATCTTGGGATCTTCCTTTACCATCATCCAAGGAACTCCCTTCTTCTCTCTTTTGCACTAGATTCCCCGCTTCCTGCATTCTATCTCTTCCTCTTTCTTAGTTTACCCCTAATTTTAAGTAAAGCATATTTTGCGGTAGCTTTCTGAGAAAGGTGATGTAAATGTGTTTAGAAAATGCATGTCTGAGTATTCTTTATTCTCAAAACTAATACATAGTTTGCACAGCTGTAGAATTCTGGGTTGGAAAATGTTTCCCTTACAATTTTAAAGGTATCCATTGTCTTCTAGCTTCCTGAAACCATTCTAACTTTAGATTCTTTTATATGAAAACTTTTTTCTCTTCTCTATAAGTCTGTAGAATCTTCTCTGTCTCCTGTGAAATGACTTGATGAGATCTGTTGGGTATTTAATGGGACATTTCCATCTGCAAACCCATGTCCTTTAGTTCTGGAAATTTTTCTGGGATTATTTCTTTAAAATATCTTCTCTTTCTCTTTGAAAATATTAATTAGAGGGAGATATTTTCTTTCAAAATTTCTATCCTTCTACTTAGTCTCTGCTTCCTCTAGATGTTTTTTCCTGTTTGTTGACTGAGCTCCAGTTTTGATGTTGGAAACTCTTCTCAGATAACAGCTGGATACTCACATTTCCAGGGGTAGCACTAAAAACTGGTTGGGAGCTCCATGAACTTAGAAGAGGCATGCCAACACTGGACTCTCTATAACATGGGCTAGCTGAGCTGTTCACATGGAGAAATTCCATTGTTGATGTTCTGGGTCTTTCTTTTGCAACTGGTCAGAAAAATCTTCCAAATCTCTCCCTGGGATCTATAAGCCTGGCTTTTCTGGCATTCTGTAAACAAATGAGAGAAGAGGGCTGGGGGTCTCAGCATTCAAGTAGTAAACTTTCTCTTAATCCCCATCTTTTCAGCAAGGTAAAATGCCCTACTGTGCCTTGTTACAAAGACCCTCTAACCATCTCCAGAGAATAAACCTAGAGTCCTCTACTGAGGTGGGGAGGGACAGTATCTGGCCATTTTGAATGGGAGAAGGGGTGCAAAGTTACAATGGCTCATTAAATAGACTGCAACCAATTTTATAGGTTTTTAAAAAATCAATTTCATTGAAGTACAATTTGCATATGATCAAATGCATTCATTTTAAGTATACAGTTGGATCTATTTTGATAAATGTATACACTCATGTAGCCGCCACCAAAGTAAAGATATAGAACATACCCATTACCCCCAAAAGAATCCCTTGTGCCTCTTTACAATCAATCCCCACAACCCTAGGCCCCAAGCAAATACCCATTTTCTGACACTATAGAATAAATTTGTCTTTTATAGAGTTTAATGTAAATAAAATTATCCAATAAATACTCTTCAGTGTCCGGCTTCTTTTATTTAACATAATTTTTTTAGGTTCATCCATGTTGTTTCAGGTATCAATTTTTATTTTTTTACATCCCAGTAACATTCTATTATATGAATGTAGCACAATATTTGCCTTTTATGGGCATTTAAGTTGTTTCCAATTTTTGGCTATTATAAATACAGCTGATATGAACACTAATACACATATTTTTATGGACATATATTTTCATTTCTCAAATAAATGCCTAGAAATAGAATTGCTGAGTCATATAGTAAGTCTATGTTTAACTTTATAAGAAACTGCAAAGTATATACAGTATATTCTGCATTCAAGTCCATTGTCAAATATATGAATATTTTCTCCCAGCATGGCTTGCCTTTACATTTTGTCTTTTGAAAAGCAAAATGTTTTATTTTGATGAAATTCAGTTTATCTAATGTTTTCTTTTATGCGTCACAATTTTTGTGTTTTATCAAATGAATCTTCCTCTACTCCAAGATTGTAAAGATTTTCTCTTATGTTTTCTTCTAGAAGTGATATAGTGTTAAATTTTTATGTTAAGGTTTATGATTCATTTCCAGTTAATTTTGTGTAATGCATTAAGATTTTTAATGAATATCCAGTTCTTCCAGGACCATTTGTTGAAAAAACTATTCTTTCTCCATGGAATTGCCTTTTCACCTTTGTCAAATATCAATTGACCATAGATATGTAGTTCTTACTCAAGGTTCTATTCTGTTCCATTGATCTATATGTCTATCTTTTGCCGATATTATACTGTCTTGGTTATTGTAGCTTTATACTAAATCTTGGAATTAAGTAGCATAAGTCCTCCAGTATTAAACTCTGTTACAGTAAGTCTAGAGTAGTCTTTATTCTGGACTAATTTAGCCCTTTCACTAGGGCATGGCCTTTCTGGGGTCTCTGCCGAATGCTCACATATCCATTAAAGATTCTCCTCTCTGGTTGTAACTTGAATGAGTTCTGAAAATTGTTCAGCTTTACAACTGCTAGTCATTCTTTGCCTATCCCCATGGAGTGTCACTCTACACATACAAGACTTATTATTCAACAATGGACACCAAGAGAATCCCTTCCAGATTTCTGAAGTTCTCTCTGTGTAGCTCCCTTCTTTCTATAACAGGATTAAGATCAACTTTCTTGGGTCTAAGTTAGTGTATTAAAAAACCCACAGATTTCCTCCTGTATGTCTCTTTTACTGCTCACATGGAACATTTTACTTCTGACACTCTGGTCACCAAATGTGTAGAGATTTTCTCCATCAAGCAATTCCGCAACACCAGCTGATTGTCCCATAATTTAACTCAATTCGAACACTGTCTACCTGGAGGTAGCATCAGATCCCACAGGTTAAGGGCTTAGTCCCACAAGATTACTCCCTCCACCTCCAACTACACATGCCAATTACTAGTCCAGGTTGCCACCTGTGCTTCTGACCAATTGGTTTTAAATCCGAGTTTCTCACAATCCCCTTGGGTTCTATCAATTTACTAGAGCGACTCACGGAATTCAGGGAAACACTTACTTATGTTTATAAGTCTATTAAAGGATATGTATGATAAGGGATACATATGAACAGCCAGAGAAGGAGATACATATGGTGAGGTTGGTAGGGTTCTGAATGCAAGAGTCTCTGTCCCCATGAAGTTGGGATATTTCACCCTACTTGTATGTGGATGTGTTCGCCAACCTGGAAGCTCTCTGAACCCTGCACTTTTGGGATTTTATGGAGGCTTCCTCATACATGATCAATTATTAACTCCATTTCCAGCCTCTCTCCTTTCTCTGAAGGATGGAGAGTGGGGCTGAAAATACCAAGCTTCGAATCATGACTTGGTCTTCTGGTAACCAGCCCCCATCCAGGAACCCACCTAGACTTGCCTTAATAGAAAAAAGATGGTTCTAGCGCTGTTATCACTTAGAAATGTACAAGAGTTTTAGAAACCTGGTGTCAGAGACAGGGACAAAAACATATTATAACATGAGATTGTTCTAGTACTCATCCTTTAGGAGTTTGCAAGGGTTTTAGGAGTTCTGTGTTACGTACCAGGGCAGAGACCAATATATGTATTTTCTATTCTCTCGCAGTTATAATTTGTTCTACTTTCTAGCTTCCGAAAGCACTCTGCAATCATCTCCCTTGCTGTTTTCTTTATCTTATGTACAGTCAGTTCTTCTATAACATAACATACACATTCCTGAAAATCACCCTACTATGCAAAACCATGCAACAAAACTACAGGGCTTACCTGGGGGAAAATAGGGTTAGGAACACAATACTCAAAACTCTATCAGGGACACATTAAAAAAAAAAAAAAAAAAAAAACAGATAGGAACATAAAAACAGTAGCACAGTTTTACACATATTATTACATGGTTAAGAAATACATAACAACTACAATAAATAAGGCATTTTACCTGGGGGAAAAAAAATAGTATGCTTTGTGGATGTGGGCATTGGAAGGGTTGTAACTTGTGAATTATTGTGAAGTGGCAGGAAGGGAGGTTACCTGAAATTTCGCAGAAAGTTGCAACACCAGAAGCAAATGGATGTGGGTAGCGAACTGAGGCAGCTGGTAGATATTTGAATTATGTGCGTTTTGTGTTGTCCTACATGGCTCAGTTAGACGGGTGCGGTTTTTGCCCATGTTCCTCACAGACAAAATTGCACATAAGCAAAAGTGAAGTGCACACCGTACTCAAATTATTCCGTAATATATCAATCGTGTTGAAACCAATTCTTGTTTTCAAAACAACCATTGGGCTGTATTTGTATGTAAATAAATAAACAAACAAACAAACAAATTTCATAGCAGTTTTTGTGGGTTTCAGAGGGAGCAGATTTAAATATGTGTGTTCAATCTGCCATATTTAACTGGAAGTCGTCATGTATTTCTTTACCTGGGTTTCTCCTCCAAGGAGGCAGTGGGATCTTATAGGGTAAAGACTAATGACTCTATCTCCGTATCCCCACTGTCTGACACAGCATCTAACCTTCATTGGATGCTCACTAATGTGTGCTGAATAGAGTTGAAATGAAAGTTGTTCTGTGGCAATTTAACGCATCAGATTGACAAAATAGTTACGTGAATTTATGAAGACAGGCTATTTTAAACAGATTCCTGTCTCCAGGAGATGCCCTTGACTTCCTGGAACACACACCTGCCAAACATTCTAGCTAGAATGTCCTCAGTCAACAACTCCTCGGCCCAGCTAGACACTTCCTATTTGAGACCTGACAAGAAAGAACCAGAATGCTCTGGAGGAGGCTGCTTATTTTCAGCCAGCTTTGCAGCTCCCACAGGCCTGCTGCCCGGGGTGCTATAACTTCCTCAAGTCTCTGTGTACACTGAACTCAAAAGAAAACATGTAGGTACTACAAGGGCGTTCGTATCTCAGGGGCTCAAGGCCTGCTTTTTGTCAGTCAGGTTCCAATAAGGAGATGATAGTCACACCAGGTATGTGCACAGAGAGGATTCAGTGTAAAGAATTATTAAGTAGGTATAGAATTGTTAACTGGGATATTGAAAGAGTAAAAAGAGAACCCTTAGAGATCACAGAACTGACCAAGTAGCTGCCATAACCGGGGCTGAGGGGACAAAGGGAAGAGTTAGACTATTAAAACTTAGAAACTGAGAGGAGGGGCTCTGAAACGCAGACCTCCGAGGAGGAGGCGCTGCTAGAGCAGGCGGTGCTGGTGTCTCTGAGCTCACAGCAGGGCCCTGTGCCACGGGGACCTAGGCCTCTGAGGAGGGGGCACAAGCTGGCTGGCACTGGGAGGACGCCTGAATAGAAGGGCACAATGAAGCTGTTCTCCAAGTGTTGAGAAGGCTGCCAGCTGGATTCAACAGCTGCTACAGGAAGGCACTGCTGCTGCCAGGGTCAAAACACGTTGCTAGGGCAAAAAGCTCACCAGCACAGTGAGTGGAAAGAAAGCCCACAGAAAGCAAACACCTTGCAGGCTCCCCCTGGCACCCCCTATTGGCAGATCCCAATGGAGCCGGCTGGCAAAGCCCAATCTTACTCCATGCCACAAAGCGGAATATGTAAGTGAGGATTTGGAGCTAAGACATAATAATTTAACTATCACACCCAACAACTGGGAATCCCATCTACCCGATGTCACATTTTTCCTGAGCTGACTAAACCAACCCTTTGTCTTGGCATTTGCCTCCACATCGTCCCTCAGCCTTTCAGTGAAGGCCTCATTAGCACAGACCATAAAACAGCCAGATTAGTCATGCTAATTAAATCAATATATGCTAATTAAATCAAAATACTTTTTTTGCCTATTAAAGTATTGGTTATTTATTTTTTAAAAAATAAGATGCCAATGCCAGTTGAGTGTGGTGTTCAAATTAACTCAACCCTTTGGAAAACAATCAGTGAAAAACCGTATCCATGAAGATGTTCATCATGGCATTGTTTATACAGCGATAGAGAGAGAGAGAGAGAGCAGCCTACATATCCCACAATAGAGGAGTGGTTGAGTAAGTTATGAAGCAGTCCCTCATTATATAATGCACCTGAACTTAAAATCAAAGTTATGGAAATAGAGTTGTATTATAGGAAAAATACTTATCTTCAGGGGGTTGGATAGCCAGACTTTGGAGTCAGAGCTATGTAGGTTCCAGTCCTAGCTCCACCACTTACTATTACTGCAACTTTGAATAGCCTCTCTGATAGCTTCAGTGTTTTCATCTCTAACATCAGGAAAATACCTACTTTGCAATATTATGTTAAGTATTAAATTAGAAAGAGAAAACATCCTATACAGAGCTTGGCACATACTAGGTATTTCATAAGTAATGGATGTTTTTATTGTTGCCTCAAGTAATTGGGCAGGTTGGAAAGGTATAGTAACATTAAAGCTATAATTATATTTAAAAGGAAACAGATGCACCGGGGGAAAACTAAAAGGAAATACACTTAAATACTAAACAAAGGTTGTATTCAAGTGATAAAATTTCAGGTAACTTTTCTTTTTCTCTGTTATTCAAATATTAATTATGTAGTTTGGTACTTTAATAATGGCAAAACAGATACCATTTTTAAGTACAACTTTTGAGCAAAACCTCCCAAAGGTCAGGAAAAGTTATGATTTATTGGTCAGTAAAAAGTTCAAAATGTTGCCTGTTTATCTGCTGGCCTCCCTTCATGCATAATTCAGTCCCAAAACTATTAGATGGAGGCAAGGAAAGCAGGCATCCATGCCAGGGCACCGTGAAGGGTGGGGGTTGCCTGTCCCAGCACAGAAGAGTGCATCTGTGTTGCGGGGAGTGACTGCAGAGGAGATTGGTTATACACACCAAGATGATGGAGGAGGAAACTAAAATGAACCGTGTGGTGTGGGATTGGTGTTGAAGGTATAAGTATAAACTCACGGCCTTCAAGATAGAAGAATAGATTACACAGATTTAAATTGTGTGTGTATACATTACATGTACACATATATGTATATATAGTCCCTTTATCTACTGATGATATCTGAGTCTATAAAATATTAATGTTTACTCAATAAATATAGCATATATGGCCATTAAAAGTTTCATTTTTTCTATGTTGCTCAATACCTGAAGAGGTTTTAGAGTCACTGGTCTAGAATGTTAAAGCTTGAAGGCAACATTCCGCTCCTGGTTTAAAAGATGGAAAGTCACTGGCAACATTTCAAAAGCTATGAGCATATCTAGTGCTAAGATTTTGGTTTCTAAATATCATTCTCCACTAAAAGAAACTAGCTTTCCTTGAAGAAATGTCTAATTTCAGGGCTGAGACAGAGAAATCACATGATGAGCTAGGACCATCTTGTTCCAGAAAGGTAGGAAGTACTTAAAGAATGGAGGGATGTATCAATTTGACACTGAAGCCAGCTTGAAGGGACTCCCACTGGCCAAAGCTGGGACAAGCCGAGCATCAAAATAAATAATAAATAAAATAGGAATCCCTGAGTCTATGTAATATAAATAAGTATGGAGAAAAGAAAGGGGGTTCTGAAGATGCCAACTAATAAATGTAGAAGTAATAATGAATTTGGCAACCATTATAGCAATAATTGAGCCAAGATACAGAGATGCTAGAACTAGTGAGAGAAGTTTGATGAGCATCTGGATACTTATGTGTCTCAAAATATCTCTCCACAAAGTTCATTTTCATTACAAAGAGGAAAAAAGTAACTTCCAGTGAAGAAATCTGGCAGACACCATCTTAAGTCATCAAAGTTAACAACACCAGTGATGGGACAAATTGAAATTGTGCACTGCCTGATAGGATGCAGTAGGAAGACACAGCATCACTTCTATGGTATTCCTGCCAAAATGCAAAACCGAAATCTAATCATGAGGAAACTCAAATTGAGGGACATACTGCAAAACAACTGGCTTATCATCCTCAAAACTGTCGTGGTTATGAAAATGAAGACTGAGGAATGGTTCCAGACTACAGGAGACTAAGAAGACATAACCAAATGCAATAGCACAGGATTCTGAACTGGATCCTTTTGTTATAAAGGACATTGATACAACTGGAAAAACTTGAATGGGGTCTGAGGATTAGATAGCAGTCATGTATCAATATTAATCTCCTAATTTTGATGACTATAATATGGTTAAGTGAGAGAGAATGTCCTTGTTTGTAGGAAATACACACTGAAGTATTTAGGGGGAAGGGGACATCAGGTCAGCAACTTACTCTCAAATGATTCAGGAGAAAAAAATTCCTTTATGCTATTCTTGCCACCTCTCCATATGTTAGAAATGATTCATAAGAAAACAAAGTCCAAAAGTTTATTTCAGTTGTAGCGAAAATCTCCGACTCTTTCTTTATCTCACTAAAAATAAAGGCTACAGCCAGTCTGGTCAGCCAGACCTGTTTATCCTGAAATTCGGGGATTGTTTGCCAGGCGTGGGCTGGGCAAACAGCTCTCTGTCCAGGGTTTCAGACAGAGGCTGGGCCAGGGAAGGCTGGAATGTCAGCTTGGGCCACAAGGAACCTCAGCACTGAGCACTTAGGAGGATGTCAGAACCTCATGGCCTCCAGAGCTTGGGATAAGAGAAGAAAACCAGGGCTCTTTCCACCCTCTACTAGCACCAAGCCTACCCATTGGGCCTTAAGGCTCAAAGAAGGAGGAGTTCGAGAAAGAGAAGGAAAAAGAGAGAGGGAAGAGAAGACAGCCTTTGATTTCTGGCATTGTCACATTGTTGGTACATAAATATGTATTTAATCCATAAAAAAAAAAAAAAACAAAACACCAAATGCTGTTGTCCTAGGACCTCTGTGCCTTTTTCCCCAATGTCGTGTCCCCAGCAGGAGTGGAACAAGGAGAGGGCTGCCCTAGAAGCTGGTGTTCCAAGGGCTAGTCACTGAGGGTATATGAGGTTTGGTTTTTTCCACCCAGCAAAGCGGTTGCTTCATTTTTGGCATATTTTAACAGGTTTCATGTTTTCCCTGATATAATTCTGCAAATTCCAAGAATGAAAAAGCAATAAATGTTTGTTGAAGCAGATCTCCTCTGCACAACTGTCAGCTGCTGCATGTCAAGAACCATGCAAAGTCAACCTCATGTCACACTTTTTTATCTATTTCTTCCCAGTTCCCAATAAGGGGTGGTCCACAGCAGGTGCTCAGTAAGCGATTTCTCTCTGTCTCTCTCTGTCTCTCTCTCTCTCTGTCTCTCTCTTTCTCTCTCTCTTTCTTTGTATGTATGTGTGTGTTTTCATTGACTTTTTCTGCATGTCTGGGTGCAGAGAGAAGCCCCATCTCCACACTATTTCTCTCCATTTTTCTACCTGCACCTCATCTTAAACCACATCGTGAATATGAATGTCTAGAATGGTGTGTTTAGTTTTCTGTCCTAAGAAACCAATAAGTTTCTGGCTCCAAAGAAGCAATGGCTCCTAGAAATAAGCAGCCAAGCATTGGGGATATTTATACTGTGGCTAAAATATTTTCCATTGCAAGGGATCCCCACCTTGGCCCACCACACGTGTGGGTGGGCGCTGTCCCTTGTGCTGAATAGTCACAGTTTTCAGTGATGGGGAAAGACAGACTTCCTGCACAGAGTGAGGGGTGTAGAAGAGAGAGTTCATTCAAAGTAGGAATCTCCATGTCTCAAATGTTCATCAAAACCTGGAGAAAGCTTATCTGGATCCTGACTGGAGACTGCTGGACTCTAGATAAAGAAGAGAGGCTCTTGGGGACCAAGACAGGACTCTAAGCCTGGCAAGCTGGATTTAGAAGCTCTGATGGGGATGAAGGAGTCCCCAGGATGAGCCCAGCCCCAGGGCTGGAGGTCCTGTTCCAGCAGGCAGCAGCAGCAGCAGCAGCAACTGTGAAAGCAATGCTTTCTAAGGCTTCCCGGGTCCCTTTTGAGGCTGTTTTATCTGAAAAGCATCTAGATATCACAGAGCCCACCTCAACAAGACCTTTGCCCCACAGACCTGGGGGTGCTCACTTCAGCCTCAGAGCCTGGCCTTCCCAGCCCCTGAGATCCAGTTACAGGTATCAGGTATCCTGATAAGGTGGCGTGCCGGCTCCTGCCTGAGTCCAGCATCTGATCGCACTGTGACCTACCTCCCTCCTTGACCTGGGCCTGACTCATGCTTCCAGAATGGAACCTGAAGATCTCTGCTGCTCAGCAGTACCTGACTAATAGCTGCTCTAGGAGTAGTAGCTGTGGAAGGGCTCAGGGCAGCTGACAGCTCTCAGGGAGGAGATGCCTATCATTTCCTAAGCACCTACCATGTTCCAGGCACCAGGCACAGTGCCACATTTCATTGGTATAATGACCCTATGGAGGATTTCTGCTCTTTTCTAGAAAGGAGGAAAGTGAAGTTTAGAAAGACTTATGCAGAGGTAAATTCAAAGGCCAATTTCCTAGCACTAACTATAGCCACCCACTTACCCTCAAGGACCTCCGTGGGGAGAGACGGCTCCACCCATGAGAGCCACCATTTGTTCATTCATTCCTCCAGTCAGCATTTATTGAGGGCTTCCTGCCCTCTGCTTTGTGGCTGTTTGATCCTGGAGGGCAGCCCACAAGAAGCCCATTCAGCTCTCCTGGAGAAGCCAGGCTTAGCTGGGAAAGGGGGCACCTGGACCCAAGGTCCACCAAGACGAAGATAGGTGTCCAACTGCCTGCTGGCATGTTGCCTTGGTGGTCAGGGAGGGGTCTCTGGTTAGGACTGGGACAGCAGTTGGGCAGTGTGCCCCTCCATCCAGCATATGCTTCAGGGCAAGAGATGTGCACACTCCCCTGGCTCGGCCTTTGTGGGTGGACAGGTTGGGGAGGCAGCTTCCTTTCATTCTTGTGGTTTCAGGTGCCTGGTTGATGTCAGGCCTGAGAGATGCATGGAATTCACTGTGTCTAGGGCCCAACTCAGGGCTGAGGCTTTTCTTCAAAAGTTTATAAATCACTAAATACTTCTGCTTTTATCCCAGCCCCAGCCCTGGCCTGGAAGGACTTGTCTCCACACATACACAGACAGCTTCCCCCAGGCTTTCCACACTACTCACATGTGTCAATGGTGCTGCAGACCCAGTCAGACTCAAGAGACCTCCTAGAGGTCTCATATCCCCTACACTTTAGTGAAAACACAAGTACACACAGACAGTGAGAGCAGCCCCGTGCACACACTCACAGCCCCCTCACACACACAGCCATGTGTCTTCATGCTATTCCCATGCTCACTGGTATTCCCAGGCACAGATGAGCTCCTGCTTTGCAGAGTTCTCACACTCCTCCAGGTACCCACAGAAGCATGTGCCTTTCTACTATCACATGTGCTCTCGTGTGTACATACTCACAGGTATACAAAGGGCTTACACACGGGCAAAAGTCTGCAGAGCCTACATGCCATTCACACATTCACATGTACCTTCTACACATACAGACATAGACATTGACACCTGACAGTATATACACACGCAAATCACACGCCCACACAAGACACACATGTGCATGCATGCATGACGTACTATGCCCAAGTGCTCACACACCATTCACACACTCATGCGTACCCCTAGACAAATAGGTGTGAACTTCAGGGTGTCTGAGGTGAGAAAGTGAGCAAGGAGTGGGGTATTGGAGCTGGCAGGAAACTGCGATTTCCAGCCTCACCTCCAGGGGCCGCTGCCCAGTCCTCAGGCCCAGCCCAGTGGATCCGAAGGACAGAGGGGACTTCAGGCACAGTCCTCCCACAGCCTCAGGCAGCAGGTGGCACCGTGGGAACTCAGGCTGACATCTGGTCAGTCTTCAAGAGGAGGACACCCAGAGATAAGACATCTTGGACCCCCTGCAGTGTGTGGGATGACCCCCCCCCCACTCCAGAATGGGAGAATGGGCAGCTTAAACTCAATGTGGAGTCTAAGTGGAACGAGTGAGTGAAAGAGAACTGGAGGGAAGATGAGGAGGTTCTGGTGGGGGGGAAGAGGAGATGGGGAAGAAATGGAAGGAAGAAGGAGAAGAGAGAAATGGAGGGAGATGGAAAGGATAATGCCAGAGATGGAAAGGAAACTAGAGGGAAGGAGGAAAATGAGGGGAGTGAGAGAGGAGGAGGAAGAAGAGAAGTGGAGGGAGGGTGCATGGAGATGGTGTGATGAGCCTAAGAGAGTGCCTTTTCCAGGAACAAGAACACGAAGAGTGAGAAGGGAGTAAGATTCCCCTGTCCCCTCTCCTGGGCTGACTGGACCACCCTCCACCCTACTCCCACTGTCAGCAGTCCCCTGGGGGATGTACTCTGCCTCAGCACCTTTGTCGGCCCCAACCTGCTGCCTGCCTGATACCCGTGTGAGGACAACTTCCAATAAGACCCAGGTAGCATGTATCCTGGGAGTGGGGGGCCACTGGGGTATGAGCATCCTTCAACCCAACTCACTCAGTTCATGGGCCTATACAGGGCTCTGTGGAGTCAGAAGATGAGCTATAAAATGAAAAGATGTGGAGACTTTCAGAGCTGGGAAAATCCAGGGTTCTCATCCCTTTATACCTAATCTGTTATCCATCCTCCTTGTCCTCTCAGCCCTGGAGGCCTGGTCCCACTGTCACAGGATTGAGTAGTGAGGCTGGTGAGCTGGAAGATTCTGAGAAAGCAGCCCAAATTACAAAGGAGATGAGGGGGCCTTGGGCCTAGGATCTTGTCCAATGGTTCTTCACCCTAGGCACACACCCAGAACCCTTCCCTCTAGCCCCTACCAGAGCATCCCAGAGCTGGTCATCATGCCCAGAGCCTACCTCGGTCTGTTTTATGTCCACTGGAGTCCTATTAGTCCACAGGTTCTGCCTCTCTGGTTTCTGTGTCCCAGAACTCAGGCCCAGATGGAAGAACAGTGACTGTCCCTTAATCTGACACTCCAAGTGGCAGGGTGAAGGTCATCGTAGTCTCCATTTTTCAAAAGGGATCACTGAGGTTCAGAGAGGTGGCATGTCTTATATGGGGGCCCGTGGAGCAGACCAGACTTTGAAGCCTTAAGGGAGGAGGTGGTGGAGCCAAACCACAGTCAGGGCCCTGGCCTGCTCTTACTCCAGCCCCACCCTCTGCCTCAGCCTGCCCCCTCCAGCAGAGCTCCAACTCAGGGCTGCCCTGTATCCCAGCTACACACCTGCCTTGACTCCAAACCCCCACCCAGTAGAGTCCCATCCCTCCCACCTGGGCAGGCCCACCTCAATTCCCATCTCCAGACCACATACCCATTCCACAATCATCCCACCTCGCTCTCTCCCGAGGAGAATTTCACGCCCCCCGCCACCCCCACCGCATTACTCCATCCTCTGCGAAACCTGGAGTCAGACCACTCCATCCTTCTGCATTCCCACAGCACTGCAGCCTCTGCATCTGACTATGTCTCTCCTCTGCCTAAAAACCCTTCAATGGTCCCTACCTCCCCTTGAGACTTAGTGCACACTCCTTGTACCCTATGTGCTTTTCTGTACTCATCTCTGCCCGCTTCCCTCCCCCACAACACCCAATGCCCTCCAACCACAGTATCTGCTCTCCAATCACACCACTGCTTTTGTGTCCTGCAGGTTCCCATACAGAGGGCATCAAATGCACCCCTCAGAGCTCCTATAACCCTGTGCTTCTCCCTCCAAATGCCTGTCTGCATCCCTTCTATGCAGGCAAGACCCAATCAATCCTTGCCAAATGATTACCCTCATCATCTGACACACTGCTCAGCTCCTAGTAGGTATTTCATAAATACTGTTAAATAATTATTAGACTTTATTTTATTGACGGTATGTCTGGCTCCCCTCTCCACAAGTGCAGGTCAAGGAAACACTCAGAGAAGGATGGGGTGGTGACATTTAGTATCCCCTCAGGCCTCACCCCTCTAGGCTGCTCCCTCTCCGGGCCCTGCACCTGCCCCTCTTCATGTAGTTCACAGGCAGCAGCAGGCTCACAGCAGCACCTGAGGCCCCAAGGACTATCCCTGGAATAGTAGGCTTGCCAGCCCAGGTGGAAAGTTGGGGGAACAGAGTTCCCTGTATGCCCTACTCCCCTCAGATATTGTAAGATCAATGATTGACCAAGAGGGCCTGGACACTCTCCCCACTGCCTGCCTGCAGGTCTCTGGGGACTCTACAGAGCCACCCAGAGGCCCAATAGGGTGACATCACCCTCTTCTCAACAGCTTTCCCAGTTCTTTCATTTCTTAGAATAGCTAGAACAGGGAGATATGCATGTGGGCCCTGCCCTTGGAAAGTCTCCAAGCTGGAAAGTGAGGAATGAGTCTGTTACTCAAGTCCCCAACAGACCCAGGGACAAAGCCAGACCAGTAGACAGACATGTGCTCGAGGATGACAAAAGCAGCACAGTAACAATGGCTACCCCTCACTAAGCACTTACTAAGTACAAGACTCCAAGCTAAGCAATTTATAGATGTTTTCTCATTTCATCCTTCCCATAAGTCTACAGGGTGGGTGTAATATTTATTTTACAGATTGAAAAAGGGAGTTCAGAGTGATCTAGCAATCTGTGCAGTATCACACAGCTAACTAAATGCAAATCCAGATCTCTCAGCTCCAAAGCCATTACCCTTTCCACCCATTTCATGGCCACCCTGAACTCTAGAGGGGGGTTGTTACTTCCCTTCCAAAAATGCCTTGAGGGCTCCCCACTGCCAATAAATAGCGTAACCTCTCCCAGCTGAGTCTCTCCACAATCTGGCCCCTGCCTGCTTTTCTGCCATCACCCCCATCCATACCCACCATAACTCAGATTTCAATCTTGCTATTTTCCAAGTCCAGCCCTCTGAGCTTAGCTTCTGCTGTTTGCTCAAGTTCAAACTCCTGCCCCATTTTACAAATGAGAAAACAAAGAATTACGAATGTTAAGTAACTAGCCCAAGGTCATGCAGCCGCCGGAAGCAAATGAGCCTGTTTAGAACCCAGGTCATTAGAGCATCAACTCATAAAGCATTAATTTGTGTTACAGACAATTAGGGAATGGGAATTAGCAGGACATACTGTTAATGATGTAGAAGAAGGTAGAGGAGAGAAATCAGGTAGGTTCCAAAGTAGAGGAGCACCAGGCTAGACTTTAAGGAATTACAGGGTCTGGATGGGTGAACTTGAGATGGGGCAAGCATAAGAAAAACACAAAGACAAGAGGAAAAAGAGAGAGGGAAAGAGAAGTTTGTCAATGTGACATAGGGAGGCAATGTGACATGGTAGAAAGGGCTGTGGCATGGGGTCAGGAGACTCATAGTGTCCCCCAAAATACTGTGTGATCTTGGGCAAAGGCTTCTCCTCTCTGGGAGGGTGCCTTGTCTGTAAGTGAAGGATATGAACCTTGATGGTCTCTAGGGGTCCTACCTGGCACTGACATCCTAACATTCTGTCTGTGTGTTGCCATCAGGTCTTAAAACACAGGCTTTGATGCCAGACCCACTGACATGGGGCACAGGCTTGCACACCAAGAGCCGACGGGGGCCAGCAGCCAATACCTGACAGGGCACACCCAAAGGCCAGCCCCGATTACACGCTGAGAGTCATCCATGCGTCCCTCTTCTCCACGCATCTGTGCTGTGAGCATGTGGGGACTCGCTACAGTGGGTCCAGTCCTATGGAAGCTGAACACAGGGGTGAATGAGTCAAGGTGGAATTGTGGGCTCACAGGGAAAGAATAGGATATGCCCAATACTAGCTGAAATCCTACACGCAGTTCGTCCTTAAGAAAGGGGAAGGGAATGGGGGTCCTTAAAGAAGGGCAGAAAAATACCTCCTGGGAGTCAGGGCATGGGTGTTAGGACTAGAATAAGCATTTGAGCACAAGAATGGTCCTCAATCAAGAAAGTACTGCATCTAAATAGAGAGTACATTCCAGACCATGAGCAAATGGGACATCCTTCCTTCGGTGCCAGTAGTACAACACAGACCCAGCTGGAGGGCTCAGAGCCAGCTGGGGCAGAAAGTGCACCGCTAGAGACTGTGGACACACATATGTGTGTACATGCACACATGTGCACACACAGACATAAAGACCCCCAATCAGGTCACCCATCTCCCCACCGCCAAACTGGGCTCTTCAAACTGCTCTCCCTCTCCAGAGAATACACCCTTCATGTGACCATGACATGCAGCCCTGGAAGTCTGAAGGTCTTGCTGTCTCACCTTGCTCTCTCTTGCTGCAGTTCTGATGCACTTGCTTCTCTTCTGACTCAAGATGTGCCAAACAGAAACAGGCCCACCCACCTCTTCATGGCTGGCTTCCACCCTCAGGAATGTGAACTCACTTATCATTCCTGCCTGTTTGACCTCCAATTCTTGCCCTGAAGAACCCTGTCTTGTTCACTATTAAATGCTAAATGAAGGAATGAGTGAGCTCTTCGGAGTCTGCATGGTCCTCCAGTGGCCTGCTTCACTGGACCTCAAGATTTATCTCAGAGCTGGAGACTCGGGTACAGGAGTGCCAGCCCCTCTGTTTTCTGGCTGTGAAACCTTAGCCTGAGTTTCCATGTTCCACAAAGTCACAGTGAAGATTACAAGACAACTGCCTGCAAAGAGCTTAGCACAGAACAGGACACAGTGAGAAACATACACTTGTTCATAACATGTGTCCTTAAACTAAACTCCCCTTCTCTTATCCTATCGTCCCTTCTCCTGCGTAGAAAGTCCTTCCTGAATTCTAACTTTAAGCTTTCGTCCATGGACCAAGCCAGTGTTCTACCTTTGTTGGAGTCTGGGACTGAGGTGGATGAGACCGCAGTGGCTGGTTAGAAGAGCCACTTCGCTGGAAGGAGACAAGACCAGGAGGAAGATTACTGAGGCGCCAGGTCCAGGTCTCTGCCATGCACCTGCTGCAGCTCCAGCAGAGATCATGGGCCCGCCAACTTGCCCCACCCCATGATCTCATTGCTGTGTTCGCCAGGCGCTGGCTCAGTGAGCAGGTGCTGACAGCAAGGCCTGGGCACAGAGCCCAAGGACAAGATGCAAGGGCCAACAACAGAGCTGTCCCCACAGGGCTCAGACTCAAAGTCCTTCTGGCCTCCATGTGTGGCCTTTGCCTAGTGACCCGCCATCTTGACTCCTCCTTCCAGGCCCCCTCATGTTGCCTAGTAGCCTTCCTTCTGCAGCCCATCTCTCCCCAAAAGACAATGGCTGAGGGGAGAAGAAGCTTCTTCTTCCTCCCCAAGGGTTAGTCTCTCCCTTCTCATGTCTTTCAGTGTCTCTCTGCTCCAAACTACTGGCCCAGAATGATGCTGCTATTTAAAAGCATGGAGAGTTTGCTGGGCAGGAGATAAATGGCCAAATACTGTCATTCCTAAGGCTGCTGCAGACACGCATCTAAATGCCAGTCATAAAGTGACTATGAATCCCCAAATATATACCTCTGTCCCAGTTTCAGAGCGTCTTTAGAGATGAGGACATACTGGGAGTCAACCCTAGTCCCAAAGTCCTCCAGTGTCTTCATCCTTAACCCCTTCTTCTCCAGCTCACCCCAAGATGCCCTCTCCATGTGCTCCCTCCTCACCACAAAATCCACCACAGGGGGCAAGAGAGCCCACTGCCCACTACCCAGCCCTGGTTATAAAGGCTACAGCTCCTAGAAAAGCTGCAACACAGGAGAGCAGGTGGGGACCCTCGGCTTTGGCCCTTGTGCTCCCAGGGTTGAAGAATCGTCTGCATCTGGGGCTCAGTCAGAAGCTCTGCTGGACCACAGGGCTCCATTTGCCTCCTCATCAAAGGCAAAGCCCTCAGTTGGGACCTAGAGCTCTGTCTCTCAGGGTTCTCTTTCTGCTTCCTGTCTCACTGTCATCTCAGTCAGGCTTCTTACCCAGGCTTCCCCGTTCCCACCAAGAATTCCCCCCAGCCCTTTTACCCCTTTCTGCTTCTCAGCCTTGCTTCACGGCCCACCCTTCCCAGAAGGAGCCTTCCAAGATCTGCCCCTCTTCTCCAACCCACCCAGTGCTGGAGCTGGGTCTGCGGCTCCCACCTTGGACTGTGACCTGGGGAGCACCTATCTCCCCCACCCTCCAGAGAATGCCTCGAAAACCAGGGCACTGCCTCTTCCTCAAATCCTGGGTCTGCCCCACCCCCACCACTGCCACCATGTTCACACACACTCTGTCCTTCCCTCCAGACTCCTGGCCCTCCAGGTCTTTCTCTATAAAGGAAGCAGACTGAGGGCCCTTCCTGCTCAGGAGCTCTGTGAATCCAAAGTTTCTCTTCACTGCCTCAGGCCCAGACTCAGCCCCAGCCCCAAAGCAGCTGAGCAGAGGAAAGGCAGACTGTGGACCTGCCATCCTCCCTAAAGGCACCCTCAGGGCCTAAGAAGGAAGCAGCAGGCCTTATTAGCATTCCCTTCCACTTCTTGGAATCTCCATCTGCTCCCCACCCCCAGTGGTCCCTCACTCCTCTCTCATCTCCTCCCTCATCTTTTTCCTCAGACACCCCACAGGGCAGGCACCTAGATGAGCCACAGGCTGAACTGAACCAAACTCCTTGGAGAGGAAGACCTGGCTCAAGGCCACACCACATTTCCATGTCATTTCCAAGTGGCACCAAGAGGACTGAGCCAGCGTAAGGCTGGACAATCCCCACCCAGGAGGCAAGGCAAATTCCCGGGGTACCAGGTCACCGAGCCAGGGCTCTGGGGAATGGCTCAGGAATGCTGCCACTGGGATGTGAGGTACCTGCTGCTCCCCAGCCTGCCTCCACCTCCAGGAAAGCCTGTCTCTCCCCAGCCTGGTCCACACCCCACTGTTCCAGGAAGCCTTCCCTGGCCAACTCCACCTAGTTTACAGCACCCCTTGTCCCGCATCCCCTCAGCACTTAGTTCCAAAGTTTTCCCCATATTCTTGTGCTCTTGTTTATGTGCCGCTTTGCAAATGTGCTCATAAAGCCACATCTTCCATGGACATTGCTCATTGTGAGAGTCCTCAGTGTTAATTAAACCCATTTTGCTGGAGGATTAGTCCCTGCCCTTAAAGAGTACCAAGGAAGACTCTGGAATCTAAGTTACATCTCCCTTCCTGAAATTTATTTTTCTTATTGATAATCAAGCAGTCTCACTAAAGAAACAATGAGCAGCTTCTCCTCATGTTCTAGTTCCTGCCTTGACTGCCAGAGAGGGCCCAGATAAGGTTGTACAGGGCAAAAATCTCTGGGGAGTACCTAGAAGACGTCAGCTTCTCCTCAGGGGAAGCTTCTCCCTTTGGAGCACTGCAAACTTTTCTGAGACCAAGTTCCCTCTTCCCGGGCCACCCAAATCAGGCCAATGCTGTCTTCACCAACCTAGCCTTTCCCTCAGTCGCTACAGGAGGATGTAGGGAGAGACAGACCTGGGGTTTGTTCTCATCTTTAGCTCTTACTAATTGTGTGGACTTGCTTAAGTGGTCTGAATTTTGAGTCCCCTACCTGCGAAATGAAGTTGATATACGTAAATCATCCTGAAGCTGATATACGTAAATCAGCCTAAAGCAGGTGCTATTTCATCCTCATTTTTCAGAGGAAGACACTACAAGTCACTTCAAGGTCACACAGATAGTTCCAGGGGTGCATTAGTTAAACTGGAAAACCTTCAGTGAGTCCCTATTGAACCAGCTGGGGTACTAGGCTTATCTGCTTATCCAGATAAACTTAACCAGTAAGAGGGGGCAGGCCTGTAAGTGGGAAACACTAATAGGATGAAGTAGGTTCACAGCTGTAAGAAAGTATGAACAAACTGCTGGAGACTCACAGAAAGGGACCAGCAGCCCCTCCTCACCTCCTCCTTCTGAGTCCAGAGGCTGCTGTAACTTCAGTTCAATCATAAAAGACAATATGGTGGGGTCAGCAAGTGAAGCTTCAGTGGTAGGACTCCACAAAGTGTGGCTTATCTTGGACCCTGTGGACTGAGCTGCCCCAGACACCAGCACCCCAAACCCCCTGCCCCATGGGTGGCCCCAGAGCAGAGCGGGTCCTAGGCAGCAGCCACGCAGCCCCTCCAGAGATGGAGCACAGGGCCCAGACTGCAGGCTCCCCACCCAGCAATGCCTTCACCTGGCCAAAATTCCCAGCCCACACAGGACACCCAGAGGGCTTGAGGGAGGGTGGGATTTATGCTTCTCCCCACCTCCGCTGGCACCCCAGCAGGAAATGTGTTGAGCTTGTCAACATCTTTCTGGCCACAGTCCCAGAGTGCTCCTGTGGCTCCTAAATGATGGGGCAGTAGCCAGGTCATTAGGCAGGGGAGACTGTCATTAGTGCAGGTGATGCCACCACCACACAGACAATGGCAAATAGTCATTAGTGGCTGTGTCACAGGGGTGAGGCAATGCTGGCAAGGTGCAGGGAGCCTCCGCTCACCTCCGCGGGGCTAGAAGAGCACACACTTACACACTTGCACATTCACACACACGGAGGAGAAAGTAGACACTCTCTCACTCACACATTCACACACTCATGCAGAAGTGTGAGTAAATACAGTCAGCCATTCACGTGGGTGTGAATAGACACACGCTTGTACACAAACACATGGGATGTGAGTGGGCATGACTGCACACGTACATGCTCACTTGTTCACATGTAGGGATGTGAGCAAACATGTTCACACACTCCATGTTCGCACATCCATATACAGGGTAGGAGTAGGCACATTCACATTTTCACACACAAGAGTGTGAGTAGACATGCTCACACTCTCATGTTCACACATAGAAAAGACACACTTGCACTCTCACACATTTACACAGAAGTGTTAGTAGGCACTCATATGTGTGTTGACACACACAGGTATAACTAGACATTCTCAGGAATTCACACACACGGGGCATAAGAGACGTGGCCACAAACTTATACACGCATTTACACACTCAGGGTGAGGACATACTAATACATGCAGATACACCAGGGCCGTGAGTAGGCACACTCACATACACACTCACACAGAGATATGAGTAGACACATTCACATACTTGTATGTTCACATGTTCACACACTCACACACAGAAGCTGAACAGACACACTGCCCAGAGAGGCCCCCAGGATCTGAGATATGCCCCTACACACACACCAGAGAAGTGGGATCCCTGGATCTTACCACAACCAGGTACCCTGACACACAGATATCTCCCTTGCCCTGAGAGAGATGCACAGACCGCTGGGGCCCCATACCAAAGAGTCTCTCAGATGTGCCCCTCTCATTTCACCCACTCGGGTTCAGAGGACCAGCCCCCAGGAAGGAGAAACCACTTGGCAAAGTACAGGAGCAGGCAGGCTGCATATGCCCTCTGGGTAGAGACTGTGTCAGTTAAAGACTGTTACCTCCTCTAAGCCCTGAGCCCTAATGGCTAGCACGTGTCCTGCCTTGTTTGAACCTCCAAAGAAATGGGCTGCTATTAGGCATGTTTTAAAGAACTCCTGACCCCCCAGTAGTGGAGAAACAGAAAAGATAGGCTGGGATCCGAGGAGGAGAGCACTTGAAATCTAGCCTCTGTTTCAATTTTGAATCTTCTCTCTGAACTTCCTCACCAATAGGCTTTCCTGTGTCAAGTTGTGGGGCCCGATTTTTGGTTCAGAAAATGTGGGCAGGGGGTAGGAAGAGAGGTAGCCTAGAGTGATGGGCAGAGCTTAGTCATCAGACAGGTAAGGTGGAAGGGAGCAGTCTGGAGGCTGAGTCCCAAGTTCAGACCCTAGCTTTGCCACTAGCTAGGTATATTAGTTTTCTGTTGCTACTGTAACAAATCACCATGAATTTATTGGTTTTAAACAGCATAATTTCATTATCTTACAGTTTGGAGGTCAAAAGTCCAAAATGGGTCTCAATGGGCTAAAATTAAGGTGCGAACAGGGCTGCGCTTCTTCTGAAGGTACTAAAAGATAATAATTTCCCTACCTGGTCCACCTACCTTCCTTGGCTCCTCTTCCATCTTCAAAGCCAACAAAGGCCAGTCAATACTTTCTCACATCACATCACTCTCTGCCTCCCTCATGCACATTTAAAGGGCCCTTGTGATTGTGATGAGCGCCCCCCCCCCCCAGATAATTCAGGATAATCTTTCCATCACAAGATCCTTAACTCAATCACATTGGCAAAGTCCCCTTTGGCAGCATATTCACAGGTTCTGGGGATTAGGAAGTGGATATTTTGGGGGGTCCATTATTCCGCCTACCACATAATATGACCTTGGACAAGACATTTAACCTCCCAGAGTTTCAGCATCTTCAACAGTAATCTAGAAATGACTCCTACCACATCAGGTGGTCACAGGATTTAGAAAGCCATGTGAACACGGAACGTCGTGCCACACTGTGGGATGTGGGGGATGTCCCAGATCAACAGTACTGTCCTCTCCCTCTTCTGCTTCCCGAGGATAGCAGAGGAGCCCCATGTGTCAGGAGGAAGGTGGATGAGGGATGAGGGATGAGGGATGTGGGCTTTGGCAGGGATTGACAGCTGGAGTAAGGACGGGGTTGGGGGTATGGGTGTCTGTGAGGGTCCCTGAGTCTGGGCAGCCATGAGGTGCTGGCATGAGGGGAGACAGCCACTCAGCTATGCGCACACACAGCCACAGTGGGATAAGGAAGCAGGATAGGGCTGGGACATGATACCCCTGCTTATTCCTGTCTTCCGCTCCTTCATCTGCTGCCATCTGTTTGCAGGGCCCGGGAGCAATAGGCAGTCAGGAGCCCCAGACCAGGCTGCTATTATCCTGCTAAGTGCAGACTGCAGAATGATGACCCAGGAAGATAAACCCTATGTAGAGGATTCACCCTCTGGAAAACACCCATTAGTCCCCAATCTCACCAGCACTGTTTCACTCAGAAGGCAACAATGGCATCTCAGAGAAGAGCTGAGGTCGTCAGATTCCCACTAGCCAGTCCTGTTCCATCCAGAGCCCAGGCCGGGGGCCCTGTCCTGAGCCTGCCTGCCGCCCTATTGGCCCAGCCCTGTTCCCTGCCCCCTCTGCTCCTCACCCCATCTCCACCCTAGCTATTCTCCCATCTCCCAGTCCCTAGCTCCTCCTAGCATCTCCCAGAATCTCAGAGCTTAACTATGGGCTAAGACTCTAATCAACACGAGGAAGCCTGGGCTGGGGGCTCCATTTGGAGGAAGAAGATCTGGGTGTAAACCCCACACATCTGCAAAATGGAAGTGCAAGGTGCCCAGCCTGTTGAGCAGCATTGGTGAGATGAAATCAGGTCACCTGTGTGAGCACTTTTTGTACACCTGAGTATTAATTTGGGTTATGGGGACACATGGAAGGACTTCCTCCTCCTTTTCTCCCTAAGACACATTATGCAGGCCTGGTTTCAGATTGGCCTTTCACAGATGGCCACCTTGGAGACACCCCACATCTCACTACATTAGGAGATCCCCAAAGGTGCTAGAGGAAGAAGATGAAAGGATGGGGAGGGAAAGGATGCAGCCACCTACACATAGTAGGTCCTGATAAATGAGTGCTGAGTGCATGAAGTTCCACCACTGAGCTCCTACTGTGTGCTGGGCATCATACTTGGTGTTAGGGTTACAAAGATGAACAAACCATAAGCTGCCATAGCTCAAGCTTCAGTTCTTACGATCCATCCTGAGAGCCTCCTGTGTGCCCTGTGTGGGCACTGAAGACCCCTGGATGAGGGACATCCCAGCGTGTAGGGTGGTCTGCAGGCTGGTGGCTACCCTCCTGGTTGCAGCTTCAGGGCTGGCCTGTCAGCTGGCACAGTGCCCAGCATCATCCTGGGCTGCTGCCATCCTGGCAGGCTCACAGAGGCTGGGCACTGATCGCTCAACAGGGAGCAGAATATGGTTTCGGTCTATTATCAGGGCAGATAAAGGCAGTGGCTGAAGCTCAGGGAGCGGTTTGGGCTTACAAATAAGAATCTTCAGATGCCCTACCACTCCCTGGTCCTGCCTTTGTCAGCCACCCCAGCTTTCTAGTCCCTCCTTGTTCCTCTCTGAAAGCAGCCCCAGGGAGGGGACACCTCCTAAATAGCTGTGTACAGTGCCAGGACTGGAAGAATGAGAAGGCTAGAACAAGGGGCAGCTGGCCTGGAGGCAGAGGCTGAATGGAAAGAGATCCCAGAGTTCAAAAGGCACTGGACTGGGAGACAGAGGGGACCCAGAATGTGAGGAAAATACCCAGTCACTATCCTGCCTCATTTATCTTTGTATTTGCCCCTCCACTCGGCACCCAGGATCAGGCACCCAGGAGAGATGCAGAAAGTATTTCTTGAATGAAGGCACACAGAGCAGGGTAGGCAAGATTGGCCCATTCCTCCAGTAACCAGGATTCCAGGCCTGGGAGGACTCAGAGGAGGTGAAACAGTATCCCCAGACCCTGTCCAGTGAAGGGGGGTAGGGGAGGGGAGGGAAGAGACCCTGCCTAAGAGAGCCACAGAAACAAGTGCTAAAAATAGAGGGTGCACCGTGCATTAATTCAACAACTATTTTTTGCATACCTACTATGTGCCAGTGGCAATAGAGCAGTGAGCAAAACAAAGTCCCTGCCATCATAAAGCCTCCTTTTAAGAACTCTCCCCTTCAAAATACAAGTGAGGGGGGCTATTTTGGAAGATCTGTTGAAGGGAGAGGCAGGCCAGATCAGCGTAATGGCCCACATGAAGGCTCAGAGGCAGACAGGAGGGCGATGTGTGTGGGAGAAAGGAGAAACGCTGAGTGTTTGTCTCAGGGCTGAGAAATGAGAGTTGTTGGAAGGGATCTTCCTCATGGGTTGAGTGACCAGGCACAGTAGATGGAACAGAACATAGCCAGAGGCCATCAAGACCCTTATTGCTGGGACCTGCCATTTCCTCTTGGGGGAAGAAGCAGATGAGATAACGCAGCGTTTCCCAGAGAACCGAGAAGCACACACTGGCCCTGGTCCTGCCTGGGAGGCGGTGAGCCACCAGAGGAAGCGGGGCTCTCCCGTCGGTTTCCCTTTGTGCAATTCTTCCTCCTCCTCTCCACCCAGAAGCAGGCCTGGCGAACATACCGAAATGCCACTGGCATGCACAAAACACACAGCCAGGCACGAGCTGGGGATCCCCAGGCAGGCCGGGTCTATCCTAAACCTGGGCCAGGGAAACCAACGCCCACATGCTCTATCCACAGATTGTACATTGAAGGAGAGATACCCAGGGGATTATGGCTTGGTCCCTGTCCTACTCCAAATACATGCCTGACCAAACCCTAGGCCTAATGGGGCTTCTGTAACTTAGGGAAGCTTCCTTCTGCCTCTTTCTTTTGCAGGGAGGACTATCAATCTTCTTGCCCACCTAAGGCATTTGGCCATGGTGGGAGGTCATCAGAGTTCTCACCCACACTGAGTGGGAACCGAAGGAGTAGGAGGCCAGGCATCCAGTGATGGTATGTGTGACACCCTGGGCAGAGGACCCAGTATCAACCACAGGCCCATCCCAGTCAGCCCAGCTCAGCCTGGCAAGGAGGCAGCCAGGTCCCATGGTGCAAGGCCTCCAGAGCTGGCCTCCAGAGCTGGCCTCCAGAGGTGGAGTCTCCCCATCTTGACTTTTCTTCAACCCACCTTGTGTCTGTCCACCATCCAAAGCTCTTAATGTTGTATCCTATATCACAACAAGGTATAACAAGTGCCCTGTGCAGAAGGGTGGCCTTTTACTCATTCCAGAAAGAAATGGTCATCAAATACCTACTATATGCTAGGGACTTTGCCAGGCATTGGGACACTGAGATGACAAAAACACTACATAGTCCCTGTGCTCACAAAGCTCCACAGGGGAGGCAGGCACAAGTAAACAACCAACAACAAATAATTACAAATTGGACTAAGTGCTATGAAGGCAGGAAAGTGTAATTAGCCTGTGCTTGCCTCTCCCTGGCCCCAGAGGCCTACCCTCATTATAGAATACCCACACCTGCCTGACCTCCCCAGCACGCTGCTTGACCGAGGATGTTGGCTTACCTAGTACCTAGCATAGTGAAGGGATCAACAACAGTTTGAGGAACATTTGATAAACTAAACTGGGGAACATTTTTTAATTAAAAAAAAAAGCAATCATCCAGGTGGCTTGTACAGCCTACTTTTACAATCCACTGAGGTCCAGAGAGGCCAAGCATTTGGCCCCAAAATACAGAGCTCTTGAGTGGTAGAGCCCAGACCAGAAATCAATTCTCCTATCTCCAGGCCCAGAGCTCTGCCATGGCCCCATGCTGCCTCCATAGTCTATCTTAAACCACTTCACAGCCTCCAGGAATCTGAAGTCTCCTGGCTCATAGCAGATACCTTCCTTGCAGATGAGTACTATCCATTAGAATTGCACGTGATGATGGAAATTTTCCATGTCTGAGCTGTCCAAAACAAATACATGGCATCAGTCAGCAGGTTTGGGGAAATAAGCCAGTTTGGTGGGGTTGGAAAGTGGCAGGGGATATGGAAAGAAGGAGGGTATAGAAGAGATGAGACATAGAGAAGAAGGGCAATAGATGCAGAAGATCTTGTATGATGTTCCAAGAAATCTTCTAGACTTTGTCCCATAAACCACAGGGAGCCATTGAAGGACTTCATGCAAGGTAATGCCTCGTTGTGGCCTCCCGGGGCCCCTGAAGTAGTCACTGCTCCTCTGAGCTCCCTAGAACCTCTGATACTCCAGTGATACTGGCTGTCATCATCACCACCATCCCACACAGTTTCTCCTATCTTACTCCTATCTTAGCCTGAAGCACCCTTCCTCTCCTGGTCAACTCTTCCTCTTCCTTCAAGACTTTGCTCACTGATCCCACTGGGAAGGTATCCCAGACATCCTTACCCAGTCTCCATAGCCTGCCTGACACATGGAAGAGGCTTAATAGACCCTTTTAATTTCTCCATCCTCGATGTTAGTTCCCCATCTCTTGACCCTCGCCCATCCCAAATCTACTTTCAGCTTCCCAGTCTGTGGGATCCCAAGGTGTGGGGCCCTTAGAAATTCTTTTCACATAGCCAAAAAGTACTCAAGGGCCCTCAATCCCTGACCTTGACCCTCATCCCATTCCCAGAACTTGGCCCCTGGGTAGGGCCTCCCTCTTGCAGCCTCAGTATAGGCTTGCTCAAAGGGATGGTCCAGGGTAAGGAAGCCAGAGTTTCTAGAGCCATCAGGGAGAGAATTCTGGCCTAGTAAGCATAAATGTAGATGTGCACTTAGGAGAGAGGAGGAAAGACGGACAGGAACCTGAGCAGGCTCATCTGGGAAGGCTTCCTGATGGAGTGGTTTATCATGCCCTGGAGTGAAGCTAAGATTTTCCCCTGCTCAGAGAGTCCCTGCCTGTCTCTGCAAGAGTCACGTCCTACCCTAGAGCCCCAGCCAAGCAGGGATGTGCTCACTAGAACAGTCATTCAACAACTATGCATTGCTGTCCTGCATTATCCCAGGGCTGCCGGCTCCACAGGCCAGGCTTCAGCTCAAATAGGGAGCAGGGCACAGAGGAGGTGCTGAAACTGTGACGCAGGGATGCCATTCCCATAAGGCCATCCAGTAGGGCTGCGGAGGCCTACCAGACACCTCTCTTCCCCGGGGCTGGGAGAAAGGAGCCCTGGGCCAGGACTCTAAGTGGGCAGGACACTCTGAGAGGAATGGGTAGACAGAAAGGCAAGAGAGAAGAGGTGGATGAGAATGAGAGGGAGACAGGTCAGTTGTTGGGAAGGTGTGATGTGGAGAGAGATGGGAGGCAGAAGGAAGCAGAAAAAATGAGAAAACTCCCCTTGCTTCTTTGAGGACCAGTATCAGCAAGCTTCTGGGCAGCCCAGCTCAAGCCTCCCCAATTCCTTACCTCCTGTTAGCCTTTGCCTTTCTTCTGCTTCCTAGATGATTAGGAACATGTTCTGTCACTAGTTACAGGGAACCAGAGGCAAAGGAGAGAGACTTAAGGTGAAGGGAGGGGGACTGAGATTTCTGTCCCTGGACCATGTAAGTCAACCAGGAAAGGGCTTCAGAGTCCCAGGGGGTACAAGATGCCAGTTCACACCTTGGGTCTCCAAGCTCATGCCCCACTGGAAGCCCCAAGGTTTGTTTCTGAGTATACCTAGGAGAGGTTTGGAGACTGCC
This sequence comes from Eidolon dupreanum, assembly GCA_028627145.1. Taxonomy (NCBI): domain Eukaryota; kingdom Metazoa; phylum Chordata; class Mammalia; order Chiroptera; family Pteropodidae; genus Eidolon; species Eidolon dupreanum. Next base: position 43,634,947 of record CM053503.1, on the reverse strand, counting down.
CAGGTACTTCAACAGCCCAAAAGGGACTGAAATTTTTACCCACTCACCATCTTCCCGCTCTTGACCCTGCCAGGCTTCCTGCTTCCTGAAGGGCCTAAACCCCCAGGTAGTCCGGTCTCATTAAACAAGGCCAGAGAGAGTCATGTCAAGTCTTCGGTGAGGGTGGAGAGGCAGGGCCCTGAACAGCTGACCCCCAAAAGAGGCATGGGTAGACCTAGAGGAGGAGAGGAGAAGGGAAGTGAGGGGGTAAGGCTGGGTGCTTCTGTGGAGCTGTGTTTGTTTGGGGCCTTTTGGCTGCTCTTCCTGTTTGGCAGCCAGAGCTATGACAGCCAAAGACACCTCTCAGACTGCACCCAAGAGAGACTGCCAGGCCAGAAAGGAAGCAGCAGGTGGGACCTACTTCCCAACTTCAGCCTGAGCCCCAGAGAGCATGCCCTTCATGCCTCAAAGAGTCCAGACCGCCTCCAAGGAAGGCTACCCAGTACGTGAGCCCCAGGGCCAGCCCTGAAATGCCAGGCTTGAAGTCAGGGACTCAGCAATTAATTGTGACCTACCTAAACTCAGGGGTTGATAGAGGTCAATGGAAGTCAGCAAGAAACAGCAGACATAAGTTATGCAGAGGTACTTTGGAGAATTGGGTATCCAGCTTAAAGAAAATTGGGAGTTGACAGTGAGCCCTGGACAGTGAGAAGAGAACTTTCTCTTCCATCCACTACCCTTTCCAAGGGTCACCAGGTTCAGAGGCTAACATAAGAGGAAGGACTCATAGCTCCAATTGTCTAGGTTCAAATCCATCACTGATAAATTGTATGACCTTCAACAGGAACTTAATCCCTCTGAGTTCAGTTTCCTCCTCTAAATTGAGGCTGATGAGAATTAAGCATCTACCTCAAATGGCATTTGTCATGAAGATTAAGGGAGCTAATTTGTGTAAAGCATTTGAGACATATCTGACAGGCTGGCTGTTATTTTTGTTACCAGCAGGGCCCACATGCCATTGCCTGCCCTCCCTTTCTCCACAGAATACACAGGGGTTGCTGGGGTGGGGGAGGGCAGGACTCTGAGTTTGACCACATGCCATTCAGATATCAGGTCAGGGAGGCTGGGGTGGACCATGTAAGTGGGTGCCGAATGGGGGCAGCACACGTCAGAAGTGGAGACAGACACCACTGCAGCGACCTGATCATCCAGAAGCACTTCACCAGCCCACCCCCAGCATCAGAGCCTGAAATCCAGCCTCAGCATAGACTCATGGCCTCAGTACAGATTCCTGTGCCCTAGTGAGCCAGAGATGCCCACTGTGTGGGGAAAGAAGTCTGACCTGGGAGGCAGGAGGCCTGGAATGGGCAATGTGATCCCAGCAGTGGCTCCCATCTCCAACCTATCTCTTCCTCCAGTCCTAGAAGGGACTGAGATCTCTTCCATCCCTGATCACCTGAGACTCTCTCAGATACTCTCCTCCCTCTGCTGTGACCCCACCATCCAGAGTGGTGTGCCAGGTCCAGAGAGGGTACACAGAACCAACCAGCCAGGGCAAGAATATCCAGAGACATCATGCTGGGGAAGAAGAAAGAGGCGGGCCCAGGAGAGCCGGCAGCTCCTTAGAAGTGGAAGAGTGGGACCTCCTGAACTTTGGGAAGGTGGATGAAATTGTCCTGAGCTGCCTGAGCCTTCTGCTGCTCCATCAGAGGCTCTGTGGGAACAAACTGGTGTCTTTCTATTTCTATTTCATATTTAAAATAAAACAGGGAAAGGAGATGGAGAAGAGAGGAAAGAGGAATGGAAAGAAGGGAGAATGGAGAGGCAGGGGCTCATTGTCATAGCCCTTGAGGCAAGGCTGCATTTGGTCACAGCCACCTCCCCTGCCAGACTCAGCTCCCAGAAGGCAGGCACTGGTCTTAGCCACCATTTACTAAGGGCTTTGTGCTGGCCCTCCACTAAGTTCTTTGTATACCTCACCTCCTGTAGGGTTGGTAGTTTCATCCCCATTTTACACGTGAGGACAGAAGTCAAGTAACCTGCTTGAGGTCACACCAGTGGTGAGTAGCCAAACTGAGTCTTGAACCCATGTCTCACATGTCCAAAGCCAAGTGTTCTTTGCTTTGACCATCTATTTCCTCTGGTTGAGATAGTAGGATGCGCATAGTAGGTTCTCAATAAATGATAGATCAAAGGAAGGAAGGAACAAACGAATGAACGAAGGAACGAAGGAGAAAGAAAGCAAGAAGAGAAGATAAACCAGGGAGACTCCTGGGCAGCTGGAAAATACATAGTAAAGGTGCTGTTTTCCAATGCCAGGCAGACACGGCACCCAGGCCTGCCGTCTTACACTTGGGAGCCCAGGGCTAGTGCTTGTGTCATCTTCTCCAAAAGTATGTGAGCCCAGATACGTCAGCCTTCAGGTATGCAATGAGGTCTGCGGTGAGAGGTGAGAGCTCTCTCTCTCTCTCCTCTCCTTACTTGTTGAATCGCCCTTCCTCTAAGCCTCCCCACTCCCAGCAAGCCAGCCAGCCCAGCCTTGCTTCCTTCCCTGGAGCCAGGACCAGCTGGGTTGCGGGGGGGAGCCTGTGAACAGCCCCCTCAGCAAGGCAAATCCTCAGTCCTGGGAGGAGATATGTGCGTGGTGCAGGGGGAGGGGCGGGAGCGCCACATCATCCAACAGGTTGGTCGGGCTGGGAGGCGTCCCGCCCTCCTGGAGCTAATGAGCCCTGTACAACAGGTGTTTGCTCCTCAGTCTCCAGCCTGCCCTGCCTGTGACTGGAGCCAGCTGCCAACGCCACCTCAAAGCTCCCTCACTCATCCCTGTGCCCTGCCCTCGCTGCTCCCGGGCTTAGGGGGCCGTGATGGCCTGCCGCTCCTGCGTTGTTGGCTTCAGCAGCCTTAGCAGCTGTGAAGTGACCCCTGCAGGCGGCCCCTGGCCTGGGACCTCAAGATGGGACAGCTGTGGGGCCCCCGGGCCGGGCTTCAGCTCCCGCAGCCTCACAGACTGCTGGTCGGCTGGCACCATCCCCAGGGTGACTGTGAACCCCAGCCTGCTGGTGCCCCTGGACCTCAAGGTGGATCCAGCCATTCAGCAGCAAAAGAACCAGGAAAAGGAGGAAATGAAGGTCCTCAATGACAAATTTGCCTCCCTGATTGGCAAGGTGAGCAGAAGTGGGAGGGGGGTCCTGAAAACTAAGGACTGTCAAGCCTGGGCAGACGGCTGAGTTCTGTGTTTTGTGAGCATCATGCCCCACCCCTGCCCCTGGCCAATAGGGAGCCGGCTTGCTAACTCCAAAGACTAGCTCTAAGCAGAGAAATGTGGAGGGAAGTCCCTGAGCCATCCCTGCATGGAGGGAGAAAGGGACTTCAGGACATCCTCTGAGGGATGTCTGGATAATAATATGCTGTGTGGCCTGGGGCTACCCTCCCCCAGGCATGGACTAGGGAGGAGCTCTGAGTGTGGCCAGGAGGATGCTTCCTCATAGGAATGGCTGATGGAGGAATGGTCTGCAGTCCTACTCCAAAGTAGATGAAGGGTAGGGATGTCCTCCCAAGGCTCCACCCTTCTGTCTGGGCCTCTGGCCCTGTTCAGCTTCTAGGAGTCAGAAGCACCAGCCAGGGCTGACAGGGCATATGGGGCCTCAGGCAGGAAAAAGGCTTCAGAGTGGGGATGAAGCTATGGAATGTCAAAAGAGGAATGCAGGGGATGGATGCTGTGAGTCAGAAACAGGCAGCCAGCCAGGCACCCACCTGAGTAGAGGGAGTGAGTCCCCTGTACCCTGACTTCCTAGACCCCACTCCCAAGGCCAGTATACTAGTCTGGGCACTCGTGTCTACCTCTGCCCCAGGGCAGGACTGCAAGAACTTCAAGGAAGCCCTGTCTACCTCCCAAACCTGCTCCTCACTTACCTCCCTCGAGAAACCTCTCCTGACCAGTCCTCTCACCTCTGCTCCTTCCTGCCTTGCCCGAGAATAATAGTCACAATAGTAAGAGCTGCTCTTATTTGCTTGCTATGTGCTAGGCACCAAGCTGGATGCTTACATATGTATTTCTATTTCCCTCAACAACCTTAGGAAAGAAGTCATATTGTGCCTATTTTACAGATGAGGAAAACTCAACCTTCCCCTCTCCCTCACCCCTGCAGTAAACCAGAGCCCCATCCCTCTTCCCTAGCTCAATCCTTGTCTGCACCTTGCTCTCCCTGCTTCTGTGTTCCTCTGCACTTTGCTAGTGTCCCAGGGAGGCCACCCAGAGGAGCAGAGGGAAGAAAGTAACACATTTTAAGCATCTGCTTGTGGCTGGCTCCCTGCAGGAACTTTGCAGATGTGTGCCATTGAGCCCACACAGCAACACCTCACAGTGGCTACTTCTCTTACTGTGCACGTGAGGAGACTGAATCTAGAGGTTAAGTGCTTTGCCTAAGGTCACACAACCAGCAAATCTATAGCCTGAATTTGAACTCAGATCTGTGAGACACAAAGCCAGTGGTCTTTGAGATGGGAACCATTTCTTCTCCCCATTTATGTGCCCAGACCAGCATTCCTGCACCCGTACCTGGAGTGCCTGAGTGTGGGTGTGGAGGGGAAGTGACAACTGGAGGACAACCATCCGCTGAAATGAAACATTCCCTCCCCCAGCCCTTGCTGGCTGCAGAGTCCTGTACTGCTGGGCTGTTGTCACTAGGAGAAAAGCCCACTGCCCTGGGGAGGCAGGTCCCTGCAGAGCCACCTACTCTCCAAACCTGGGTTAATCCCTTAAAAGGAATGCTTCATGAGCTATGTAATTTGGCTCCGACATGTGGCTTTCCTCCCTGAACACCAGGGCTGATATTACCCTGTGCCTCTACCATGGGACAGGAGAGTGTGTAGGCACAGGGAGGGAGGGGGTCCCAGGCATCAGGGTCCTGTGCCCAGGGGCCAGAGCGATGCCCTCAAGGTTCTTTGGCAAAACTGGAGACTTCTAATACCCAAGCCTGAGCCTCGAGATGGGTGCTCTTCAGGATGGACGCAGGGAGCTGAAGGCGCCAGCCTCTTGGGGGCCCTGATTGCTGGGGCTCTGCCCAAGTAGTCCCAGCTGACCCACCAACTCTGTGGAAACAGTCTGTTGGCTCTTGTTCCTCCATGTCTCCTTATAAAGGCCACGAGTACTCAAGTGAGAGCAGGCAGCCATTAGGAGTATGAAATCTGGAACCTCAATACTGGGTTTGAATCCTGGCCCCACCTCCGACCAGCTGTGTAATCTCAGACAAATTACTAAACCTCTCTGCGCCTTAGTACACATCAGTATAATAGGCTTATCATAATCAAATGAGATAATTTTTTAAAATCACTTACCATGTACCAGTTATGTTCTGTTTGGTAAATTAAAAATACCATAAATGGGCCCAGCCCAGGATGCTCTTGAACCCAATTAGCTCCTTCTGGGCAGAAGCCTGAAAAGAGGGAGGGAGGGGCCCTGCTGGACAGAAAGGTGGAGGAGCTTCCTGAGTAGGGGTGCAGCACCGGGCTTGAAAAAGATATGTGGGCCCAAGAGTGAGATGCCATAACCAGTGCAGGGATGGGGGCTCTAGGCAAAGAAAAGGGACAGGCAGGGGAGGTCCAGCTCCCCAGCCCCTTGTAGCCCTCTGAGGCATGGAGAGAGATCAGAGTACCAAGGAGGAGAAGGAGAATTCTGAAAGAGGAGGGTTGTTGGGGGAGATGACCAAGTGTGGACGAGCAGCCCTGGAGCAGTGTTGGTTCTTCCACTCTCAGGCTGTGTTTCCTGGGGCAAGCCACTTACCCTCTGTGTGCTTCACTTACTATCCTGCTCCGAGGGTGGCCCTGAGCTCACGCCAGTGGAAGGACTGGTACATTGGCAGCCACAAAAGGAGGGGAGATGAGCAGAAGCAGGAGAGGAGGGCTGAAGGAGACAGGGAGAGGACAGTGTTGACATCTAGCAGAGGCTGCTGGCTGGGTACTCTCACTTTTACATGCAGACAACAGAGAGGATGGAGGTGGGACAAGAGGAAGGACCACCAGCACTCAGCCTGAGTGGGCTATCGGGAGGGAACCCAGGCAAGGTGGTAAAATGCATGGAGACAGAGAAATGGGCACAATGTCTTCCCTTAGGCCTGTGTGGCCTCTGGAAGCCACTAGAGCCATCTCCCTGCCTGCACACAGGAAGGCACAAGCCAGCCCTTTCTGACAAAGAACCTTAAGGCTCCCTGGGCAAACGCCAACTTCTGGCTGAAAGCAGGGGATTTGACACCTCCCCCCACACCTGAGGAATAGGACCTGAATGCTCCAGGGACACCACCCAGTAAGTTCATCTGCCTGGACCATGAGCTGATGGGGTGGGGACCCTTCCTGCTCATTTCCCTACAAAAAACACACATCTCCCCCACCCTGATCTGGGCAACTCAGTTGAGTCATGATGAATTCTGCATTTCTGGGCCTCAGTTTCCTCATTTGTACAACACAAGGCAGGTAGACCAGGGGTTTGCTCTCTGAGGCCCCTTCTAGAACTGTCACTGTGTGATCTAAGGGCAGGGGGATCAGCCAGAATAAGGAAGAAAGGGAATGAGAGGTGAGTGCTCAGCAGCCTGGGCAGGTTGGTGACAATTAACCTGGCACCTCCCTAGGCCTTTGTTCCAAGAGGGAGGAGCCTTTCTGCAGGGAAGGCCCTGGGTAGGGGTTCAGTTCCATCCCCACCTACTGAGACAACAGGCAGCTCTCCCAAGGGCATCAGAGAAAGGGGGCTGCCCCAGATCTCCCACAGCCAAAATGTCCTCCGGCCGGACTGTCTGGCCAAATGCACTCCATCTCCCAGGGGCCCAGTACTACAGCACAGGGGGTTGAAGTTAGACTATGGGAAGGACTTCCTGGTGTAAAGGATTTTGTTTTTGCTCATGGGTGGAGAAAGGAGCTTCACATCTCTTCTCTCACCCCACCCTCAGTGTAAACACGGGCTCCTGCTTGTCAAAACGGAGGGAAGGTGAGGCCAGCAGATACCTCTCCCCCAATGAGCCCTCTCACACACACAAGACAGAAACCCTCTTGACTTCCATCCCTACTGAACCTGTTTGGCTGCGACTACAGCAGACTATAGGCTTAGGATGGCTTCAAGCAGAACTTACCAGTACAAATGGGAGTTGAGCAGGGGAATGACAGCCCACAGAGGCTGTATCGTTCAATATTCCTGCTATGTCATCACTACGAATGTCAAGGGGGACTTCCCAAGGGCATCGAAGTATCTCATGTAAACCTGGGGATGTGGGCAGGGCAGAGAGAAGGGCCCCCCTTTCCCCGGTGCCCAGACTCAGGAGGAACAGGAAATCTATGACGGTCCAGAATAGCAGCCGCCATCACATGGGCCTGTCCAGGAAGCTTGGCCACCAAGTTGCTGTGTAACACTGGACAAGTCACTTGACTGCCCTAGGCCCCCATCTCTTCCTCTGCATATGAAGGGTACAGACCAGCTGCTCCAAAGGCTCCTGGCTAAGATTCTGGTTCTTTTGGACTGTGATTCTAGGCGCTGGCACCAGCAGTGAGAGGGAGGAGACTTAACTATTTGCCCGTGGTCATAGGGAACGTCACTGAACTGGTTATCACCACATTCTCACGACAACGAGAGCCCGCACCATCCAGGCCCCAGCCATCCCTCCTGCCTCAGTGGCCCACCCCTATCCCAGGCATCATGGGGTTAGGAACCCCAGGAGGAGAGCAGATGGCTCTCAGTCTGACAGGGAGGGTAGTAGATCAGGACAAGGGAGAAGCAGATAAACTGAGGGCCTCATATAGGAGGGGAGGGGTGAGGCTTCCTGCAGGAGGGGAGCTGGTAGCACAACTGGGAAGGGACCGGGATGATGGAAATGGTCGTGCCCAAGAGAGGCTGGAGCCTGGAGAAGACCAGCAGGGTAGAGAAGAGGCAGGGGGAGCCTCAGGCTGGGCTGGACTTGGAGGAGGGAAGGAGAGAACTCAAGAGGAACCCTGACAGCCTGCCAGTGGCTGGGATGTGAGCTGAGGTCTATGGGAGCCCGTGTCACAGTCTAAGCAGGAGAGTGTGAAGGAGGCAGAGTTTGAGAGGAGTAGCTGAGCCCAGAGCTCCCCAGTCTTTATCCTCAAGGCAAAACCGGCCCTAACTAAAGGCAGAAGCCAGCCAGGAAAGGCAAGTGGGTCCCAGGGCCTGCAGTGACCCCAGCAGCAGACAGGAGACGTGTAACAGTGGTTAAGAGATTCTAAACACAAACTAACTGGATTCTACACCTGGCTCTACCACTTGATAATTGTGTGACCTTGGGTAAGTTATTTAACCTTTCTGTGGCCTTGTTTCCTCATCTGTAAAGTACAGCTAATAACAATACCTACCCCATGAGGTTGTTGTGGGGAGTTAATGAGTTAAAGATGTCAAGCCCTAGGACAGGCCTGACACCAAACAGAGGCCATATAAGCATTTGCTATTATTACTATTCCAAAGCACATCCCAGGCCCTTCTCCCAACAGCCCTCAGAGGTGGGCAGGCCAGGTGATACCATCTCCAACTTCTACCTGCTGAAACTGAGGACCGGAAAGGCTACAAGTCCACAGTTGCAAGGAAGATTCCATTTAAGTACTAACGGGGCCCTACCCTGCTGAGTTTCCAAGACCAGATGAGACCAGACTTGTCGAGGGGGGGCAGCAGATGAGCCTCTGACACCTCAGGTTCCCTGGGGTCTCCCGCCCAAGCCCCAGGCGGGATGGAGAGCCTGTCACATTCACACTTCGTTCCCCCTTCCCTCATCTAGCTGGCCCTGCTCCTCCCCTACAAAATCTTTGCTAACTGGCTCCACCTCTCTCTGATTCCCTCCTATCTCACCATCTTCAGTTTGAACAATCAGTAATTGGAGATGCCACATGAACTTGCTGAGTAAGGGCCCTGATAGGTGCCGAGAGCAGATGAGCTACCACTTCCAAAGGAAGCCCCCACGGGGGCAAGGTGGCTGGCCCTGGGCCACTGCACCCAACCCATCCACACCTGGCCCTCTCACTGAAGCCTTCCTACTTGCCCAGGTGCAGGCCCTGGAGCAGCGCAACAAGCTGCTGGAGACCCGCTGGAGCTTCCTGCAGGGCCAGGGCTCTACTGCCTTTGACCTTGGGCACCTCTATGAGAAGTATCAGGACCGGCTGCAGGAGGAACTGCGCAAAGTGAGCCAGGAGCGGGGACAGCTGGAGGCCAACCTGCTGCAGATGCTTGAGAAAGTCGAGGAGTTTCGAATCAGGTAGGGTACGCCCTATGAGGGCTGTGGGCAGGGACTGCAAGTGGGGACCAACCTGCACTCAAGTGCAAGGTCTGGGGCACCCAAGCCAGAAAAAGAGGACGCTTTTTAAAGGAACATTTCTTTATTCCAGACATACTTATTGAAGACCTACTATGTGCCAAGTGGCATCCTAAATATTGGGGGAATATGGCAATGAATCCACAGCTTCCCTACCCCCAAATAGGGAGTCTTACAATGAAGTCAATCTTACAATGTCTGACAGATAAACCCTGTGCTTCCTGAACCCACCCTAAATACCACTGCAACCACCATCTCCTATCGCCTCCTCCCGTTCCCATAAACATCCTTGCTCTCACCCACACGTCCCCTTGGCAATGGGAAATTACGTCACCAGCTAGAGCAACAGATGGGCTCCTGCTTTGGATATGCAGGAGCAGGTGCAGGCAGAGGACGGAAGTGGTGGGTTTCATTAGAATAAAGAAGCAATCCCCCGCAGGTAGTGCACACTGACATTAGTGGCCAACTTGGGATTCAGAGAGATGAGCGAAACACAGCCCCAGCCTGCAAGATGCTTTTACAACTTAGCAGGGCAGACAGATAGGAACAAGCTGGCAGGTAGTGTGGCCCACCAGTGTGGTTAAGGGCCCTAGCTTGGGTATAGGCATTTATTCCCTGCCCCCACCCCTCCCTAGCTTTGTGATGTTGGTCAAGTCGCTTAACATGCTAACCTCAACTTCCTCCTGTGTGGAGTGGGAAGGATGATGGTTGATACCAACTAAGGCTGGTATGAGGAAAAAGTCGGGAGTTCAGTATGGCTATAAACGGCCATTATTCTATCTCTTGAAGGCTGAAGTGCTCAGCACACAGTGCGGTGCTTGATGAAGTTTTGCTGAAATGAATTGGCCAATCTAGAAAGGCAGACCAGGCAATTGGGTGGCTCAGAGGAGAAATGACACTCTCCCACCAGAGAGTAGCCAGAGCTTCGTGGACAAGGAGGCTGGGCAGACCAGAGAGGTTGTGCCCCTGAACCTGGTCTCCTTGCAATGAGGTCCCCATCCAGGGTGAGGGGAGGACAAGATATGGCTTAACTGCACCCTCCTCCACCAGTGCTTGGGCCCTACTCCAAGCCCTGCTGACCCGAGGTGAGACAACCAGCCAACCAGGGATGGAGGGTGGAAGCAGCCTGTCAGGAGTCCAGGAGCCTGGGCTGAGGCTCAGCTTGCCCAGCACCTCTCTACATGACCTTCCCTGCTCAGGGCACATTCAGAAGGGATGGTCACACAGGAAACTCTCTCTACTCTGGGCCTCATCTGTGGATCTGATTGGAACTTTCCAGCCAACAGGCCTTAGTTGATCCTCATGGCTGGGCCCCTCCCTGGCCTGGAGGCCACCTCTCCCCCAGCCCTGCCCTCCCAAGTCCTAGGGAAACACATGGGTAATCTGATTGCCCATTCTGACCACATAAGGGAAACTGTAAATGCACCAGAAACTGACTCATTTCACTGATATCTAATAGAAGCTCAAAGACTCAGAAAATGGCAGAGCTGGATGGGGGCCTGGGATCATCCTTTTAGGAGGAAGAAAACACAGGCCCAGAGGGGGCAAGGGCTTGTCCGCAGTTACACAGCCATGCATGCTAAATCCCATCCCTAACCTCGGCCATCCACCTGGAGAGGCTGCTCTTGTGAGCCCAGCCAGATCACATCCATGGAGACATTTTGTAACTGGAAGTTCTGTACAAACATTACTTCTTGTTCTAATCTGTCTCAGCCCCCTCATCTGGCCTGCTGCCTGGTTTCCATCTGCTGCCTGATATTATTACTTTGGCTTAGGGCTTCTCTTCCCCTCTTTGGGCAGGAAACCCACCTGAGTTGAAGGAAGCGACGCTGGAAGGCTTTGGGTCAAAGGCCAAAGTAGGGGCAGCTGCAGCCTGGCCGTGCAGAGCCTGGGGGCCCCCAGGAGCCAGAAGGCGCCAGGCCAAGCCCTGACAGGGAGGGGCGTGCCCTGCCTCTACAAGGCGATGAGATCAGCTTCACTCCTAGAAATAAACAAGTGGGAAGAGGGGTACGGGTGTGACAAGCTGGAAAGGACTGAGAACGAGTTTGGGAGCTGGTGGCTGGCAGATTGGGGATTATAGAGGAGATGGCATCACTAAGCCTCTATAAAAATGGAGACTTTCCAAAGCTTTGACGTAGCCAGGACCCCAAAGACCAGCTAACTGACATTTCTATTTACTAAGAATAAAGCAGAAGCCCACCTAGGCAGAACAGCTGGCCCAGCACCACACAATACATGACTCAGGAATGCCGTATACAGCTATGCAAGCTATTCGCTGCACGGAAGCATCTGCGGGAGCATCTGGTTGAGGGGGTGAACCGGGGCTAAAATCCAGGGGAGTCGATGAGAAGAGAGGAGGGAAGGCTGTACAAAAGGATGGGAAAGCAGTGAGGGATAAGGAGAGGTTCGACACCTCAGAGGGTCCCCACTGGACAGCTCTCCCCAAGGCAGGCAGAACTCTGCTATCCAAAGGGAAGAGGAGAGGAAAGAGATTTGACCACAGAGCTGTGTGGGGAAGAAGGCCAGTCAATAAGGTGTTTCTCTAGTTTGGGCTCCCCAGACCCCTGTCCCCAGGACAGGGAATTCCTCAGCAGATCCCAGATCCCAGAGGGAAGCCTGTTTGAGTCAGTCCAGCCCTGAGGATTTGTGAAGGATGTGCAGAGAACCACCCACTCTCTCTCTTTGCAAAGAAGCTTCCCACAGTTTCTCTCTGAAAACACTAGAGGCCAAGGCAGAAGGACTGAGGTCCTGGGCCTGGTGTTGGAAAGAACGGAGCTCAGGTAATCATAGTAGCAACAGATTTAGTGGGTGGCAGGTACTGTCATGAACACGTCATGTACTAACTTATTTCAGCCTCACGACATCACCATTATCATGACTAAGGCACACTCAAATGACTTATCCAAGGTCACACAGCTGGTTAACAAGGAAGCAGGATTTGAGCCCAGCTAGCCTGGCTCTGGAGCCCCATGCTTAACCAGCACACCACATGAGCCTCCAAGCCCTCTGAGTCTCCATTTTCTCATTTGTGAAATGAAACCAACAGGACCTCCCATGGGGACCCTGAGGGTCACAGGAGCAGGTACAGGTGAAGCTTCTTGGGCATTTTTTTCACCCTGGCAAACCCAGACTGCAGAACAGTCTCTCTGGCCCACCACTCCACCCCACCCTGGTGACTTACACCCTCGGAGCCCCACGCAGACTCTTGGAATCCAAGGCAGTGGCCAGGGAGAGTGCACGCTCAGCACACTGAGTTCTAGGACCTGAATGCCCTGCAGGCTCTCTGCCAGCCAGATCTACTCCCCTCAGCTCCTCAGATAAGCTGATGGAAAAGAAGGCCTGAGGGTGGCAGAAGAAGGCCTGAGGGTGGCAGGTCCAGCCAGCCTATGTGGGCGATGGGTGACGCTGCCACTGTTGCGAGGTGGGGACTGGGGCAGGCAGGCGGCTGTAATTAGAGCTGCCAGTGATTAAAGCAGTACCTGGAGAGGAGAGAGGAAAACAGGAAGCCAAAGAATCCCCACATCTGCTGGGGCAGGTAGGGCTGAGGGGGCAGTCTGTGGATAACAGACGCCCACCCCAGGGAGCCTAGACAGACATCTTCACTAGAGGAAGAGGGTAAGGTCAGGGATCCCATCTCCCATCCAACAGTGTCCTTGAGGCAGACTTGAGCAAGGAGGCAAATCTGAGAAGAGATGGGATCCACCTTAGTTGAGTACTGACTGTATGTCTGCCTTTGCATCAGGGGTGGACTCTGTCAGCCCCCATGCACGCACGCACCCCCGGTAGATGAGGGAGTTGAGGAAGGAGGGGTGGAGTGACTTGCTTAAAACCACACTGGGGGGGGCCATCTTACTGTAAAGCTCATGCTCTTCCTGTCCTTCCTCTGGACAGAACGTGAAGGAATCGTGTCCTACCATCTAGTAGAGGGGAGAAGGGTGGGGCTGTGGGGAGAGTGAAAGTGAGAGAGGGTGAAAGATAAGCAGGATGCTTGGCGCAGACTTGACCAAAGGTACGGCTTATCTGAAACTGAGACTCCTGTGGGAGGAGATAGGAAAAAGAAGAGGGAACAAAGTATCAGAGTGAAAAGGCTACATAATCAGGAGAGGCTTCTTGGAGGAGATGAATGTGGAGCAGAGCCAGGAAAGGGACAAAAGCCACTAGGAGAAGACTGGCTGATAGTCAGGAAAGAGAAAAAGTTTACCTGCTTCCCCAGAGCCAACATTGGGGTATCATGGGGGAGAGGGCTTGTGTCATAGAAGATGGGGGCTCTATCCATCTGAAGGAAGGATCACTTTTTTCTAATTGGCATAGTGTACCAAATGAGCTCACAGCAGAGACCCTGATCCACACCCAAGGAGGGTTAACCAAACCCCAGGCCCCCACCACAGCCAGCTGAACAGCCTCTCTCTCTCCCTCCTCTCTTCTCTCTCCTTCCTCTCCCCCAGGTATGAAGATGAGATCTCCAAGCGCACAGACATGGAGTTTACCTTCGTCCAGCTGAAGAAGGTAGCCTGCCCAGCCTGCCCCAGGGGATCCTTCCTCATGGACCATCTGCCTGTTTTCCCTCCAGATCCCCAAGCAAAGACCTCAAAGGCCTGAGTCCCAGAACTACAGACAGGCAGACAGACAGAGAGATACCTGCCCCCACCCTGCTCATCCTCCCAGGTTCTGAGCCAGGTCTCCTCTGGGAATCACCCCCATCTCACCAGGAAGCAAAGGCTCCCCCTCCACTCCTGCCCTGGGACCCCTCGACTCTCCCTCTCCCATCATTCACCACTGTACCCACCCCCAGGACCTGGACGCAGAATGTCTTCGACGGACCGAACTGGAGACCAAGTTAAAAGGCCTGCAGAGCTTTGTGGAGCTGATGAAAACCATCTATGAGCAGGTGAGAAGACGGGGCCAGTGTCCTGCTGAGCCAATAGCTGATGGGTCCATGGCTCAGGGGTACAGGGGAGGGAAGGGCATCCAGTGGGATGTGGAACTTTCACAGTCACTCACTGTTTCCAGCCACAATTGTAAGGATTCCCTAAACCCCTTCCTGCACTGCTGTCAATTATTCAACATTTTCCCCCATCACTCATTTCATGGAGCATGGGCAGGTTCCCAAAAGACCACTCTCTCAGGGAGAACCTGTGCCTTTGTGTGTACAGAAGTGCTGAGGGCACACAGGGGACCAGGTGCATCTGGACAAGGGTCAGGAGGTAGCCTGAGTGCAGGAAACCAGGGGTTCTCAAATGACCACTCTTATTGAACTAATCTATCCCTGCAGCCTAACTCTCAAGCACCCACAGTTCCAGCTCTGATAGTATAACACACGTCACACTTCCCTATTCGGGGCCAAGGCCGAGAAAACCTGTAGTCAGATTCTCTGTTTCCCAGACAAAACTAGACTTTGCAGAACAAAAATGACCCAGTCAAATGCAGACAGAGGAGCCTCTAGACATTCTCATTTGTCGCTAAGTCCTCAGCTGAGCCTAGGGGGACAATGGCCCAGTAAGGCCTAGTATATTGCAGGTGCAGTCAGCAGATGGCCCCTGTTGCTGGCTGCTGGACGCCACCCCTCTGGTTCACTCTACCTTCTGGGCCTCCTTTGGGATCTGTGGTCTCCTCTCTACACCCCTTGTTTCAGGGACAAGGAGGTATAGGGGTGATGCTTTGATTTAGCTGTGAGTAGGCAGAACCACTGTTGGAGATGACAGGACTTGGCAGCCTATGTGCAGCAGACTGCTGGTGCCAAGCTATGGCAACATAGCTAAGACTAGGGCAGGGTTCAAAGTCACCACTGCAATCAAAAAATTTTGCTGCAATGGCCCTAGGGGCTGCTGACCACGACTTCATGGCCTCGTCCTCTAGAGAGGGAGATTGGGCCTCACAGCTGCGCATAGCCACACCCCTTCCAGCAGACTCAGCCCCCAGATGGGAATTCTGTGGGCCTGAGACCTGTTTGTGGCCATGGGAAGTAGCAGAGCAGAGAGAATACCGTGGCCCTTGGGAACAGCAGGAAGGCAGACCTCCCAAGCAGACCACCCACATCAGCCATGGCGAAAAGCTTCATGTTCCTGGCAGAGTCCTCCACAGGCAAGCCACGCCCTATGTGAATGAACCAGGGGCACTGCTGATTGGCTTGAGAGGCAGGTTAGTGGCTCCTCTGCCCAAACTCACTGTGGGTCCAGCCCAGGCGAGACCAGTGTTTCCAAATCTGCCCTCTGCTCTGTTTGCCCACATCTCAGCAAGCCCAGAGCCCAAGTTCTAAGCCAAGGCAGAGGTTCTGCAAGTATGGAGATGTAACTGGAGGAAGGCCAGGCATAACCCACGATAACCTGAGCATTGCCGGAGTCACAGCCCCAAAACTCCTTAGCCCCTGGCTCCATTTAGATTTTACAGCCCTTGGACCTCAATCCTGACTATACCTTTTTTTCTTTTTCTTTTTTTTTTTACCGTTTCTGTGACTTTGGACAAGCTATTTCTCTACTCTGTGCCTGTTTCCTCACCTATAACATAGGACGAGTAATAGTACCAAGCTCATGGGGTGGTGACGAGGACTAACAAATGTTTAACAAATGTTTTCTGCACGCCTGCTAGGTGCCAGGCACTGATATCACAGCAGTGAGCAGATCGGCCAAAGTTCCTCCTCTCAGGAGGGGACAGGTAGTAAGCAAGTAAACAAACATCTGAACAAGATGATTTTGGAGGGTGAAAAGTGCTGGACTACAAAGAAAGCGAGTGATGCAGTAGTGCTGGAGGGAGGGGAAAGCGTCAGACCCCAAGTTCAGGGGAGGTCTCAGAGGAGGTACAAGCCAGAGAAGGCCCAGGAAGATCCAGCCCAGTACAGATTTGAGGAGGCTGTGGGCGGAAGGAAGAGCTGTACAAAACACCTATAGCAAGAGTGAGTTTGGTGATAAAAGGGAGAAAGAAGCAGCTGTAGCTAGAGCAGAGCAGCCAGGGGTCAGCTCATGTAAGGCCCTGGGCTCTGAGCTGGGCTTTGGACCTTATTCTAAGTGTGATAGGCAGCCCCTGATGGGTACTGAGGAGGGTACTGCAGAGGGGGTGAAGGGTATGGCTTGTGCTAGTATAAGGTTGCTGTGGAGAAGGGACTGCAGTGAAATGTCGTAGGTGCTCAGGGCATTAGAGCAGTTACTACCACTTTGAGGTGCAGGTTGGTGTTAGGACATGAGGTTTGCGTTTCTCTCCATGTTCTGCCTCAGACTGAGAAGGCAATACTGACCCTTTGCTAAAAAGTTTCCCCATACCAGTGGAGTCTCTAAGCCAGCACTAATGGAAATATAATGTGAGCCACATATGTCATGTATTTAAATAATTTTACATATAATTACACAACTTAATAATTTTAAGTTTTCTAGTAGCCACATTCTTAAAAAAGGAAATAGAAAAAAGTAATGTTAATATATTTTATTTAGCCCAATATATCCAAAATATGATTATTTAACATATAATCAATATAAAAAATGAATGGGCTATTTTACATTCTTTTTCTCATACTAAACTTTCAAAATCTAGTGTGTATTTTACACTGAAGCTCATCTTAGTTCTGATTAGCCACATTTCAAGTGCTCACAACCACATATGGCTAGTGGTTACCACATCAGACAAAGCAAGTCAAAGCAAAGGAAGGTGCCAGCCATGGCCACCTCAGGTGGAAGAAAACCATGGCTGGCATCAGTAGCCCCAGGAGGGCTGGACATGCTGGTTTCCACTTTGGAGCAACACCAGATCAGAAAAGCATGGCTCACCTCTGTGTTCCAGGAAAGAGTCCTTTCCCTCTCTCTCTCTCTCTCTCTCTCTCTCTCTCTCTCTCTCTCTCTCTCTCTCTCTCTCTCTCTCTCTCACACACACACACACACACACACACACACACACACACACACACACACACATGCGCACGCACGCGCACGATGGAGATAAGGCCTGAAAGCCTTTCCCAGGAGCCAAAGTCCATGGGCTGCTCAGGGCCTCATCTACTACTACAGCCTCTTGAGTAACCCCTGCCCCTTACTTTCACGTACACAGGCTAATGAGAGAAGCCTGGGCTGACAGAGGCTCACATTCCCCTTCAGCTTCCAAGGTACTCTCCAGCTCCAGAGGGCATTTGGGGCCTGGCTGCAACCAGCCAGAACGACGCCTGCCCCACCCATAAACTCCCTGGTTCCAAGGAGATTAGCTAGCAATCTGCTGACAACCCCCTGCAGTCGGGCACACCTCCTGGGATGCAGATTGCTGCATGGAGAGCCTGACGTGCATAAGCTACTTTGGAGCCTGCCTGGAGGTGCCTTGGGGAGGCTGCTCCAGGAATGGGCTGCTCTTCTCCTGGACACTTTGCCCCAGCTCCATCACCTTCTCCAGTTATGACAGTATCCCTAGCTATTATTTAATGCAGGCCTACTACATCCCAGGCACTGTGTTAAGTCCTTTCCAAATAGAATCTCATTTAATCCTCATACTCTATGAAGTAGGGATAATGATTAAGAGAACACAGACTTTAGAGCAGCTTGGCTTTGAATCCTGGCTCAGTAATTATATGAACTCAGGAACAGGTTCTTTTATGCCTCAATTTCCCCATCTGTAAAAGAGGGAAAATAATAGTGCCTGGCTCGCCGGCCTGTTGTGAGGATTTATTTTGTTAATATGTCCTAAAGCCCTTGCTGTGGCACATGATAAGCATTTCTAAACATTAGCTGGTTTTAGGTCTATAATTATACCCATTTTACAGATGAAAAAACTGAGGTTCAGATAGGTTTAAAACCTTGGCCAGGTTACCCAGCTCATACAAGGTGGTGCTATTCAGATCCCAATGTCATTATACACTGTATTTTACCGAGCAGCACTAAGCTACCCCCTCAGAGTCACTGTCTACCCTGACCTGTGGGTCACACATGTGGCAGCATCCGCAGGCTCTGGCTCCCAAGATAAGCTCTAAACTGTACCTCAGTTTGATTCTTGCCAACTTGGGGGTGCACATCCCATGGTGGCACTTCCACACCATACAAGGCAGCATTGTTATACCCTCTGCAGGTCCAAGGGGCTGGCACGTCTGAACAGGTCTGTAGGTGTTCTAAACCCTCCATTTCCTGCTTCTGTTTACCAAGCTCATGCTTACCCTGCCTCTTTCCAGAAAGCATCTGAGGCTGCTCCATCAGCTGTGTTTTGCCAGTCCCTGTACTCTAACAGGGGAAGCCTTCCCACCATGTGTTCTGACAGTGCCCTGGCCTTTTCCTGGCCCATAACAAATGCCAACTTAGGCCTGGGCTAGAAGTGCCAATGGAGGGCTTTACCTGAAACTCCCCATGCCCACTGACCCCCACAATTTGTTGACCAAAGAAGCCCCAAAGCTGCATCTTTGAAACTGTCCACAGCCAAGCAGTCCTCGCCAGGATGTCAGTTCCATGTGGGAAATGTTAGTGTTCAAGGAGGAGCAGGGGTAGCAGAGGTAGGGCGTGAGTCTGTAGACACCTTATTCTGGCATGGGTTGGGCTCTCCCCTGCTTTTGCACAGAGATCTCTTAAGTTCATTTGAAGATCAACCAAAACTCCTGGTCAGGAAACCGCCAAGGGGCAGTTAGCTGGCCTCTAGGCTCAGAGTCCTACCGGTTCCAGGGCAGAGACAGGTTGCCGCCAGAGAGGCTTAAGGATGCCCACCACTCCTTTTCTAGGAGCTGATCCTTGTCACCTGGGATGCTAGTGGACAGCTCAGGCAGGGAGCAGACAGGGAAATGGCAGCCTTCCTCAGCTGGCCTCGCAGCTACTCATGTGGCTCCAGCAGCCCTGGGCCCTGCAGTCTATGATTACAGGGGGTTGCAGGTCAGAAGTACCGGCTTCTGCAGATGGACACCAGAGGCTCAACTACAACCTCTTTGATGGACAGAGGGTCAAGGGGCAGGAAGCCAAAGTCAGGAACCAGGGGCAGAATGAGGTCATGAGCCAAAAACTGAACCTGTATCCAAGCAGGCGTCCAGATCCAACTGCCAGCATTCAGAAATGCGGGAGCAGAGGAGCATGATAAACACCAGCCCACGATGTGATGAGTAAAATCTAGACTATGGAGAATGCTACAAGGCTAGCAACTTGATGTTTTCAATTAAAAAAAAAAAAAGAGAGAGAGAGAGCCAGAGGGAGTATCTATAGAATAAAAGACTTAGAGAATATGGATCGATTGCAGTATATGGACCTTGTTTGGATCCTGATTCAAATAAACAAGTTAAGATATATATATATCTATATATATATATATATATATATATATATATATATATATATATATATATATAGATATATATATATATATAGATAGATAGATATATAGATATATAGATATATAGATATATCTATATATATCAGAAAAATGGGAACACTGACCAAAATTTGATGAATGAAGTGGGGGTCAAGGGTAGACTATGAGTGCCAGAATGTGTAACTGTAAGTCCCTGGCCCACACCCTCTCTTCTCCAGATGACATTCACCCCCACCTCCCAGGGCACCTGCCCCACCCTCCATGCTCCACGGAGGCCTCCTGACTCACTCTGTACAATGCTGGCCACCAACACTCTGCTTCTGCTCCCTCCTCCTTCTCAATGAGCAACCAGACCCTGGTAGTTGTTTAGCACACCCAGGGAAAGCAGCCCAAGGCTTGAGAGGTGACACCTTGCAGCCCCTTCTAAAGACCGCTGACCCCACCTGCCTCTCTACACACCCCTGAGCATTCAGGCCAGAAGCTGTCAGGCATGATAGAAAGCCAGTCTGGGGTGGAAAGACAGACAGGGACTTCAGCAGGAACAGCAAAGGGCTCTGGGCTCACAGCTTTTTACATAACCTCTTCATGCCACAGTTTCTTTCCTGTCTGTAATCTGGGGCTATCTCTCATGCCAGCCTGGTGAGGATGAAACATGAGGCTCCCTGGAAAGCACTTAGCACATAGCCAGGCCTAGAATGAGCTCCTGGTGAAATGGGAGGCTTTACCACTTCCAGGGGTCTCTGAGGATGGGGACTAGTATTTTCTAAGCAGAGAAGAGGACCCAGGAGAGACAAAGGGGGATCCAAAATGATAAGGAGAAGATAAAGAATATTAAGGCCAAGTCTTATTGTTGCTGGGCAAGCCCCTCAGCTAGATGGGGAGGGGGCAGTGAGTCTTCAGAGTAACCTTGAAGTCCTCCTAGCCTTGCCTCTGGCAGGGTGGTAGGGTAGGGTATATGGGGAGTAGAGGCTTGTCAGCCTCTAGCCCCGCTCCTGCCCCTCATCATTCATGAGCTTTCATTCCAACATTTATTCAACAAACTGAGATGCTCCCTTGCCAGATCTGGAAATGAAATGGCTCTGCCAGACCCTCAGGGAGCTCCCCATCCAAGGAGGGAGGCTGAGCTGCACACCACTGAGCCATAATGATGCAGCAACAAGCAAAAGGGACAACTCCCCCGTGCCCAGACATCCTGGGCCTTTTTGGATCAGCCAGGAGGAAGATGTCCCACCCTGGGAGGGGGCCGCAGCATAGACAGTGGGAAAAAAGTGAAAAGGAATAAGACTGGTAGGGTGGACCTCTGGGGCCAGGAGTCCTCCCTGAGCCCCTCCCCTCCACTCAGAGAGGGAGGCCGAAGGGTGGACAAGTGGGGTGGCGAGCTGCTTCCTGAGTACAAGCTGAGAGGCATGGTGGGGAGGCATTCGTGTTTTGATCATCTCTCTAGGGAGACAGAGTAGCCAACCCTGCACCCACCCTGGGGATAAAGAGACAATGGGGGACTATGGAGGGCTGAGGGTCAGGTGCCCCCCACCACCGGCTCTGAGCCCCCCATGTCTGTGCCTGGCCAGGAGCTAAAGGACCTGGCAGCCCAAGTGAAGGATGTGTCAGTGACCGTGGGCATGGACAGCCGCTGCCACATCGACCTGAGTGGCATCGTGGAGGAGGTGAAGGCCCAGTATGACGCCATCGTGGCTCGCAGCCTGGAGGAGGCCGAGGCATACTCCCGGAGCAAGGTTTGGGGTGTTGGCACTGGGTAGACAGAGGCAGCCAGGACAGGAGGGGCTGCACTAGCCATGGCTGAGGTTGCCTTCAGCTGTGTGCTAAGATTCTGGGACAAAGGAATAGGGAAGCAAAGTGGGGGCACGGGGGGGACCATAGCAGTTGGCTTATAGGGAGGTATAGAGAATTAGAGAGCCCAGCACTGTGCCGGGCCCCAAGGGGTGACAGGAGCAGGGAAAGCCCACAGTCTGCATCATTCAGAAACTCACAGTGGTGCTGCTACCCAGCAACGCCTGGCCAGGTATGGGCACAGCCCATGGGGCTCAGTCTAGGACAGCCAGGAGGAGGACACAGTAGGGGAGGAGACGGAGAGAGGCTGCCCTGGAGTGGTGGCTGCAGAGGAGGAGGCAAGGCTTGGGGTGGGGGAGAGAAAAAAGGGCAGCAAGAGGTGATGGACGGGGGGCCTTGGGAGGAACACAGTGAGCAGTCCCTCACCATCACGTCCTCTACGCCCTCCAGCTGGAGGAGCAGGCTGCCTGCTCAGCTGAGTTTGGGAAAAGCCTCCATAATAGCCGCAGCGAGATCGCTGACCTCAACGTACGCATTCAGAAGCTCCGATCCCAGATCCTCTCCCTCAAGAGCCACGTGAGTTCTGGAGGACCCACCTGGAGATGGAGCAGGGAGGAGTACAAGGACTCATACTGTCACACACTCACAAATGCTGAGTACATGTAGGACCCAACTGAGTGACCTGGGCAGGTCACTTAGCACTTCTGTGCCTCAGTTTCCTCAACTGTCCTAAGATAGCTATGGGGATCACATGAGCTTTGCACATGAAAGTGCTCTATAAACTGGCCAGGGCTATTAGAATGTTAGAGCACCCCACCATACCCAGGGCCCACCGCCTCCCAACAACTATACAGAGAGAAGGGCATAGAGGCCTAAGCCCTGGCTTCCAGCCAACTCAAGGCTTTAGAGCAAGTGCTGCCCTGTAAGGACAGCTGGGACAGGCTCTTTTGGGGGCTTGTGGTACTTTCCTCTTTGGCAGCCTTCAAAAGTATCTCCTTAGATCTCACTGAACCCCCTCTTGCTGCAGTGCAAACCATTACCAGCCTAGGAATGTGTTGCTTAGTCCTCTGTCCCCCAAGCACAGAGGTAGCCTCCTGGCCCTGGCCCACTCTCCCTCTCACCCCGGCTCACTGAGCCCTTCCGACTCTGTTCTCCTGGCTCCAGTGCATGAAACTGGAGGAGAACATCAAGGAGGCCGAGGAGCAGGGGGAGCTGGCCTTCCAGGATGCCAAGGCCAAGTTGGCCCAGCTGGAAGATGCCCTGCATCAGGCCAAGAAGGACATGGCACGGCAGCTGCGCGAGTACCAGGAACTCATGAACACCAAGCTGGCCCTGGACATCGAGATCGCCACCTACCGGAAGTTGGTGGAAGGCGAGGAGAGCCGGTGAGGGGCGGGGCCAGCGGGGTGGGGCTGGAGGAAAGGGAGGCCTGAAGGACCAGTCCCCACACAAAACCAGCCTGCCCCTGCGGCACGGTACTGTGAGACTGGCAAGCCTGGGTTCCTGTCCTGACTCAGCCACTTCTGAACTGGGACTTTGGCCCAAGTCCATTAAATTCTCAGTTTTCCCATCTGGAAAATGGGCTAATTATAAACATGGCCCAACTGAAGAGAAGAGGATTAATATGATTCTATATGCAAATGCATGTCACAAACAAGTGCTCAGTATATATGAGTCATTTATACAGGGGAGAAGGGACAGAGGCCTAGAGAGGACGACCTGGCTAGCCAGGGTCACACAGCAGGGCAGCCCAAGGCTGGGAGTGACAACCAAGAATTGCCCTCCACCTGCCAGTCCCCAGGCCCCCAATTCCAGGGGAACATAAGCCACAGGCTCCCTTCACATCCCACCATTTCCCACCTTTCCCAGGATGGACTTGCCTTCAGCAGCCATGGTTAGCACTATGCAATCCAGATCCAGGACTGGTGAGTCTGCTTGCCCCTAGAACCCATGATGAGGAAGGAGATGGTGGGGGGGGTGTAGGGGGGGTCATGACTCTAAAGGCATCATTTTAAGTGGCTTCCATACCTCCAGTCCCTTCCCTCCCCCAGCCCTTGTGTTCCCTGTAGTTGCTTCCAGGTCTCACCTCTCAAGAGCCCCCTCCCGGAAGAAGAAGAACAGCAGAGGCCATGTGATTAAAGTCACGGAAATGTCGGAGAAGTTCTTCTTGCAGGAGTCGGAGGCCTCAGAATAAGGCAGCTGGACTCCAGGAGCCCCACGTCACTCCCCTGAGCAAGACTCAAGAAAACAGCTTGGGGCCTCCAGATTGAGAGGGGAAACAAACTGATCCTGAATCAAGAGTTCAAAACAATGATTCTTCCTATGGGTGCCAGGGGTGGGACAGGACTGTCACCAGCTATTCAGAATCACTCTGCTCCCTATCAATATTCACGACCCCACCTGTCCAACCTCTGGCCAGAGGTTTCCTGACTGCAAACTGGAATTGGGGTCAGTTTTGTCTCTGTCTCCTCATTTCTCTGAGACTCCTCCCCCAACAGAGGGCTCTGACCAAGGTCCCTTTAACTCTTCTGCCCAACCCTTGCCCTAAACTCACATCTCAAGTCTTGCCTTTGCCTCAGCCTTGAGGCCAGTGCCCTTGCTTGCCCAGCTCCAGCTGGCTGTGGACCAAGAGCTGATGAGGACTGCTTGGGCCCCTCCCCATATCTGGAGTCCCGTGGAGACTGGGTCCTGATCGTCCCTGGCTGTCCTGCACCACCTGGGCTCCTCAGGGACCTGACAGGAGTGAGGGGAAGCGCCTCCCTGGGTAGTTGGGACCTGAGCCTGAACCTCTGAGATCCACCCAGAAACCTGTGCTCCTTCCCTCCTCCTGTGGAGTCCTCCCAGCAGGTCACAGTCAGAATTAGACAGGCTGCTCAGCCAGCTCTCAGCACCTTCTCCAGAAGCTTTTCATGCTGTGAGGAGCTCCTTGGGGGGAAGGTAGCCTGAGACCAGGCACAGGAATCAGACCCTCCCTTCTCCTCCCTGCCATCCTGGAGTTCACCATCCTGCCTTGGATTTCAGCTCTCTACCCTTGATCCAGGTTGTTCCAAGCCTGAAATCTGACTTTGGTGCATCAGGCTCTGGAGACCCCTAGCCCCACCCCAGCCATGAAACCGCAGGCCTATTTCCCATGAATCCCTTCTCAGGGTCTCTGTTCTTCCCATCAGGCTAAACAGCCTGGCCCTGCTCTCCTTTGCATCCATCAAGGAGCTCAGGAACACCCCAAACCTGTGGGTTAGCACTCCTGCTTTTCTTCCCCCTGTGCTCCCCTTCTTCCATGTCCACTCCCCTGTCTCTGGCAGGGCCATGAAGAAGGCACAGTCCAGGCTGGTCTGGAAGCTTCTGAGTCCTTGAGTTCATGGGAGCCCCAATGACACCAAAGAGAAATTCTGCATCCAACAAGATTTGGGGCTGGAAGGAATGTGCCTCTTTTTTCCTCTTGGCTCTTACCTTCGGGGCTCACAGGGGATCCTGGCAGCTCTAGCCTCCCACTCCACAAACTACCTCCTCTCCTTCCCTCTTCTTTCCCCACCTGCCCCTTGCCTCCCATCCTCTTCTAGCCCCAGTCTTTGATTTATTCATCTCCTTTTCCAGAAGGCCTTGGCCCCTCCTAAGCCTCAAGCTCCTCCAGCCCAGTGTGGGGTTGCTGAAAGGCTACTGACTCTCTCAGGCTGAAGGGAACTCAGACATACACTCAGCCCTAGAAGTCCCAAAGGGTGCTGATTGCTGCTTTTTCTTTGCCTATTTATTGGTTTCCGAGGGAGCAAATCCTCAGTGGGGATACAAGATATATAAAATATATGTATATTATTTTTTCATAACTTATGTGGCTTTTAACTTATTGCTTCCCTTCCTTTTTCTGCATAATCAGTGGTATATATTATACTATCTGGATAGACAACACATACCCCAGCCCCCCGACCTGACCAGCTGACTATTTGTGAGCAAGGCCCCCTTTCCCTACCAAGGGATGAATAAAGTGTTAAGATTTGTTCATGGATAAAGCTGTGTGTCTGCTTTTATCTCTCCTCTTGGGATTTGTCTGTTACTGGTCGAACAGGTTGACTGCAGGACTTTGGGAATTCTCCAATTATGGGGAAAGGAGAACAGGGACCTAATTACACTTTCAGACCAACGTGACTCAGACACAAAAAGGTCACCTGCCCCACCATCCTACAAGGAGATTGTACCAGTGTTGACCTATGTTCCCAGTGCCTCCCAACATGTCCAGGCACCACGTGGCCGCCTTAGCAAGCACGGATGTGGGGGATTCCCCCAAGTGGTGGCAGGTTCTTTCTCAAGCACAACTGTGGCGGTTGACGTAGCCCAGAATATATTCTGATGGGAACAGGCCTAATCCTGCCAAATCAAATTTTAGATCAACAAACAAGAATTAAGGACCTTCTCCAAGCCCAGCCCTGTGCTAGGACACCTACAGTTGTTCCCCACCCCTTCACCTTAGGAAGTTCACAAACAGGTTGAGAGAGAAGCTATGTACTCGAGATAGCCATCCTGGAATTCCTAGCCAAGTAAAGAAGGTCAGAGAAGAGAGGGGCTTGTGCGGGGAACCCAGGAATCAGAACAAGCTGCTGATTCTGAGGAAATGACTAGATAGACTGATGAAAGAACAGGTGTCTCAAGGACCAGAATCAAGGGGGCAAAGAAGGGACTTTGAAGTATTGAGACCTCAGATAAATGAGCCCATTTGCTCATCTGTATAATGAAGCACATGTCTTTCCTACTTACCTAATAGGGTGTTTGGGGATTTGATGAGATAAATTTGTTTATTCCTATCAGGAATTCCAGACCGCTTGCTTCTGGCACTCTGAACTGTAACAGCTCAACAAATGTAAAGGATTATTAGTGAAGTCATTATTGTTATTACAGCAGATGTTATGGATTAAAGACCAAATACAGGCAAATGGGCCTCGGGCTAGCTTTCTCAAGACTCAGGAGAGACCGATGAATAAACCACATTGCCATCCAGAGAGATCTAGAGCCAAGGCCAGCTCTCTACTTATTTTATCTTTGTTTTCTATTCTGTTAATTTCTAAATTATGAATTTCTGAACAATAATTTGAATTTCTGAATATGAATATGAATTTCATAGTCAAGAACATATAACACATTTGTTTTCCTTCCTTTCACTTTCTTTGAATTTATTATTTATCACTGTCCAACTTCTTGACTTGAATGCTATAATTTTCCACCTTTCAGCTTTTTCAATATAAGATTCTCTGAAGACCATAAAGTTCCTTTTAGGTATCATTTTGACTGCCTCCTACTGTTTTTATATGTAGCATTTTTATTAGTGCTTAGTTAAAAGTATTTTATTCTAAGTTATTGAGAAATTTCTCCATACACAGCTCATTCATGTCACAAGCATTTATTGAGCACATACTTAGTCTGTGCCTGGCCCTACTATGATGCTTAGTAAGACATTAAATTTACCCAACAGTTATCTCTGTATGCTGGACTACCTACTTTAGCTATACCTTGGTTGCCTATTTTTGTGTCTTCTATCCCCAGAAGACTCTAAACCCCTTAGGGACAGGGATCATATCCCATTAAATCCCCTGGGCCTTGCATAGTGTCTGGTTCATAGTAGGTTTTCAATAAATGTAAAATAAATGAAAGAATGAATAAATGAATGATGTACCTCCCCAACTGAGGTCTCTTTGCCTAAATGTCCCATGAAAGTGAAGGCATAGCTCCTTGACTTTTGTATCGCCAGTGTTAATGCAATGCTTGACGTATTGAAGGAGCACAGTTAGTGTGTGTAGAATAGGAGGAAGGAAGGAAGGAAGGAAGGAGAGAAGGAAGGAAGGAAGGAAGGAAGGAGGGAAGGAAGGAAGGAAGGAAGGAAGGAAGGAAGGAAGGAAGGAAGGAAGGAAGGAAGGAAAGAAGGAAAAGAAACAACAATTTTTCTAAACAAGGAAACTCTCCTGCCCCTTTCCTGCTGGCAGGTCCGAAACGGTTCTCTGGAAGGCTTAGAGTCTGATTCCCCCTCCTTGTGCAAGCTCCCTCCTTCCTTTTCTTTCCCATGCCTGCCCTCTGGAGTGATTCAGTGAATACCTGGCCAAGAGCGCCACCCCTACTCTGAATACGACAACAAAAATAAGCCTCTACCTAGGCTTGTTTTTTTTTTTTCTTCTCTTTGATCTCTGACCCTACATACCACCTGTGACACAGGCAGGACAAGTATCATTAGCTGAAGCCCAGAGAGACCAAGCATTGTAACTTTGGTCACCCAGCAGGGAAGAGGATGCTTTTTGGTTCCACAGAACCATTTTTTACCTGCAGACTGCTTGTCATAGGAGTAGCAAAAATGACCAAACCCAGGAGTTGGTGAATTGGAGACTGAAGGTCCCCATGTTCAAACACAAAGTGCAATGAGATTGATGGTGCCCAGCCTGATCCTCCAGGCTCAGCACGGAAGATCAGGGCTCAGAGGCCTTGGGCCAAGACTGGCAAGTCAGCACCATCTGAGGGGGTCCTGGGGCCAGAGCCCAAGGAAGTCCCCCTGTGCTGAGGGTTGACTACACTACCTCCCCTCCTGCCTCTTCTCCTGCTCTATTTAGGCCTGAAGAAAAACATCTGGAAGGGAGGTGACCCCTGTGTTTGGGAAGCTCTGGAGGCTGATGGGGGTGGCGGGGGAGGGGGAACCCACACAGAAACAGAGAGACACCTAGGCAGAGCTCAAGACCTCAGCACTGAGGCCTGAGGAGCAGCTGAGGCACTTCAGTCAAAGAGGGCTTCCTGGACGAGGGGAGGGAGGCACCTCGAAGGAGGGGATGTTAAGGCTGGCAAAGAAGAAGAGAGTGGAAACGGCCTGGGGGAAGAGAGCAGAGCAGATTTGCTCAACCTCCATCCTGGGCAGGGAGCAGGCTGCAAGTTACCAAACAAGAGCAAAGGAAGCCTGAGTTGAGAATGAGGGAAACCATGGGAGTATATGCCATAATGTGCATAACCCCTAAGCCCCCAGAAGGAGACAAGCTGACTATGTACAGGGACTGTGTCTTATTCACTGTGCACCCTACTGTCTAGCAGGATGCTAAGCACACAGTCAGGATGCTTACTAAATGCTGGATAAATGAATGAAGTCAGGAATGGCAGGTGACTGCAGCTACTAAGGGATGAAAGCTGCACCCATCACAAAGGACTTTCGGAGCACGTGCTCTGTGCTGCACCCTGTGCTAGGCACAGTGGTGAGGGAAGAGGGAATAAATTGTACAATGGGGTCCTTGCCTTCAAGGAGCTTCAGGCTCCTGGTCAGTATCCGGCTTACGGTCCTCTGTAATGCAGAAGTCCCCTCTGTTATGGTTGGCCACGTGCTCTCTGTGGGACTTTGGGCAAAGCATGTCCCCTCTGCAGTTGTTTCTTCATGTGTAAAATAAAGAGTTTACATGGGTGCTCCTGCAGATTCCTGTTATGCCAGCACCTTGATGGCCTGCCGTTCCCTCCTTGCTTCTAGCTGTGCAGTCTTGAGCAACCTCTGGGAGATAGAATACCTGACTCATAAACAGATCACTTGTAAAGCTTTAAAAAGATGATGCACGATAAAAGAATTTAGCACAGTGCCCAGCACAGGCTAAGTGCTTAAAAATAGCGATAATAGCAAACACAATAACTGTGAGACCCTTTGCCTTTATACCAGTGGAGAGGTTAGGCAAAGGTCCACACCATCTGCCCAGGCTCACCTGCACCTCCCCCCTACCCCATCCCCTCCAGGAGAGGCCAGGGCTCAGAGACTAGTGTATGGGCAGGTGAGGATTAGGGAGGGTAAGGGACGTGACCCTCCCGTTCCCTGAACAGCTGACAGCCACTCGCATTTCCATCAGTGCCTGCCTGGCTGGCCTGCACAGCAGCAAACACTGCCCTCTGCCGGCCGCGGCGGGACCAGCACTTCTTTGGCGCCTGAGCCTCAGTGGGCCTTTCCCTCGGGAGAAGGCAGGGCTGCGATTCCAAGAGATAAACCCAGAACTCAAATCCTCACACTCTAAGCTCGGATATCAAGCCTCAGCGCTTAGAGGTTCCCAGGGCTGCACCCCCAACGCTGGGGCCACAGGCTAAGCCATCTCGTTTCCCAACCACTCCTCTTCCCTCTTACCCCAAAGGAGCAGGCTTAGCACCTTTACTGAGGGGGCTGCCACAACCCACAGGCCTCAGAGACCTTGACCCCATCTAAAATTCTGACCCCAAAACCCTACTCTGGTTCCCTCTCATTTGTAAGTTCAAATGTCATCTCCTCAGAGAGACCTACCCATCTAAACTACTCCCCTACTACTTCCACACTACTTTTTATTTCCTACTGTGGGGACTAAAAATTTTAATTTTTTTCCTCTCATCTCCTAAGTTCTAGCTGGTCTAATAATCACATTAATAGAGATGAATTAACAGGAAAAAATCAAATGTTTAATACATTCCAAAGACAGCAAGCCAACATTGGGTATATAAGACATTTTAGACAAAGGAGAAAAGAGGGGACAGGGGGTATTTAACCTTCAGAAGTAAGAATGGGTCATTTACAGGTTCTGGAGGAAAAGCCAGAACACACATGGCAGGCAGATTCTTGCTGGACAACTCAGAAACAACGGGACACAGGGACTACCTAGCTAACCAGCGCTTGCCTGATACCCTCTTATTTACCATACTCAATTCCAATTAGGCTAAGTCATCATTCTAACATTTCTTTCCTGAAGCCGGTTTCTCTGTCTGAACCTTTTGGGCAGAAGAAAGTGGAAGGAGGCTCAAAGTTTCTTTCTGAGGCTTGTTTCTTAATGAACAACTTAAAGTCAATATCACAAAGGGCAATTTCAGGGTGGCAAATTTTCAGTTCCCTTCATTACTTTGTTACAGCCCTGTCTTATGTTCTTCGTAGCACTTAGCACAACTTGCTTTGACTTACTGACTTTCCTCATCTAGTATATCACTTGAGATCCAGTCAGGAAAAGAGAAATCAGACTAGGTATTTTGAAGAGAGGGCATTCAGTATAAGGAACTGATAGTGTGAGTATTGAAAGCATAAAGAACAAAGGGGGGATGCTGAGCTATTCTGGAGACTGGTAAACACAGGAGGCAATACCACCACGAAGGCTGAGACAGAGGCCTTACCCAAACCCAGGAGCTCAGGTGAGAGTCCAAAAGGGCTAGTTCTTGGACATGGGGGCTGGAGGACCAGATGGAGTAAAATCTTTTCCTTCTACTGGGAATGATTGGAACTTAAAGACTGGGATATTGTTCTAATTAGACAGCCAATGCCCATGTGGGCTTCCAGAAGGTGAGCTGAGCATGTGCCCCAACTAGAGAATGTGTAACACCTACAAATGCCCTGCTGAACCCCTGTTCAGAAATAACAAACATCCCCCAAAAATAAACAAGTGGATCTACATCAAACTAAAAAGTTTAGGCATCGTCAACAAAATGAAAGTGCAACCTACTGAATGGGGAAAAATATTTGCAAATCATATATTTGATAAAGGATTAATATCCAAAATATATAAAGAACTCATACAATGCAATAGAATAAAACAAGCCAATCAAAAAATGAGTAGAGGACTGATTAGATATTTTTCTAAAGAAGATATATAGATGGCCGCCAGGTACATGAAAAGGTGCTCAACATCACTAGTTATCAGAGAAGTTCAAATTAAAACCACAATGAGATATCACTTCATACTTGTTAGAATGGTTATTTTCAAAAAGACAAATGATAACAAACATTGTGAGAATGTGGGGAAAAGGAACCCTTGTGCACTGTTGCTGGGCATGTAAGTTGGTGTAGCCACTGTGGAAAAAAGTATGGAAGTTTATGTAAAGGAAACTAAATCATTACCTCTAAGAGCTATCTTCACCCCCGCATTCATTGCAACATTATTCACAATGGCCAAGACAAGGAAAGAACCTAAGTGTCCATCTATGGATACATGGATAACAAGGACATGGAATATATATACAATGGAATACTATTCAGCCATAAAAAAGAAGGAAACCCCGCCATTGGCAACGACAGGGATGGACCTTGAAGTCATTATGCTAAGTGAAATAAGTCAGACAGAAAAGACAAATATTGTATGATCTCACTTGTATGTGGAATCCGAAAAAAAAAAAAGGAACTCATAGAAACAGAAAACAGATTGGTGGTTGTCAGAGATGGGGTGTTGGAGTGAGAAAAATGGGGGGAGAAAAGAAGAACAAATGAAAAAGGAAGGAAGGAAGGAAGGAAGGAAGGAAGGAAGGAAGGAAGGAAGGAAGGAAGGAAGGATACCTCCCACTCCTTTAATTGCCAGATTTTTTATATTTTTAATTTTTTTTTTTTATAAGGGAAAAAACCTGCCTTTCCCTGTCTCATCTAAGACATGCTGAGTTTGGTGGATGTTACTATAGCCACTCAATTTCTGTTCCAAAGAAAGCAAGAAAGAATCAGAATCCTGCCTACTCCTCCGTCCCACTCCACCCCACCCCCAACACTGTCCCTGACAGGTTTGTACCAGTAGTGGCTCAGCTGCAGCCTCAAAGTTGGGCATCTCCCTGTCATCAGCCCTGACAACCAAGATGCATGCCACCTCAGAGCCAGAACTTAGCATGCACTCAACAAATATGTATAGATGCCTACAATGTGCCAGTCTCTGGGGATGCAGCATGAACAAATCTGCCCAAATCTCTGCTCACATGGAGTTTATAACCTCATGGGGGTGGGGGGCAGGGGCAGAAAAGAAAGAAACATATTATACAGGATAAAGTCATCCAGATGGCAATAATAAATACTGTGGAGAAAAATAAGGGAGACACATGCATAGGGGGTGTTGGGGGAAAGGTCAGGAAAAGCCTCACTGAGGTTTCATCAAAACCCAGGAGGAGGTAAAGAAGTAGGCCACATGGATGCCTGAGGACTAGCATTCCAGCAGAAGGAACAGCAAGGGCAAAGGCCCTGAGGTAGGATCCTGCCTAACATGTGAATGGAAGCTGCCCTTTGGGATATAAACTTTAAGTCATTCATTAAGAAACAAGCCTCAAAAAGAAACTTTGAGCCTCCTTCCACTTTCTTCTGCCCAAAAGGTTCAGACAGAGAAACCGGCTGCCTTAGCCTAATTGGAATTGAGTATGGTAAATAAGAGGGCATCAGGCAGGCGCTGGTTAGCTAGGTAGTCCCTGTGTCCCATTGTTTCTGAGTTGTCCAGCAAGAATCTGCCTGCCATGTGTGTTCTGGCTTTTCCTCCAGAACCTGTAAATGACCCATTCTTACCTCTGAAGATTAAATACCCCCTGTCCCCTCTTTTCTCCTTTGTCCAAAATGTCTTATATACCCAACGTTGGCTATCTGTCTTTAGAATTTTCATGCTTATGTGAATTCCCCGTGAGCATGTATTAAACATTTGATTTTCTCCTGTTAAGCTGTCTCTGTTATTTTGATTATTAGCTCAGCTAGAAGAACTTAGAAGGTGAGAGGAAAAGTATTAATTTTTTTTAGCCCCCACACATGTTTGAAAATCTGCAAGAAGGCCAATGTGACTGCAGTGGAGGG
The DNA here is from genome assembly GCA_028627145.1 of Eidolon dupreanum. Lineage (NCBI taxonomy): Eukaryota > Metazoa > Chordata > Mammalia > Chiroptera > Pteropodidae > Eidolon > Eidolon dupreanum. Next base: position 43,602,112 of record CM053503.1, on the reverse strand, counting down.
ACAAGGCAGGGGTGGGAGAAGCCTGGTCAGAGGTGGTGGCCAGACTATATGCCAGGTCTTTATTGGACTCCAGCTTTGACTGAGGTGGAGGGTTCAGGCTGGATAGTTAATCGGATCTGACTTCTGTGGTGAGAGGCAGAGGGCCAAAGCAGAATAGGAAATATGCAATTTTCCCAGCCCCACCTTTGACAAGAAATAAAAGAGAGAAAGGGCCTACTCTGCCAGTCTTTCTTACCCCATAATTTCCATCTCAAAGAATCAAAGCAAGTTAGTTTTCATTTTGACAACTTAGGAACACCTCTCTCCCTCACTAGAATGTTAGCTCCTTAAGGCAGGTGCTCCTTAAATATTTGCCAAAGAAACTTGCAGACATACAAGTGAGGGAGGCTCCAGCAGCCTGTAACGACCTCCACTGCCACTTTGCATGTCAAGACTTCTGCTGGGTTCCTAGCAGACAGCACCCCCATTTCAGGAGAGGTTGAATGGCTTGCCTAGAGTCACCCCAAGGCAGAGCAGGAATCGGACCTCAAGTCTGTCTGAGTCCAGGGCCCTTGCTCCTTCTCACTGTCACAAAGGCCCAGCATCTGTCAGGCCAGCGCAGTCCCTCCCACTTTCATCCAGCTCACCCAGAGCCCTAGAACACCAGCCCAGAATGCTCCAGAGGGAGAGGGAGATGTCCCTGTGCCTGTCCCTCTGAGGGTCTGTGAGTCTGTTAGTGGAATATTGGGACTCTGCCCCTCCGGGGTGGGGGTGTATATCTGTCCTTCTGGATATCTGCTCCTCTTGGTGCAAAGTCCATGTCCCCACTCCCACCCTTACCCCACCTGCAGGTAGGCTTGTCTATACCTGTGTTTCAGCCTCACCCTCCAGATTCTTTCCTGCCTGCAACCTTTCTCCCCGCTATCTGCGGCACCTGAGCACCCCCTGCTGACCACTGCTCCTCCTGCACCTTTATGCCCAGCAGGAGCAGGGAGTGCCTGCACAAAGGGGCGGGTGGTGCAATGGGCAGTTCCTGGGGCTAGAGTTTGGCCTCAGCCCTTCTCCCCTACACTCATGAACCACAGCGGATTCCCATCTTGGGCCCCCCTCACCCCTCTGTTCCCTCAGGGGTTAAGGGGGTATTGCCTGACACACACAGATGTGAGGACAGGGCACAGCACGTCCTCCGGCCCTGGGACTCTCCTGCAGGCTCCCTGGAGAAGTTGCCTAGGTGGTAGAGAGCTGAGCCTTGAGAGAGGTGGATAGAGGAGGCGATGGGAGGACCAGATTCCCTCAGCCAGTCCATAGTGGGTCCTCCACCCCTGCTTGAGGGCTGAAGAAAACCTAGGCCATTCCTTACCCCCAGCGTTAATTCCTCTCATTCCATCTGCCTTCCTCTTGTTCAGCCCCCATCCCTGCCAATCCTATCCCTCCACGAAATGCCCTTCCTTCAAATCTTCAGAAGTCCCAGTGCCTTCAACGAAGCTATCACACATCCTGCCATGGCACTGATTCATGCTGAGTCAGGAGCCTGAGAAGGGGACAGAAGGTGGGTGAGCTGGAGAGCGAGGTCAGTCTTCGGAGAGGACCGCATGCACAGGCACATGGCTATGTGCAGAAATTCGTGCACACACATACACAGCATGTGCATGTGTGTACACATGAATGCCAGTGCACTCACATGCATGTACATGTAAACATACATGCACAAATATGCGCATGTGCACACAATGTTTCATATGCTCACACACGAGCATTGGCGCACACCTCTATCCTTGGGCACAGGTATTCACATCTACAAGGAGATATCCCTAGACAGATACAGACCAATGCCAGTCCACTATGAAAGCCCACATCTGTATATACACCCATTGGTCAATGCTCACATCCACATGTCACACACATCCACACATGCCTGGGGGAACAGCTACACTCTGTACACTCTGGAATCAGAGACCTCAGCTGGAACCCTGGCTTGGCTTTATCACTCACTTGCTCTGTGACCTGGGGTAGGTGCAGCTTTTCAGAGCCTCAGTTTTCCTATCTATGAAAGTGAGTATAATCGAGGTGCCTATAGGGTTGTCTGGATTAAAAGAGGTAATGAATGGATCAGTCCTGGTACATAGTGTTAGCAGACAGAACCCTGACCCTCAAGCCTGCATGTGACTGTGATTATAAAGTAACAAAAAGGACTCCCATTGAGTTTTGAGGCAATGACTCCCCTGAGCCTAGAGGCCCCAGCACAGGCACACACGTGCACACACACACAGGGGCTGCTCTGTGTATTTCTGCTGTTTGCAAAGGCTGCTTAGCTACGAACTGAGCTGACAAGCCCGTGAGCCCACACAGGAGCCTGACCCTCCCAACCCAGCCTGTTGAGACAGGGCCTGGCCAGGATTCCTGCATTCCTGCTACCTTCCCTCTTCTTCTTGGCCACAGACATTGGGATACAAAGTAGAGGACTTAGGGACCCTCTAAGCCACCACAGGCTTGCTCTGCCTTCGGTGAGTTAAGGGTGTTTAAGGGGCCCTCCCTGAGACTGGGAGAACCTGGGGGTCCTCCCGGGGGCTCTCCAGCACACCTGACAGTCCCCTCCCCAACTCCATCTCCCTACAAGCTCAAGGCTGCCGAGACTATGCTCTGGCGGAGTGACAGGTAGGAGGCACCACAGGCCCAATGTGCCCTGTCCTCCACACTTCCCCATAGGCTTCTGAAAAACAGCCAGTCAATATCCCCATGGCTTCCTCTCCCTAGGACCCTAAGTCCTCTCAGAAAACCTGGTCCACCAGGCCACACCTTCCCATGGCCACCCCGGGCCTGGGTCTGGAGGGATTGGAGCTCCCTGTTCAGACCCAGGGCAGAGTACGACTTGGGCTGATAAGCTAACTCGGAAGACCTCAGGGCTAGCCACATGGCAGGTCACCCTTGAAAGTATGCCTTTTAATCACCAAGTTCCCAACCAGTCAAGACCCAAATGGATGAGATCTGAGGCTCTTCCCCAACCTGTCCTCACCCCCAGACAGGCAGGGAGCACCTGGCAGGAGCTGCTGTCATACTCAGCAGAAAATGAGAGCCCCTTCATTTGTTCTCTGGAAACCAAACTGGTCCAAAGGCAGCCAGTGCAACCACTTAGACCCATCCCCTTCCAGGCCCCTCCAAAATAGGTAAGGACCACCTCATACCTCAGGTGTGGGCTGTAGAAGGTAGCACAGGGATCCCAGAAGTGACATCCCAGCACATGAATGGAGCTTACCGCTTCATTTTACAGATGGAGAAACTGAGGCCCAGAGGAAGGCCCTTGCTCTGAGCTGCACAATGGAAGTGGTCGTTAGGCAAAGAACTGGGCCTCCTTACCCCTCCCTGCCCTGTTTGGAGATGGCCAGGGCTCCAGCAAATCCCTCACTCTGCCCTCTGCTCTGTGTCTGGGAATGGCACGCCTGGTGGGGTAGAAAGGGAAAGAAGGGGCACGCATACCAAAATCAGCCGGTACTCTGTTAGGAGGAGAGGCTGCAAGGAGACTTCCTCCCAGGGCCCAGCCTTAGAGCTAGCAGGATTAACACTGCCTCGACAGGGTCCCTTCTGCAACTTCTGGGGCCTGGACCATGGCTAGAATGAGAGGGTCTCTGGTGTGACCAGACCACAGACAGGCCTGGATTTGGTAAAGGAGACCCTGAACATAGTCAGACCCATACCCTCCCCACCACTATGCCTTTCCAGTTGTAAACCAACTCCAAATATGTGGAGGTATGGAAATAGAGAAGGAGCACTGGACTGGGAGTCAGGGGCCCTGATTCTGGTTCTGCCTCCGCCACTAGCTCACTGAAGAAACCAGGGTCTCGGTTTACTCATTTGTGAAATGGGGTCTATACTCTCCCTGCCCCTCACTACTCCCCATACTTTCAGAGACCACCCTCACAGTCTGAGTCTCTCCCTCTAAGCTATGAATGCACCTCTCCACCCCCACTGCAGAGTCAGCAGAAGTCGAGGGGCTGAGCCACTCTCCAGCACCTCCAAGCTCCACAGGGTCTCTGCTCCCACTCCGAGACAGCAGACAGGGAGGCCAGGCCCAGCCTGTTACCAGCACAGGCCAAAGCTTGCATTTCACTTCTCAGCCATGCCCACCCCCTGACATCCCCTATCAACCTAAGGGCCCTGGCCAGCCACGGGATGGAGTGGGAGGGACCATGAGGCCCCTTTCTGAGGAGGCTTGCCCTGGGAGAGCTGCCAGTCTGATGGGGAAGGTGAGCAGGGGGACACCCTTTGGCACTGTTCTAGGCCACTGTCCACGAGCCTCTCCTATGGGTCAGTGCTCAAAACAGTACTGCGAGGTAGGATCATCCCCCTCTTTCAGCAGATGAGGAAACTGAGGCCCAGAGCTGGGACTATAGTACAGCTCCAGCTGCCTCCAGCAGGACAGGTGAGAGGCCACTGGAGTAAAGGCTAGGGACCTGGCCCCTGAATCACCCACCAACAGGGCAGGTATGTGTGTGTCATACTGCTGCCTGTGGAGAGTCCCCTGGACTCCGAAACTCAGGAATTCAGGGCCTGTGTCCCAGGCAGCAGTTCCCGTGCCCACCCCCACAGCGCCCAGACGGGGGCTGGGCCGGGTGTGGCGCCAGCTCCCGGGGCGGGGCTCTGAAGCTTCTTCCCGTAGCGCCAACACCTGGTGTCCGCCCGCCCGAGGGCCGGCGTGCCCAGGCAGGGAAGCCGCTCCGGGCCGCCCAGACTGGACAGGACGGGACGCGGGCGGCGCCGCCACATCTAAGCACCGCCGCATTCCCGGGCGACCCGCCCAAGGTAGAGGAGGAGGAGCCCCCAAAACCAGTCGTGCACCGCCCCCTACCGGCCTCTGCGGGCTGCTGCAGGTCCCCAGGAGGTGGCCGCAAGCACAGGCCTGGGGTGCCTCCCAAGTACCCACCACCCCATTCAGTCATTCATCAAACCTTCCTGCCTGTGCCTAAGGCATGAGGTATTGCACAAAGCCAGAGCCTTGTAGAAGCCCTCTACCCTCTTTGACCTGCCAAGGCTCTGAGCCACAGCCCCAACACCCCCTGGATCACACCAGTCACACCCTCTATACAGCCCACAGCCAAGCTGCAGAAGTGGCCCCCAGTTTCTGGACTCTTCTCCAACAGGCCAGGCTTAGTATCTGACCCCATCCTTTCCCCTCCCAGCTGGGCCAACAGACCAAGCAGAACCCAGCTCCCCTCAGGCCCAGGCCCAGGCCCAGATAGATGGAGAGAGCACTCAGTCTACCCCCAAGTAACAGGGTAGGACTAGGGGTCAGGAGTCCTGGGGTCTAGTCCCAGCTCTGGGCCTCAGTTCCTCACGCTCCACATCTGGAGCCTCCTTCTCTCCTGGCTCTGATCTGCTCACACACCCTCCAAGCCCATGTGTCATGCTACCCTTGGGGCCCACCCTTCCTGCTGCCCATCCAGTCCTTGCCTGCCTACTCTAAGACCCCTCAAAGTATTGACAGCCAAATGCTTCTGCAGCATTTACTAGGGACAAACACTCTTCTTGCTTTATAAACATTCACATACTTAACACCCCTGTCCCAGAGTGAACCCTAATTGCTGGCCCCTGACACACACCACACACGCACATGCACATATACATGCACGCACCTTGTGCCTATCAGTAACTCCATGTTCCTAGGTCTAGGCTTCTGTGGAGTTCCTGTCTGAACCCCACCCCCACCCCCCACTGTTACGGCTTCAGGACATTGGACACACCACCCGTCCTTCTCTCAGCCAGAGCCCCCTTCCCCACCATTGTGACCTGTACTCAGGCAGCTCTGTGGACAGTGAGTGCTGGGGAAGGAGCATGGACTCTAGTACCAGCCACCTTGCACTGCTGTGTGAGCCGGGGCAGCACACGTCCCTTGCTAAGCCCCAGGTTCTGAGCTGGTTGGAAGAGGCCATTTCTAAGGCCATGTCAGACCTGCCCATCTGGGAGTCAGGGTGGGTTCTAGTCTGTTCACTTCACAATGTACTCTCCTCCACCAGCGTCACAGTGTTTTGTATACAATAAGTGCTCAGTAAATGCATGAACTAATTAACAGTTGTTCACAGACTATGACCCTACTTTCAGCCCCACTTTGAGCCAGGGGCCTTGGAGGAACCACACCCTCTACCTTTCATGGCCTGGCCCTCCTGGCTTCTAGAACCCACTAATGGTCCTGGTACAGGCTCAGAAAAGTCAGTGACCCAGAGGAAGGATGATCTGTCAGTAGTGCTGGTAGTTTCCTCCTCCCTCTAAGCCTCTCCAGGGTCTAGCACCAGACTACAGGCCAGGAGAGACAGATAGTCCAAGTCCACAGATGTTCGGATACCCCCATTAGAGCACTATGAACCATAGTTTCCTGGACCTAAAAGGTCTGCCCTGGAGTTTCTGCTTTGGAAAGTCAACAAGAGTCAGCTGACACATGATTTTCAGCATGCGCTTGAAGATTTCCCCTTAACAAGCATTTAACAGACACTTATCACCGACTTGTGTCAGGTACTGCCTAAGGCACTGGGAACACAGGCTAATAGTGCAGGACACAAAGATAATTCTGGAAACCAGTTCAGACTGCAGAGTCAAGGACAAAATCTGGGGGTGCAGGTAGCACTTCCTGGAGAGGGGAGGGTGAACAAGGTGGGGAAACCAGGACAGGACCCCAGGCTGGGGAAGGGGCATGGAAAGGGCATCCCCAGTGGGAACCCAGAATGTAGTCCCGTGTTTCCCTAAACCCCATAGGTGGAAGAGAGCATGAGGGAACTTGCAGTCCTGACCTCCAACTTACCGTGACCTGAGCACTAAGTAGTCTGCATCCGCCAGTAGACAGGGCAAGAACACAGGGGTTCGACACACAGCAGGAGAGACTAGAGCCAGGCAACAGGCACAACTTCCTGCTAGAACTGTCTGAATTCCAAACTAACAAGAGATCTAGGAGTTCCCTGATCCCTAGGGCTTTCAAGAAGGGGTGCCATGACAGGGCTTCAGGAGGGGTCTTTTCTGCACTCAGGCAGGGGACAGGGGGCAGGCTCCTCCACTCAGGGGAAGCTGGGAATGAGAGAGGACGGCTCAGCCATTCTCACATGTTTGGCCTTGTTTTCTTCACAGAGCAGAAGTTGCTTTGTCAGCTCCCTGGAAAACCTCTATGCAATTACTGTGCTGGGAGTGGGCAGGTCAGAAGCTCCTGCACCAGAACAGAGGGTGGAGGGAGAGAAGCCCAGGTCTGAACTCCTCTACCAGGCCAGGCTTAGTACCTGGCCCCAACCCTGTCCTCTCCTAACTACACCACCTAGGTGCGGTCACCCAGCAGAACCCAGCACCCCTCAGGCCCAGGTCCAGGCCCAGGCCCAGGCAGATGGGGAGAGCCCTTAGTCTACCCCCAGCAACGGGGCAGGACTGGCAGTGAGGAGTCCTGGGGTCTAGTCCCAACCCTGGGCCTCAGTTCTCACACTCCACAGTGAGGGCCAGACTAGATAATATGTAGGAACACTTCTGGCTCCTATATTCCTAGGGCCAGCGGGAAGACATGCTCAGTTCCTTCACTGTGCCCACAAGGGGTCCAAGGCAGAGCATGGGCTGCTTCCAGGTTCGCCTCTGTCCTACCATACTCTGTTAAACTCACTTGCCAATGTATCCTAGTAGAGGGGTTGATATAGGGATTGAAATAAATAATGCTTGAAAAACGCTTTGGAAATATGGAGTCAGTGCTTTTGTCTCTAGGTCGAAATTCCAAAAGTGTGCATCTGGCACACATAGGACAATACAAAACATGGTGCACCCAAGGGCTGGGGACAGTATGGGTAGGGGGCTGGGGGATTTTCCAGAAGGCCAGTTTCTCAAAGGAGACACCAGTTGAAAGCAGAAGATGGAGACATTCCAGGCAGGGTCACAGGTCTAAGGGGGGAGCACCCTATTGCTCCAAAGTAGGCAAGCTGAGCCAGACCACCCCACCTGGAGAACTAACTGGGAGAACTGCCCTGGAACCCCAGCTGCCTTGGAACAGAGAGGTGGGCCCTTCCCTAGAGAGCCCGGCAGGGCAGGAAGAACAGCTCAGCTTGGGCTTGGGGAAGGGGGCCTGGGCTTCTTTGGGTGTGGCTGGTATGGTCTGGGTCTGTGATGTATCTGTAAGCAAAGGGATACTCCATGGGGCTTAGGACCCTCAGGTGAATTCATAGCCCCTAGCCCACCTCCCCATCCCCAACTGTACAGAAACTGAGTCTCAGGAAGGAGTAGTCACATAGCCAAGGTCATACAGCCACTGAACTGCCTCTTTGAGACCCGGCTGACTCTTCTGCCTCCCAGGTGGGGAAGGCCAGGCCTCCCCATGCCAAGTGTCCCCACCCGGGTCTGGGGAAGGAAGTGGGGGCTCCATGAAATGAGAGTGGGTTGGTGGGGGGGGCGGTTCGGGCTCAAGGCTAGGGCTAGGATTGCACAGAAGCCACCTTTCTGTCTGGGAGGGGTGGGGAGGCCTGGAGGCAGGGAGGTAGCCTATCCTCTCCACATGGCAGAGGGCATGTGTTACCATATAAGGTGCTTTTTCCTCTCCCTCAAACAGCTTCTGACAAAGAACAGGGTGGAGTTGTGAGTGGAGGGGCTGGGACTGACTCTTGGACCTGCACCCTACTCACCCACCAGAGTAGCCCAGGACCCCTGGTTTCCTACTATCGCCCCCGTGGGAGGGGGCTGCCCACTTCCCTCACTGTGCCCGTGAGTAGTCCAGAGCAGAGCATAGGCTGTCTTCAGGGCTGTTTCTGCCCTTACTATACTGTTAAACCTCCCTGTTAAACTCACTTCCCAGCATGTCCTGGTCAAAGGCCCATGTACCCTTAACCTGCAGTGCTTCCATTTCATGCCCGGTTTATAGCCAGTCTGGCTCTCTTGCCCCCTCACACTCATACACAACATACATACTTACACACACACACACTCACACTCATACACAATATACACATTCACACACACACTCATATACGACATACACACAGCCACCTGTGAGAAAGTGTGGAAACCCACTTCCTGTCCTTCCCTGGGGGCAGTGAGACTAGCTCCCCAAAGAGGAAGCTGTCCCACAGAGCTCCAGAGCCTCCTGCCCCTTGTCCAGAAAAAGCAGGTCAGACACTGCCTGGGAGTTCAGCAGGGCCATGTCTCTCTCCACCCTCAGAGGCAAGGAAGGGCCTAGGACCCAGGCCCAGTGGCTGGGACGGGCAACAGGGCTGCTCATTTGCCTGGACACTGTGGGGTCCCTGCCTGATTCTGAGTGAGGGCTAGTCTTGAGGGGGCCTCACACCTGACACAGGGCAAGCCATAGTGAATGCCCAATAAAGAAATTTAAGGCTGTCTGGCCACACACTAGCTGGTCGACTCTGGGCAGCTATTAGCCTCTCTAAGCCCCAGGTTCCTCATTTGTAAAGTGGGAATGATAATTTCCTCCTCTCAGAGTTGTTTTAGGGGTCCACTGGGTTGATGGTTTGGATGGTAGCACATAGCAGCCTGCTAAAGTCCCTTATTGGGCAGCTGGGGAAGGGTCAGTGTGCCACTCAGGGTCTCTAGCTGTATATGTGGGTGCCACACCTCATTCCTGCTCCTCCAGCCCCTAACAAGAGGGGGGTCCAGCAGCACAGGGCTCTTGGCTACCAAGGAACACCATGAGAGGGGTTCACAGCACCCCAGAGAAAAAGCACTGAGGACAGTACCCATGTCAGGCAGGCCCCTCTGCCCCCAGGTCGCTATGTCCTGGCCCAAGTGTGTGGCTGTTTGTGTATGCGGTTGTGTGTGCATCTGGGGTGCCGTCAGGCTAGCTAGGCCACACCCTGGTGACTCAGGGCTGTGGCATGCACCCTACAGCAGCCAGTGGGAGAACAAAGCCACCAGCTCAGAGCCTTGGCATCCAGCCTGAGTCACAGGCAGACACACCCAGCCAGGTGTCCCCACGCCTCCCAGGCCAGTCCCACCTCAAGGGATCTTGAAAGCCCCCCCACCCCATCCCCTCCTGCAATGGTGGAATGGAGGCAGCCCCTCACCCTGACAGCTAGCAGTATCCCTGGGTGCGGATGGCTAAGAGACAGGAGCTAGGCCCAGAGAAGCCTGGAGGTCTCAGGTCCAGACAAGAACCACCAGCCCACCGCTGGGTACTCTGTCTCCAACTCAGCCTAAGTGGCCAAGTACCAGCTCCTGCAGAGCCACAGGCCTGGGGCCCAGGAGGTTGGCTTCCTGGGGAGGCTAGACTCAGTAGGAGGGAAATGAAGGATGGGGGACAGGCCCCCTCATAAGGGCTATGGACCCCGGCCAGTCTGGATTGGGGATATTCTGTGGAGACAGCCCTGACCCTGGGCCCCCAAGTCTGGCCTTGAAATATGTGAGAATCATGACAAGGTGAGACAGTCAGGCCTTCTGGTTACTACTCTGATTAAGGCTAAGTGAGGAGCAGAGCCAGTTCCCTGCCTGAACCTGGGAGTGGGGTTTGTCAGGAGAGAGGCTGGGGCTCACCCTGCTAGGCACCCCCACCAGCAATGGCTCCAAGAAGGAGACGAGATTCCAAGACAAGTGTCTAGAATGAGAGAGGAGGCCCAGGCAGAAGGGCAGGTAGCAAGGGTTGGAGGTGAGGGGCCAGACTGCATTCATTGGTAGAGAGGAACCTCAAACCGCAGCCCAGTCCAATGTGAACTGGGGTCCCTGCTTCAGCCAATACCCAGGCCCTAGAGAGTGTGGGGCCCAGCTGCAGAATGCTGCCACCCCCTCAAGCCCCTGCCTGGGCTGAGAGTAGGGAGGAGGTCTTGCCACCACCTGGGGCCAGAAGACCCAGTCTCCAACCAAGGCCGTAGCTGAGAGCAGCCCGCCAAGAGGGGAGAAGACAGACCCAGCAGAGACACCATAGTGCAGATAACCGGGTCCCCCAAACCCTCAACAGACCAGCCATGCCTAACCCTGACGTAGAAACCTAACCTTGATCTGACCTAACCTAACTTTAAACTGCTTAATGCTAACCTATGCCTGAGCCCCTCCATCCCTCAATCCAACTCCAGAGCCGACACTTCATGAATCCTAACCCTAACCTGAAATCTGAACCATACACCAACTCTACCTTAAGTCAACTTCACTGCAAATCTGGGTGCTTCCCTATGTCTAAGCCCTACCTGCACCCACTCTCAGACCAGGTTTTGCCCTAAATTGCAACGTCAGCCCAACTCCTGCCCCAAACCCACAACATTCCTCCAACTCCAGCCTTCCCAGGCCCTACCCCAATCCTAATCCCTGGTCTACATCCTAGTGGCACCCCACACCCTGCCTCTACCCTTACTGCCAAACCGACCCTAAGCTCTCAAGCTCCAAACTCCCTACAAAACCACTTCTGCCACAAGTGCCCACCTGGTGTCCACCATCTGACAATTGGGAACCTCTGCTGGATCAGGCTGCGCCTGGGAGCATCAGGCTGGGCACTGACCCAGAGCATTGGGGCAGAGTCCACATGCCTAGGCTGGAGGAGAGGTAGAAGGGCAGGGCTGGGGTCAGGATGAGCCCCCCAGATGAGAATGGCAGGTACTCTGCCAGCAGCACCAGCTCCTGCAGCCAGGGCTATCAGGGGCCCCGTGCTAGGACTCGTATGGGTGTCACTTAGACTCTGGGCCTGCCCATCCTCCCAGCAGGTAGGAGAGCAGCTCCAGGTGTTCACTGTGCCTACACAGGCCCCTAAAACTCGTGCCAACATTCCCAGGGGACCCCAGCACCCCCAGACCCTGCCCCTGGTTTATAGGCCTAGCAGGGGAAGAGAGAGCAGGGCTGGCTGGCTGGCGTCAGCCCCTTTTCCTTCCCTCAGGCCCAGGCTGCATTCCCAGCGAGCCAGGACCTGCCAAGCAGGTAAATAAGCTCAGCATCCGTGTCCTCTCAGCTCCAAGGCCGCGACTGCACTTTGCCTGAGGCCTTTATGCTGCAGTTTCGGTCACAAAATTCCCAGGACCCCTCTCAGGCAGACCCAAGCACCCAAAACTCCTCGGACTTGCACAGCCTTCTCTCGTTCCTTCTGTCCTTCCACCCAACGCTCTGCACCCACAATGGCAGGATGATCCTGAATGTGTCCTTTCTTTAGCCTGTTTCTACTTTCTTGTGAGAAGGCCCAGTCCGTGATGGGACAGTCAGGAGCAGTGGCCCCATACTCCCCACCACAGTGCACAGGGGAGATCCACAGAAGTCACAACACATCACATTCAGTTACCCAGTAGGGTTGGGGCATACACTCCCTCACCCCACCTCAGGCCTTGGCCAGTCCAGGGCTCATCTCAGAAGCCTAGATAAATTTATATGGCATCTGGAGGCAGTGGAATCTAGAGAGAAGCAGGAGACTCAGGGACAGGCAAGGCAGGGCCCAGACCTGGGCCCAGGAAGTTCTTCCAGTCATCTACCCTGATTTCTTACAGTGCAGTTCAAGGAGAGAAGGAAGTTTTCCCTGGCTCTGGTCCTGCTCCCTCCCCCTAGCCCCCATGCTGAGCAGAGGGACCCAGACCTTCAAGCGCCAGCCCAGCTGTGGCCCCCACCTCCTCCAGAGGTCTTTGCTGGTTCCCTCCTTCATCAGAGGGGATTTCCCCTCCTCTGAAGGCCAGAGCCACTGTGCTCTGTCTCTGATGGCCCTTCTACCTCCCTGCCCTGCAGGTTTGTGGCAGGTCTTGGCTACTTCCAGACCTCCAGGTTCCAAGGGCACAGACTATCTGGATGCAATTCTCGCTCCTTGGTGTGCTAGACAAGAGATGGGGCTGTAATTTCAGAGTGGTCTTGTCTGACGCCTCCATCCCACCCTGGCTTCAGGCCACCGGGTGGCAACCCAAGCTAGGTGCTTCCCGCATGGAGCTCTAGTTCTCACAAAAGTCTGGGTCATTGGTGTTATTGTCCCCATTTTACTGACAGGGACCCTGAGACTACAACAGGGTAAGTGATTATCCAAGTGGAAGAGTGGGAATTAGACCTCAAAGCTCACTCTCCAAAGAACTATGTGGGTGTCGAGGTGGGGTCCCTGGGGAAGGGCCAAGGACAGACTTACCTAAGTCCTTGTAACCCTACTCCAGGCCTGGGGGAGGGGAGGTCGACCAGGACCCCAGGACACCTCCACCACAACCCATAAAGCAACTGATGCCCAGCCCTTCCCCCCACCTCACCCCCCCACCCGCCACACACGCACCCTCCAAGCCACAGGCGCAAACCCAGCACCCACAGCGAAAGCACCCTAGTCCACACCCACACGCCCTCATCCCAGTCCAACTCAGCCTTGCAGTCCACACCCAGACCAGCCAGACAAGCTGGGTAGGCCCAGACCTAGAGAGGCTGCAGAGGCTCCCAGCCCCCACTTGGAGCTGGGTGCAGGGATTCCGTGGGGCAGGAGCTCCCCCAGCTGACCACTGTGGGACAGGCAATGCACAGGGACCGATCCGGGCCCCACTCCAGAAAGAAGAGTCCTGCGTGCACCAGAACCCCTGCCCACCCCGCCATTTCTTGACCTTCACAAGCACCTGGGCCAAGTCAGAGAGGTGAACCAGGAGCAGGGGAGAGGAAAGGGCTGGCCTGGGACTCTGCGTGAGCACAGACTTGGAGGGAGGAGCAGCAGAACCAGAGGCCGATGGTTTTACCTGTGGACTTGGCAATAGATTAGGAGAGGGCTGGAAAAGAATCAGATGGACTTCCAGATTTCTGGCACCAGGGAGATGGTGAGACCAAGGCTGGAGCCACAGGTGAGACAGGTCTGGAAAGCTGGCTGAAGAACTGATTTTTGACATGTTGGCCTGAGGGACACGAGTGATGTGGGTGAAGACCAGCAGGAGGCGGTCACTTGCCTCAGAAGCTCTGGAGAGTCTATGGGTATGGCCAGGAAGCAAGGATGTCCATTACAGCACTGTTCCCCTCCTGGCTTCTGACCCTATCCTTGGGCCAATCTCTTCTCAAAATAGGCTTGGTATGGATAAGCAGCTCCTAAGGTTCCTTGCTGTCCTGTATTTGTCATTACCCACCCATTACCCTCTCTCTGCTGGGCCTCAGTCTCCTGAAAAGGCTTCCTGAGAACACACTGAAAACTCTCATTTATCGAGTGCCTACTGAGTGTGAGGCACTGAGCTAAGTTGGCCTCACCAACCTGTAGGTGAAAACTGGCCACTTCAACATCAGTGCCCAAATCAGAGGGGCTTCTGGGACCCACCTGTGTGCAGTAGGGCCTCATGCTGTCCCCTGAATGTCCCCCCATTACTTCCAGGGGCCCTCAGGAATGCTGCCTTGCACATGGGCAGGAGCATGTGAAGACACCATGTATCAGAGGTCAGTGTCCTCCACGAGAACTCTGCTCTGCAGAGCACCCCTACCCTCCACTCGGCCAGCTGAGAGCTCAGACCTCAAAGCCTCACATGGTCACAGTAGGGTGCTGAGGAAGAGGAACGGAGAGCAATGGTTGCCTCTCTAAGCACCCTGCTCCCTAGGCCCTGAGATCACACTGTTTAGGCCCAGAATCATAGAGGCCCTCAAAAACAAGGCTCCTTCATCCCCCCCAGTGCCAATCCCCTGAACTTCTCTCTGAAGGGTCCTATAGTAGCCCTCCCAGCTGATAGGAGTGAGCCTGCTGCATCCACTGTCTGCCTCCCCCAGCTCTCCCCAGACACCTTGTGCACAGACCTCCAACCCCTTATCAGCCCAGATACCTAATACACCCTATAATATTCTACCCTACACTCTCTGCTATATACTATACTATTCCCTATATTATTCCTATAATAAGGAAGACCGAAGGGGAGACTGCGGGTCGGAGAGGTTAAGTAACCTGCCCAGGGTCACACGGACAGACTGGAACAGAGGCACTTCCAACCCCAACCGCTCAGGGTAATGCCTGGCACAGTACAAGGCCTTTTGTGAGCTGGCTCCTGCCTGGTGTCCCACCAAGCAGCAGCAAGGCCCAGGGTGTCACACTCTCTTACCCTTAGGCTTGAGCTTATTGTCTCCACGGGCTGTCCATGCCCCCACTGGTTTCCTCCCACCCGCCTTTCCAAACCTGACTCCAATGTGCCTCTTCAGTGAAGCTTCTCCCTGCCTTCCCTGGCTGGGTGAAGAGCTGCTTCTCTGTGCTGGCTCCTCATGGGACACTTATTCATTCATATTAAATAAATGAATTAAAATACTTACTGAGCACTTACTACATTCTAAATGCTATAGATACCACTGTGGACAAGCCCAAGACCCCCTCCCCTCACGGAGCTTACATTCCAGGTAGGGGAGGACAGTAAGCAAATACCTATAACACTGTCAGGGCCACTTCATAGGTATGAAAACCATGCAGTCGCCCAGGGCCCTGCACTCAGAAGGTCCCGGGCTTAGTTTGGTGCTTTGCTGTCACTGTCTTGGCATTCTTAACAACTTTTTAACAAGGTGCCCACATGTTCATTCTTCATTGAGCCTACAAATTATGTAGCTAGTCCTAAACATAGTATATTAGATGATAGCTGCTGTGTAGAAAAGTAAAACAAGAAGTAGGGACAGCGTGACAAGGAGGAGAGATTGTATATTTAAATAGGGCCGTCAGGGAAGATTTCATTAGAAGTCACGTGAAGTTTAGTGACGACTGGGCCCAAGAGTGTTAGGCTGAGGAAGGGGTGGAGAGCAGAGCCCTTGAGGTGGGAGCATAGCTGGTGTGTGCGAGGAGAGGCAGGAGGCCAGTGTGGCTACCTGGGGGCGATGGAGAGAGGGCTGGTTGGAGGTGTGGCTGAGAGGCCCCAGGGGCCAGTGACTGGGGCCCCCGCAGGCCATCTCGGGACTTGGCTTTACTGTGAAAGAGACAAGAAGGATACTGGAGACTTGTGACCAGGGAGCTGATGTGATCTGACTTAAGGATTTACCAGGAGCCCTCCTGCTGCCGAATGGGGAAGAGTGGAATCCCTGTTACTTTTCTGTCTCCCCAGTAGACCTGGTGGGCTGGGGGTGTAGAGACACTAGGGGTGACGCTCAAGTGTCTGATTTGGGTGGAGGAGCCATAACACGAACCGAGACCGGGTCCATCCAAAGAAGGAAGTGTGCACAGGTGGAGATGAGGGGTCCACGAGCTGCAACTTTTCACCTTCAAAACTGACCACAGGTCCGGCTTCTGTTCCCTTCTGAGGACAGCCTTGTAACCTCTGCCTGGCTGCTGGGAAACTTGAGTCAACAGTGAGTACAACAATGGGGACAAGCCTGGTGGCCACCAGTTTCGTTTTTTGCCCAATTAAGGGGCCTTCATTTTCCACTTTATCATTAAGGATAGTCTGCTTCTTTCTAGAGAAAATGTTGGAAGCAACATGTATCAAAGACTAACAGGAAGACCAACACATAGAACTAAAATGTTAGGCTCACAGAAAACAGAGATTGTAAATGGCTGACTGAGTGGCAACAGACGCTGTGATTAAGTCTCCAGGCAGCCAGGGCGGGAGAGGAAATCTGATCTGTTACTATCTGCAGGAAGCAGATTATTTTCTCTGTCAGGGCAAAGATTTTTCCCCTTAGAATAAATGCTAATGAAAAGTGCTCACAGGGGCCTTGATATAGGGAACACAAAGTGATGCAATCGACTGACTATGTCCTAAAAACCATTTTTGCTGTGAAAGAAAAGTGTATTTCGTGAGACTGTTGACCAATGCCAAGGGCACCACACCATGCAACACTTCGGGTGACAGGGTCCCCCAGGAAAGAGACCGACATGGTCCAAGAACAGA
>CM053503.1:43208038-43584930 GCA_028627145.1 Eidolon dupreanum | reverse complement strand
GCATTGTGCCCACTGCACTCTGTTACAGCTCACCCACTCTCAAGGGGAGGGGACACTGATCCCATTTCAAAAAAAGGAGTGTCAAAGACTTGGGGCCATGTTTAAAACTGCTACCTTTATAACACCTTAAGTTACACCCCTGAAGGTATCTCCTCAGTCGGCTTATCTATACGATTTCGGCATCTTCTAATGTCAAAAAATAACTCCCCTTCCCACAGTTGATGCTTGAAATTCCCAGGAAGAGTTTTCGTATTTGACCTTGAAGGGACTTTTATTCTAAAACATGTCCCCCAACCCCAGCCGTCCTTGGGACTGCACTATAGACCTCAGTGAACTCACCAGATCTCAGCAGCTGTGGCTAAGAGAGGAGGAGAGAGCACATGCCATTGTGTTTCACCAAAGGTCCACTGTAACTGGATGCCTGGGAAGGAGAGAAGGGAAGTCTGAGGTCCTAGAGTAAACTTGGCCAATGACTCCATTGAGCCAGAGGCTGGCCTTCTTGCCAGCTTCTGCTTCACCCCACCTGCACTCACCCTGTCCTTAATCCACTGGCTTCTGAAAAACAGGACCCCTGCCCAGCCCTGTACCGCTAAGGATTCCTCCCAACCTCCCATCCCCCAGTCTTGTGTGGCCCTCTTTGAGAGCAAAGAGCCCCAAAGATCTGTTTTAAGACAGATCCAACTGTCTGCTTTCACCTATTCAAAGCAGCCCCTTCTGTGTACCTACTGCATCAGCAGTGCAGAAAACAAACTATTCTAGGTTTAAAAAAAAAAGATGGGGCAGGGGGGATTCAATACAGAGAATTAGATGCTTATAAAATCCTGGCTGGAGGCTGCAGGTGGCAGCTGGAAAAGAGGGAAGCTAGAGGCTTCTAATGGAACTGTTGAGGTGAAGAACATACCAACATACCACCATGTCGCCATCCACAGATCAAGAATCTCTTGCTGATGCTGAAATCACGACAGCTACCATCCCTCACCCAGGACAATCATGACCAGACACTGGGACACAGAAGCCAGATGCCACAACCACCTTCCACAACCTTGCTGGTCAGCAGAAACAGCAGCAGGAAGACAGCCCCCAGCACACATCTCCATCTTCCAAATCCTGCACAAGTACCTCTCTTTTGCGGCACTTAATGCACTCTAGCTGTAAGGGAGTCTGAGCAGTGTGGTGTCTGGCGTTCTGGCCTTCACAGGACAGAAGGCACACTGAAGGAGAAGGGAATGCATGCTAAGAGCTAATGCATGTGCCAGCACAGATGACAAGGCAGGAGTTTGCTGTCTCCTTCTCCCGGGAATGGGAGCAGCAGAATTCCTTATTCTCTGGGTGCAGTCAGAAGGTTAAGTCTCTTATGTCCTCTGGCTTATTTTTCCTGCCATTGCTTTGCCACCTCTAGAGCCACCAATCACCCCATGAATCTCTTGGCCTCAGTAGGCTGACGTCCTCTCCATTGGAAAGTGAGAGATAGGGTGTCACTGGTTCCCTTTGCCACCAAGTCCCTTAAATATCCCCTAAAGGTAATTGTTCTCCATATGCAAATTTCTTTACTGAAGTGTTTGCATAAAAGGGAATTACCTTTTCTGAGAGGAAATGGTTAAATCCCCAAATTATTTGGACTTTCCTAAGTTTCACTAAGGAATGTACCTAAAGACACGGGTCTTTCCAAGGAAGGAACACCCCCACACAGAATTCCCCCACTCCCAACTGTTCTCCTGCCTTCCAGCTGCCACCATACCCCCAGCACCTCCTCTTCTCTCCCTCAGGCATCTGTCCCTCCCCTCGGGAAAGTATCTTGCTCCCAGAATCATTCTCCTTTCATCTTCTTTCATAACGACCTCAGCTCTGAGTCCTGGAGCCCTAAATAGCATCCCAGGCTTCAGTGGGACAGGTGGAGGGAGAGGAGGCAACGCTTTGTTGTATACCCTTACAGGTGCTGGAGGAGGGAGCTTAGAGAAGGTAGGGTGCAGTCGCCTAGTGACAATGATGGGAATCCTCGCATTCGATTCCTTTTCAGAATTCCCACTAGAGGGAGCTAGAGACCCGCCAGTTCCTTCTTGAGTGACTCCAGCCTTGATGAACACCCACAGCACGCCGGGGACAAGACGTTCAGATGAATGAGATTACAGGAAGAGCATGTCCCATTTGCAAAGCTCCTGTCCTGCTCCTGAGGTCGTCGGTTCCTGTTATTCTTACCAGAATCCTTCATTGTTTCCTGGTCCCCCAGGGCCTAGTGCAATCAGGAGAGAAGAGCCCTGGGCTGGATTACCTTCTTTGACTCAGAGCATCTCTATGAAGAAAAGAGGGGTCTTTCAACTCCCCTAGAACACTTTCAGGTTGCCTTGGGAACTTATACAAGGGAGTTTAAGCTGAGATAGATGTCCGTCCCTCATTACCACCCATCACAAAAGTGAGAGGGTACGGGCGGGAGGAAGCATGTAAGGGAAAGGAAGGGGGGACTCTGATGGGCTCCCCTGGAACAACCTCCCCAGGCTTCTCCATTAAGTTGCTGTGGACAGAGGTTGTCCCTCCCTGAGGCTGGGGGGAGGCAAAGGATGGGGTGCCTCTCCCATTTTCACCCACTCGATTGAGAGGGTACTGCTGCCCTTTGGCTAACCACCAAGGGAAGAGCTGGTGCACTGAAGCGGCCCTCAGATGCCTCCCTGGCAACCATTCCTCCTTTTCTTAGTAACATTCCTAATTTTATTTCATGTCTACACACCACCCCCATGCAACTGTGTGCTTTGTGAGGAACTGACTCCTCCATGGGTTCTAGGGTGGGCATACAAGACCATGCCCATCCCCGGCAAGTTACACAGTCACGGTGGGGAATATGTCTCGTCTGGACCAAGGAGAGTTTTGCTGTAGGCTCCTTGGAAAGTCTCTTCCTCACCCTCCTAGAAGAACCTCCCTCCCAAGACTTGGACAGGGGAGCCATAGCCCGGGAAGCTGCTGTTTCCTTTTAGACCACACGGGGGCGCCAGTCTCAGGCTGATGCTGCACCGCATGGGCCTGGAGAGAAACCAGACTCCTAGGCTTTCACCCGCTGAGCCCAAGTCAAACCAGCCCTGAGGTCCATCTTCCTCTGCACTGGCCAATTGGTTGAGCCAATAAATTCCTTTAACTGCTTAAGCAAGTGTGAGTGCAGAGTGTCCTTGCAAATGAAAGCCTTCTGCGAACTCTGGTGCTTCTCAAGTTTGTGCTCCAGTCTCTTCCCACTTACCCCTACCCCTACCCCTCCAGCTCCTGGGCTAGGCCTAGGCAAGGCAGACAGGCAGAAAGCACAGGTGGACCTCACAGAGAGAGAGAGGCAGACAAATTATCCACAGAGTACTAAGTGCTACAGTAAGGCAGTGCCAACAGAAATGTGCCATGTGATGTAAGCAGGTATGTGGGCCTGGGGTAGGACGCTACAAAACCCAAACAAGAGCAGTGTTTGAACCAAGTCTGGGGTTATACAGGTAAACAAGGGGCTCCAGGCTGCCCAGGCATGAAGGCAGGAGGGTCCACACAGGCAGGGTGCTGGGGCGGCTGGAACAGAGAGTGCATGTGGGGACAGGATGAGAGGCGCAGCTGGACAGGTGTGCCCAGGTGGGGTGGAGGTGCAAACTCAGTTAAAAAGACTGGACTTTATCCAGAGAGAAATGGACAACCAGGGAGGCTTTAGGCAATAATGTAATGACAGAGCAACACTGTTTAATAGAATTTTCTGCAGTGATGAAGATGTGCTAAATCTGTGCTATTCGATGTGGAAGCTACTAGTTGCCTGTGGCTATTGAATACTTGAAATGTGGCTACTAAGACTGGACTGAATTTTCCAACTTTATTCAATTTTAATTAATTTAAATAGTCACTGGTGACTAGTGACTATGATATTGGACAGTACAGCTTTAGAGGAAGGACTTGGGGGAGAAGATTTGGAGGCAGGGACACCAGTTAGGAGGCTGTGAAAATGGTCCAGATAAGAGAAGATAAGGACCTGAAGACAATGACAAGGAAATAGAGAAAAGGGCATGGATACTGGAGATTAATAATTAAATCAGGAGGTAAGTCATGGTGAGGACCTGGGAGTGGGGAGGGAAGGAGGGAGAGCCTAGCAGGACTCCCAGGGCAGCCTGCATGATTGGATGCTTGCTGTATCATCACTGAGAACAGGAACCCAGGATGAAAAGCTATGGAGATGACAAATTCAATTTTGGACACGCAGAACATCCGGGTGGAGGCATCTGGTAGGTAGGTCTGTATGTGGTTCTATTACTCAAAGGAGGATTAAACCTGGAGACAGAGATTTTTCAATCACCAGTCATCACAACTGGCAGCCCATGGGTTAATTCTTCCAAAGGAGTTACTTAGTTTTTAATGAGAAAGTAGTTCCATAAAGAATCTCTTCATTTCCATTGTTTTAGTCCAGCAACAGAGCCAACATGACAACCTCTAGCCATAACCACAGTGGCCAGTTATGACTCAGAAATTAAAGTTCAGAATGTATAACATGATAAAACATACCAAAGTAAGCTCAGATGAGTCTAGTAAAACATTATCAATCTCTTGGCCAGTGCAGCCAATTTCCCTGCAGAGAGGGTATTTCAGGTCCTCAGGCTCCCTCAGCTTGGCCCCCAGATCCCGCTCCCCAGCCAACAGCCCAGGCCACTGACCCCAGTTCATTTTAGACAACAAGGGTGCTGGGCTGCTATAGGGATTGGTCAAACCAAAGCGAACAAAAGAGCTCTTCGAGGAATGGGCTTTTTGTGTGACAACCATGCTGATGGAAACCCAGCCAAGATCTATTGCGTCACAGAAACCGCAAAACTTTGGGTAAAATAGTTGTGGCAAAATTGAAATTCTGGGTTCACATTTGTATCCTGTATCAAATTCATGAATATATTTGGCCATTGCTCCCTGAAGAGGTTTGTTTCACATAAGAAGTAGTTCCAAAATGTGTTTTTTAAAACAGTTTTCTGAGGGGAAAAAAAAAAGTGAATTTAAATTTAGTAATGTGGCATTATAGTCCCTGGAAACAAAATTAATTTTATACTGTTGTTCTGACAAAGTAAGGAAAATGCACTATCCGAAGTGGCATGACCTAATTTTTTCCAAAATTTTTTCCAAAATTTTTCTTCTCTTCCACAGGGAAGATTATAAATGACATTTCCCAAAATGTGTATATTAGAATGGTGGTCCCATGAGATGATCTTCAAAAAAAAAAGGAGGAGGAAGAGACAAAAGGAATTCTTTAGTCAAATCTGTTTGGAAATCCTCTATGCCTTTCCTAGATTCATCATAATGTTGGCATAACAATGTCTCTTAAAAGAACTGCAATAAAGAAGCCTGCTTTTGCTTTGCTTAACATAATAATCCCCGAACTTATTAGACCACAGAGTCTTTTTTTTTTTTTTCAAATAACATCCAATAAAGTGCTAGAGGAGCATGGCACCCACTTTAAGATACACTGTCTCAGCCACTGGGAGAGGGGAGGTGAGACGTCACTGCTTCCTGCCCAATGGTTTTGAAACAGTTATTATTTTTCTCAAATGACAAAGGACAAAATATTATTTCTACTTTTAATTCATTTCACCTACAATTCCTATAACAGTTGGTATCTGATAAAGACATTTCAAATAAAAATATACATTCAAAATTGAGAACGAACAAGCAGCACATTGTTTCATTCACCAGCCACCTGTGCATTTGAAGCAGCTGGTTCTGCCCCGTTTCCATAACGTCTGGAATACCTTCCCAGGTGTAGAGCATGCTGTTCAAATCTTCAACCAATCACATAGCTTTGCCCCTCTCCACCCAGCTCACACACAGGGAAAAAAATATGCTGATTTTTTTTTTTTTTTTTTTTTTTTTTGCGAACCCATGAAGAGTGGCATCTGAAGAACTAACAGTATTGAAAGCATTTTGGAGTTATTTGATTTCCTCACAAAACTTCATTGTTGCTAAATCCAAAAGATGAACGTGACAATATCTGGAAATCTACCAACTGTCCCCTTCAATTTTGCTGCCATTTCTCTAAAGCTTTCCATACACACCAGCAGCATATCATACGATCAACTCCAACATGCTTTGGTCAGGTTCTAGCACATTTCTGGAAAGTTAACACATTTTTCACTCAAGAAAATGGAAGGGTTATGATGCATTTATACTTTCTTCCTCCTTCCCATACTGTGATCAAGAAAAAAATTTAAGGAGCGATACTATTCATTCAAAAACATTATTTCATGACAGCCCTCTATGTGCAGTGAACGACAACAAAAAAAATCTCTATCTTAATGGAGCTGACATTTGAACAGATGGCTTAGACAGTTGTCAGCTAATATGGTGGCTCTTATGAAAACCAATGCAAGAAGGAGGCAAATCTACCTTCAGCTGAGTTGTTGTTTTGCAAGGAAGGGGTCCAATGTCACAAAAAGAGGAGGGTTCACATAGACTGTCGACCTCAAATGCAGAGCAGCTGTCATGAGGTTGAAGACATCTAGGTTGCCCAGGAAGAGAGAGACCCTAAAAGAAATGGAGCTGGGGTTGAAGTCCTCAGGATCTCCCCTGGGTAGACTGGGTGAGAGGTGATGGAGACAAGTGAGAAGTGAGGATGGTGGCCAGGGAGATGGAGCAAAGCTCCAAGAGGTAGCATGGACCATATTTGGTGATGGACTGGCTGTGGAGGGGAAGGAGAGAGGGGAATCAAGGACGGCTGCGAGGGAGGAGGAGATACCATGCACTGAGCGCCAGAAGATGGCAAGAGCGAAGATCACGCGCTTGGAACAAGGCCGCGCTCGCTGTGAGCCTCTGTGCTTTGGCCCAGCCTTCCTCCCTGACATGCCACTCTCCCTCTCAATCATCAAGCTCCTGCCGCACTAGCCTCCTTTCAGTCCCTCAGACGTGCCAATCTCATTCCTAGGGCAGGACCTTTTCACCCGTTGTCCCTCTGGCAGGAACCCTGTGCCCCAGCCTTTCTCCTGGCTGGATCTTCCTCATGGATCAGGTATCAACTCAAATGCCACCTCCCAGGGGAAGCTTTCTCTGACCACCTCCATCTAAAGTCGCCCCACAGGTCTCCCTCCCATTGCCCCTGTTTTACTTTATTCACAGCACACTCACTGTGTGCAGTTACCTTGTATACTTGTTCTTATGCCCATCAAATGTCCCTTCCCACTGGAACATGGGCTCTGTGAGCAGGGACCCTCATTTACCATATACGCTGCAGTGCCTAGAACAGTGGCTGCCCAGAGTAGCTGCTCAGTAAATCACTGTAGAAGTAACCGAGGGATTAATGGTCATTCAGGAGCCAGGTTAGGCTGGGGCTGCAGATCTCAGAGCCATAGCATAGAGATGGTGATTTTGACTCCTGGAGAAGGAGGAGCACCCAGGACAAGAGGGCAAGATAAGAGAAAAGCCTAGGACAGAGTCCTGAGGCACGCAGCATGCAAGCACTGGGAGAGGAAAGAGGAGGTTCTGACTCAGGACCCTCAGAGAGACATGAGACAGGGACAGGCAAAGTAAGCCATCTCCAAGGGCACACAGCTGGAAGCAAAGCCTAGATTCAACCCAGGCAGATGTCCAGACAGGGCCCAGGCTCCCACACGCTGAAGTCCACATCACCTGGGGGACGGCGTCCTAAAGTAGGTATTATCCTTTCCCATTTTACTAATGAGGAGAGGATTTCCATTACCGAGATAGTGGCAGCCCCTGGATGTGGACCCAGTGCTGTTCTGGAGCCCACAGTCTCAGCCTCTCCTCTCTCTCCAGTCTTCAGAAGCCAAGGGAGAGCTGTGAGGAAGAGGGAAGGCTTGGCAGCAATGTGAGTTGCCAGGAGGGCATCTGAGATAAGAGCTGAAAAGTGGCTTCAGAGCAACCACCCAGGGGCTAGTGACCTTGACCCGCCAGTGTAGACAGAAGGCAGGCTAGAGAAGATTGAAGAGTAAACAGGCGGTGAGGACATGGGATGGCAAGTATGGGTAACTCTTTGGAGAAGTTTGGCTGCAAAGACAAGTGAGACACAGGGTAGTAAGTGGAGAAGCACTGGGTGAGAGGAAGGCTATTTTAAGGTGGAAGAAACTTGAGTGTGTCTCAAAATCAGAGCCAGCAGAGGAGCAATTAAAGGAGCATTAAGGAAACTGAGGTGAAGGAGGACAATTGGCATCCAGGAGGGGGAGGGGTGCAGAGGCGGAGAGCACATCTTCCGTGAGGGGAAGAGGGTCCTCTCCTGGGGAGACGTAGAAAGCCCCTGGCTCCAAAGGACAGAAGGGGAGGAAGTCTTACCTCCTGGTACCTCTCTTCTGTGAGAATTAGAAGGTAAGGGCACCTAAGCAGAGTGCAGGGGAGGAGAGAGGGCAGGGATTGAGACTGGGGATAATTTGCAGTAATTCAGCATCAAGAGAGAAAGCTGGCTGGAGCAACGGCCAGGCCTGGCAAGGGTCCAGCAGGGCCTGGTGACCGTTCTTGGTATCATCAGCCTGCCCAGGGCTGCGATGTTTTCTGGGAGGGGCACTCAACAGCCCAGGAGCAAGTTCAAAAAACAGAGAGTCACAGCCTCTCTGAGGTTCCACCAGGAGGGCTCCACGAGTCAGGAAATGGGCAGGAGCAGGACCAAATAATGAATGCACTATTATCTAACCTGGAGGGGAAGGAGAGGGTTGGCAGAGGAAGAGGCTGAGAGACAGAAAGAAGAAGAGGTGGACAAGATCAAGGGACCATCATGAGAATGTTCGAATGAGCACACTGGAAGAATAGAAGGCCTGTCCATGAAGCTGAGAGACAGAGTGAACAGATAGACTTCGTGGGTATGGTGAAGCTGGCTGCAGTCTCAAGCCTCCTGGCAGGATTCAGGACTTATGGAAGTCTGCTTCAGCTTGGAAGGGAAGCACAGTAGCTGTGGAGTAGGATCGGGTTCCTTTATGTGTGTGTGTGCTTTGTTTTTTATTGTTTTATTTTGCCTAGGTGAGACATGTGCATGGTAAAGCATTCACATAGTCCAAAGGCATATACTATATAACAAATAAACCCACCCCTCTTACTACAGTGGGTTCACTAGCCCAGACAGAGCCACGTTCCTACTTTGTTCAGTGTGGGGCTCCTTTTTCCTGAGGCTGCGAGTAGTGGCAGCAGTAGCTCAGGTAGACTGTGGGGTCCAGTGAGAGGCCTCCTACACTTACCCCTCTCTCCTAGGACTTGGGCATCAGGCCCCTTCGCCCAGAACTGCTGGGGGCACGGACACTCCTAGCTAGCCCTTCCTTCCCTGACTCCCACTTCCCTCCCACCTCCCCAGTGCTCCTCCTCCACCTTCCTGCCAGCTCCTCTTCTGCACCGCCTGTAAGTGGTGACCTGCCAGGGAGACGTGCTCAGTCTCCTCCTGCCCCACCCCAACCTGATCAGTTCCCACAGCTCCATTTTCCGTCTCTAGCAACATCATGGCCCAGAACTCTCTCTGTTGAACCTCAGCCCCATATAATTGTCCACCTGATAACTCCCCTTGGATGTCTCTGATGTGCCTCGAATTCAACACACCAGAACTGGACTCATTAGCTTCCTCCTATGGCCCCCATCTGCAGCAGCCAGGTTGGTTTATTGGCCACTCAGCATCTGTTCACCCCAGTACTGAAACAGGCCTATATTTGATGAGAAGACAGCTTCTTTCTTTGAGCCCTGTGGCTTGGGATATCTTACTGCACCCTACCTCCATCCCCAAGTAGAGCAGTGACCAAGGCCTAGAACATTCCATACTTATAGTTCAGTACTTCAGGGTTAGTACAGAGTCAAACAGGCCCAATCACAGCTGATCTCAGGGTATGGCCTAAGTAACCTAGGAGAGGACCCCCTCTTTCCCAATAGATTTGAACTTGAGAGGCCATAAAGCCCACACCCTGCCTCACATGGAGGCTGAAACTAATAACACGAGCACTCTACATGTGTGACTCTCATTTCATCCTAACAAAAAAAATGCCCTAGCTAGGCCCTACTTTCTTCCCATTCTGAAGAGGAAGGAATGAAGCCACAGAGGGATGACCACATTGCTCAGATTGCACAGCTAGTAAATGTGGTGCTAGCATTCAGATTCGACAGTGTGATTCCAATCCTTGCTCTGACCACAAGATGGCCCACCAGAGGCTGACTGAGGTGAGCAGACCAGGCCACAAAAGGGAGCAAGGCCCTGCTCCCATCATTAGAGACCTGACTCACAGTGGGGTTGGCCTGAGGCCAGAGCTACCCCTTGGCTTCTCAGCTACATGAACTAACAAATTTCCTTCCACTCAAGCCAAATATCATTTGGGTTTCCTGCAAATTCAGAAAGTCCTAACTAATAACATGACCTTGGTGAGTGGCAGGCATCACTATCACCCCGGTTATTCAGGCCAGGAACCAGGGCATCCTTCTCCCTCTCCCTCACCCCTCACATCCAACCAGCAACCAAAGCCTGAATCCCAAATATTGCTTGGATCTGTCCCTTTCCTTTTCACCCTAGTCCAGGACATCTTCATTTTTGCCGGTTTTTGAGCACAGCTTCCTTGCTGTCTCTACCTCCAGCCTGCCCCCCACCCACAAACTTGACCCCAACTCCCTGAGATCTAGATCTTACCATGTCACTTCCAGGCTTGAAACCCTTCAGACACTTCAATGCCCCCAGGGTGAGTTTCATTGTTGTGCAGGGCTGCCACCACCTTGGTGTCACCTCCCTCCCCACACAGCTCTAACTGCCCTGCTCCTGGGCACTCCCAGCCCATGCCCCTCTGCACCTCTACCCAGAATGCTCTTCCTCCCCTTCTCACCTCATGAACACCCATTCAGTCCACCACCACCTCTACGAGCCAGTCACTCTGTGCTCTTGGATCTGTCAACACTGGACACTTGTCATCTGTGTTAACTGCAGCAGAGGTTCCAACCCATCCATCCCCTCATCCCCAGTCCCCAGAGGCATGCCTGGCACAGAGCTGTCACTCAACTACCGAAGGAAAATATGAATAAATGAAGCGGTTCCAAAAACAGAGTGGTGACTCTCCACATGTTCTCTGGGGATGGTCAGGTTCGGGGAAAATAATAACCAAGTTATACAAAAATTGCAGTGTAGAAAGCCTTTTATCTACTGACAGGCACGTTATCTATTTGATCCTCACGACCATATTTTGTATGACGACATTGTTGCCTCCATTTTATAAACGAAGAGACCGAAGTTCAGGAAGGTTTACAATCTAGAATTCAGTGAGCACACTCACAAAATCCACTGGGATATCAAGGCACTTGCTAGGGCTGGAGTTTGGTCAGACCCCAGTTTACGGGGTGGAATGAAGCAGGGTTCTTGCCCACACTCACCACAGGGGGGCAGTGGAGTGCTAGGTGAGAGTCACCGGTTTGCCTCAGCTCCCACTATCCTTAGAAAGATTTGGAACTGAGAATGGAAAGGGAATAGCCACCACCGGGGAGAGACCTGGGGAGAGGGCCCTGGTTTGGGCTGCTATTTCAGTATCTGCCAGAAACAATTCAAAGTGGAGAGGGGAGGGGTACCACTAATGCCAAGAGTCAGGAGCTGGAAATATAGACTATATACCCCAAACCCGCATTACCAGCACATTTAATAACAAGCCATAGGAAGTGATGGGGCATTGCTGGGGTACCCAAAAACTCCAAATCCCACAGTCCTCATCAGGGACAAGTCACTGGTCTGTCAGACCACGGCCTCCCTGCACCAGAGACAGGACATGCTCAGAAGCCCAGTGGGCAGGGGACAAGGCCAGAGTGCTGCACAGAACATTCAGGGTGTGTAGCCACTTCACTGCTCAGGGCCTGCAGCAGGCACCATGGGGCTTTCATTCCCGAAGCAGTAACCTTGCAGTTCCACACCCATGCCTACTTCAGAAGGTTGAGTGGAGCTGATCAGAGGCAGCAGCTGAATACAAGGATCTCCAGTGGAGGTCTCACTACAATCCAGGTTTTTCCCAGTCGGTCTCTCTGTGCCGCACATCAATCAAACAGCAGAGTTCCAGGTTTCAGTGAGTGCTCTCTGGAAGGAGTACTCTCTGGAGGTCAGACCACGCAAGGCGCAGGAATCTGTAAGAGACAGCCACCCCCATCTTTGCTGGAAGGGAGCTGCCACTTTGTGGAAGCCAAGGAATGAACTGGATAAACCCCAACAACCTCTTCCTGCTCAGGGTGAAACTCAGGGGCTAAAGTATAGGCAAGATCTCCATCCATCCATTGGCCTAGCCTTTCTGCCTAGGGCGGTGAAGGCTGACAGAGCTTGCTAGGGATCCAGATACCCAACCTCACTCCATGGCACTCAGATCTGCACTCATTACCCCACCTCTCACTCCCAGCTGGAGCCTGAGAGATGTGGTGACAGCAGCACCCATTTCCCAATTTTTTAAATTCTTTTCCTTCCCATGCAGTCTGACAGCCTTGACTAGGGTCAGAGTTCCATAGCAAACATCTCAGTATCTTCCCGCAGGAACATTGAGGTCCCCAGCTCATGACACACCCCAGCCCTCCAAGCCCTGAGCTGAAGGGAAAACAAAGGCAAGGAGTTAGATGAAAAAAAAGCCTTTGCCTACCTCCTCTCATCCTCCGCCTCAGCCCTGACTGGCTGTCAGCAGACACGATGATGCTAGGGCATAGCCCTTCCCTCTACCAAATCTCTCTATGCCCCTAAAACCACCCAGACTTGAACCCAAAGACTAATCCAAAGTCATTACTTTTACCTCTGATCCCTCTGCTCTGACCACCGGAATTTTTTCATAACTGTATAGTCTAGCTGACCCTCTGAGCCCAAACCCACCCTCAGGTTCAGGCCAGAAAAGCTGAATCCAACTAGCTGGGGAGCTACTGCAGCATCTGGAAGACTGTCCCCAGTAACAAGAAGGTATCTAACAAGGCCACTGGGAAAGTAGGGACAGGAAAGAGGCAATAACATGGGAGTTTGGAGTCTCAATTTCTTTGAGGGTATGTGGAGGTGGGGGAGAGGCTATTTTTTTTTTTGCATCAGTATCTCAAAGAATAGTAAAAAATTGGGGTGCATGGGGCAAAGGAGGACAGAGCAAGAGGGATAACTCAATGAGGGACTTCTCACTTAGATGCCACATCCAACCCTGAGCTCAGAATCAGGAGCCCCAGGGTCCAGTTCCAGCTGTCGCTCACTTGGGTGTGTCATTTTCTTCTCTCTGTGCTTCTACATTTGTAAAGTGAAGAGTTCACAGTGAACATGGAGACTTCCCCCCATCCCAGCGGGGAAACAGAGGAGAGCACACGGAGGAAAGGCAAAACCAGCAGAAGGTATCAGGCTTCATCCAGGGTGGACGAAGCAGGACATAGCAAAGGAAGGTGTGGGCATCCCTAGGGCATAGCCTGCTGCCCGTGTGCCAGGAGCGTGCACAGGCACACGCGCATGCACATGCACACATGCACACGCGCGCACACACACACAAACCCCTCACTGCCCCAGCCAGCCCTCTCTCCAAGGGGGTGAGGGTGGTGTCCTGAGGTGAGAAGTCAACAGCTCAGAAAGGCCAGAGAGGCATACTGATGGGATTAGCAAAAAATCCTGGGCTGTTCTGTGTAGGGATAACACGTGTCAGCTTCACAGCTGTTTAGCAGCACCCTACCCACACTGCCCCCTTGCCCTTACCAGCCCCTCCTCACATATACTGATCCCTTCTCAGAGGGAAGCCGGGACCCTGTCTTTGCCCTTGGCAAGCAGGGGAGGGGCTCTAGCGTTGGGGGGAGGGCAAGAGAGGTCAGAGGCACCCACAATGGACAGCCCTGCCCACAGAACCCTGCCAGGATTCCCTAGGTACAATACTGAACAGAGGAGAGGGACAGTGAAGTCTTCCCTGCCCAACCCCTGTGGCTCTGCCCAAGGTGGCTGTGGCCGTGGCCTTGGCCTGGAATTACCTTGTCTTTAGGCCACCCAGGCCGGTCCCTCCAGATGGCTTCTGTCCTTGGAGAGATAGAGGCAGGAGAGTCAGATGGAGCCCCCACAGCTGGGAATCCTCAGCCCCAGCTTCCTGGAAAATGTGTTACTGAGGCCCCCCAGCTGTTAGCAACCTTGCCATCCACAAACCCCTCCCTCCACAAAGCTCCTTGCTCCAAGCCACCTCTGTCCACCACCAACCTGAGCAGGGACTCAGGGAGAGGGCCCCAGCCACACCTCCCTATGCCCCAGAGTGACTCTGTCATCCAGGCCCCTGGCTCTGTCCTAAAACAGGACCCACACTTCCATCCCTGCCTCAAGAGGAAGGTCACCGTGGGGGATCTTACTCAAACCTCTCCAGAGGCAGGCTTCAAGAAGTGGAGGGGAGGCTGAAGAAGTCAAAGGCCCAGTTGTGAGTTTCTGTCACAATGCCTCTCCTCCGCCTCCCAATTGAATGGGCAGTGCTGGAGTACCACGTGGTTGGGCCTTAGTACCAGGTAGGCTTGAAGCAAAGCAAGGGCTGGCATGGGGGCAGAGAAGAAAAGCTCAAAAGTACACTGTGGCTCCTCCAGACTCCTCTTCCATCCGCCCTACCTCCCCCGCTCCCACAGTTACACAGTGACATCTGTTCTAGGAAAATAAAACTTGAGGGGGGAGGTGAGCCAATTGGGGAAGGGAAAGGCAGTGTCTTCCCTCAGATGCGGCACACCTGGGGCAGCTGCAGGCCCCACCCGGGGAATTCCAGAGCCGCGAGCCAGGGGCGCTGAAGAGCTGCTTCTCTGGCTGCGCCCTTCAGTACAGAGGTGACCACTGCCTGTCCCTCCTCCTCCCCCTATCGCACTTGTGCGGCCCACCGGTCTCACTCTTGGTGAAGGGACCCGAGCCTTCGCTACGCAGCAGCCTTCGGCATATTCCTGGCCGCAAGGGAAACCGGAACCGCCACCTTACAGTCGAGTCTGAGGGCCACCTGGACGCCGCGACCCTCCAGTGTAGCTAGGCACCTAAGAGTCATCGTCGTTGTCGCTGCTGGCGCCGCTGGGTTCAGCCTCGCGGGACGAACGACGCTCACGGGCCAGCAGCGCAGTCAGGCCCTGGACGCGGAGGAGAAGGCTGCCACCCAAGAACAGGACTCCACAGAGTACAAGGAGCGACAGCACGCCCAGCACCGCCGCTTGCACGGCGCGCGGCCCCTCGGAGGGCTCCGGCTGCGCCCCAGACTGGTTGCAGCAGGAACTCAGCCAGGAGGCTCTGACCGCGGGGCTCGCCTGAGAGCCGTTCATGCTACAGGGATCAGCTGACCAGATGTGCCCAAATGTGTGCGGCCCGACAGATGTGCTGGAGCTCCTGCTGGCGGGCTGGTGGGCGGGCGTGACTGCGTTGGGGAGGGACCTAAGGGGAGGATCCCAGGCGCCTTAGGCCCCCACCTCTCGCGCAGAGTACTTAGGCCTTTCCTAAACAAAGGGTTCCTTCAGTGTGCACTATGGCCCAGACTTCCAGGCTGGGAGTATATTCTCTTGTCCCAAAGGCTCACACACCTAAACATTGCAAATCCGGCCCACGCACCCAACCAGTCAAACCCAGGAATCCTGTCCCAGAGGCTTCCCTCCTCCTTAGTAAAGGAAGTCAAGAGATATCACTTCCCTTAGAATCCTGAAAAGGTTTTCCAAACCCCACCCTAGGTGCTAGTTAGGGTGCTGCCCTCACTGAACAGGACACATGACAAGTAAGGGACATCCCCATTCTCGGACTTTCTGACCTTGGGCCAAAGCTCAGTACTGCTAAGTGGCCCAGGTGTCTACTGGAACAGGTGACAAATGAGCAGCCTCCAAGACCTGAATGATGAATATCCTTCCTCATCCATCATCCCCTTTGGGAGCCTCCTGGGGCCCGACAAGGCCAGTGCCTCCTTGGCCCCATGGCAGGGAGAGAGGGAGAGTAGAGAGACTTCAAGGCCTATCCCCATCCCTTCGCTCAGGCCCCAGAGGTCAAGGAAAGTTAGACCAATGGAAAAGCACAGATGTGAGTCACCAGGGCTCCAGTCCTGACCTTAACTAAATCAGTCCACTACCTCTGGAAAATCACAATGCCAAAAGGAATGGAGATGTTACCATCCTGTCCACCAAAGGGAGCTCACTGCCAGCTGGATGTCCCATGGCCAAGGTGGGAAAGTGGAGAAAAGGAGGAAGCCGAGTGAAGCTGGGATGAAGGGAAGACCCTCCTGCCTAGGTCTCCTGAAAACTCCTTGTAACATCTTTGAGCTCTCTTTAAAATAAAATCACTGCTAGCAAACACCTGTATCAGCCAATCCCTCAGAAGGGATTAGCTGATGGCCAGCTAGGAGGAAAATGCCCCCCAGACCACAGCAAGCCAGGTAGGGGTCATTCACCATCGAGAACTTGCTGGAAATGGGCTTTCCCCATCTCCAAACCCCTGAGAACCTCCTGAGTTCTCCAATTCCCCAGAGATCAAAAATAGGACATCATAAAACCTGTCATGAAATATCACATGGCCAAAGGCGGCTTGGAATGAGAAAATGTGCAAATACTTCCTGGTCATCCTGGCTACCTACCTGCTCCAAGACCATGGGCAAGACTCCTCCCCACCCCAACCATTTCTCCACTAGCACCCCTCCCTACACATAGTTCATTTATTCTTTTAGAACTGACTCAAGATGTAACCAAGAAGTATTGTAAAATATGGGATAAGTCAATTAAAAGCGCACAGTGGAGTTGATTTTTGAGTATGCCTGTGTAGAAATGAGTATGAGTTGCCGAAACAAAGTCCTAATAACCAGAAAGAAGAAGCCCAACCTGGAAGAAGTGTCACCAGATACCAGTCTCAAGCTGGCCTGTCACTCTCCAGAGAAAGAAACCCCGTATCAAATGAGCTTTCCGGTGAACATGGGGGCCCATGTGTGCTCTAAGAAGACAAAGACGACATTCTTCAGGGCCATCATAAAGCAAGACCACATAATATAAAGGTATGTTACAACTTCCTTAGGAAGGGAGGAGAAACAACACGGTCATATCTAAAAGCAATAGATCCTGATTTGTGTCCTCATTCAAGGGACTGACCATGGTCACACCTGGGTAGGTAACACCAGCTTATGTGAATGTCCAACAAAGTACAAATTAGTCAGCTTTAATTTATCTTTAATACCATCTACCCACTCCCCTCACCTTGGAATAATGCCCTCAACACACACCTGTGTCCTCGCAGGTCTGCCAGAAAGTGTTAATGTTTCAGGGCAGAACACAAAGCAAGGGAGAGATGGCTCAACCTAAACTCACAGTCTCAACTTTATTCACCATCCTAGTGATGGCACTTCTGTACAATGGAGAAGAGGGACCCCACCAGGGGTGTGGTAAGACAGTGTAAGCCGGACTCAACAGTCAGTGAAGGTTACAAGGATGATCAGAGACTGGCAACCACAAACCAAGGAAGCCAGGGGCTGGCCCTTCCAAGTCCATCAAGGACCCAGGGCAGGTTCCAGAGCCCCAAGAGCCTAACAGTACAATCCCCAGAAGCCAAGGTCTGTGAGCCATCAAGGAGCTCCCAAGGCCCAGCAAGGCCTAGAGGGCCAAGGTATCTTTGATGAGCCTCCGCATGGTGGTGGTGACTGAGGTTCCCAGGGCATCAGTGATCTGGAAGGAGATTTTGTAGAGGTAGGGCTGCACGTCCCGCAAGCCTGTGTCAAACACGTTGTCCACCTCTGACTGCGTGGGCATCTTGGGCAGGTACTCATGCCGGTTCATCACCTCCACAATGTTGATGATCTTCTCGCAGAGCTTCTCACCCACCTTCTCCCGGCAGATCTGCCGCTCCTGCTCCGTGGCCAGGGCTACCACATGCACCTTGACTGTCCACACTTCCCAGGGGATGCACTCATCTGAGAAAGGCCAGCGAGACTTCTTCTTCTGGTAGAACTCCAAAGACATCTGCCCCAGCCCATCACCACCAGAGTTGCGCAGTGCATCCTAAGGAAGAAGGGGTAAAAGATGAGTAGACCAAGACAGTTCTTGCCCTGTGAGTGCCTGCTCCCTACGTCTCAGGGAATAATCCTCTTCTAGCTCTGTTACTTCTTCAAAGAGGGCATGGAATAAGATTTAGAGGGGGCAAAAGGATCTGGATGATGTGACACAACAAACTACCTGCCTAAAATTGAGTGGTTCAAGCAAAACAAAATCTGACTCCTAACCCAATTCCTCCAGCTTTGTTCAGAACTGATGTTTTTTTAAGCATGTATTCTGGGCCAGGTACATTATACACACAATCCCAATTACTCCTCTCAACAATTCTGGGAGATAGAAATATTATCTCCAATTTACGAAGGCAAAATAGGGCTCAGAGTTAACTTATCTTGCCAAAAGTCACAGGCCAGTGAATGGCTGCACCAGGGTTTGACTCCAGACTGTCTGATTGCAACATCCGTTTTTCATCTTTACATAAGGAAATCTTCCTCCTTCTACAACCCCACTCCCTTGGCCCCCATCCTTCAAAACGTACTCCAACATCTCCTTCTCTCCAGGCAAACCCTATTTGCCTTCTCCACTGCCAATTAAGCAATCTTTCTATTTCATTTATTCAATAACAACCTAAACTCATAGTCTCTACAGAAAAGGGATGGGGCAGGAGTACAAAGCCCAATGATCCTTGGGCCCTTGATTAGAAAGGAAGACAAGAAATAGAAGGGGAAAGAGAGGGGAAGGACAAACCAGACCTGGCTGCTTCTCTCTCTTCACCTCTGAGAAGCAAATGGGACCACCTGGCCCAATAATTCTGCCTATGCCCCCTCCCACTCCCATGGTGAGTGGTGGCCCCACACTCCTCCTAGGGCAGCCAGGACTCTGCGGCACCTTTCCATCTGAGTAAGAAGATCCAACCCAGAGAATAAAGGTCCATCCTTCAAGTCCTGAACCACTCATAAGGGAAAAAGTCTCTCCTTCATGGACAAACTAAGGTCACATGATGTTGGCCAATAGTAACAATGGCTAACACTTCTATAGTGCTTCCTATGTGCCAAGCTGTTCCAAGCATTTGACATATTTGACTCATTTATTCTTCACAGTGCATACACCTTTAAGGTGGGTACAATTATCATTCCAATTTCATATATAAGGAAACTGAGGCCCAGAGGAGTGGGAGCCTGGCTCGAGTCTGTGTTCTTAACCACTATGCTCTACTTAAGTACCGCTGCCTCCCCTGAAGGTGGACTAGGAAACTCTTACGAACTTGTTCTTTCTGGGCTCGGAGGAACTGGGGAAGGGAAAGCTGTGGCCTGGGAGGGTGTTCACACAGTGCCCAGCATAGCACAGGGGCTCTCCGAACATCTGAGAAATGGAAGTCAGAGAGACAACCCTCCTCCTCTGACCCCAGAGTTGGTATCTTTAAAATAAAATTTCGTTACTTTAAAATTTAAAAACACACACTTGTTAAAACGGTGAAAAACTGTAACCTTGAATAAAGACAAAATTAAAAATTACACCCCCATTCCCAACTCCTGAGGTGACCACCATTAGCAGGCCGGTATGTCCCTTCCACCTTTCTCCATGCCTACATAGGCATATACAAACATGTGCCACATTGCCCAAAGGGATGCTGCACTTGGATGACAATGACCTAAGCCTAGCAACCCTCCCTCTCAGGTAGCTTCATATGGGAAAGGCAAACATGGAAGCAGAGAGAAGGTGCCAGAAGAGAGAGCTGTGGAGTCAGAGAGAAGGTCAAGACCACGGAAGCAATGATGAGCCTAGGGGACCTGACTGCCAATTTGGTGAGGGCTTCCTGCTCTCCTTCCTTGGTAGTTTTACAAGCTCCCTCTGCTCCACCACCATGCCCCACACACAAGCCCTCCACACCCCGCGAGGGGCTGTGAAGACACCTGTTGCTTAGACCCTGAAAGAACCCACACATACACCCAGGAAAGGTAAGAAAGTCCAACAGCAAGCTAGGGTAAAGGGACATTCGAAGTCCACTTGCCGCCGACTGTGCCACAGCCTACCTTGAATTCCCCAACAACCTTGCGCAGTGCACGGTCCAGCTCCTCGGAGGAGACGCGCACATAGGTGAAGTCGATGAAATCACAGTCGACATCCTGGGTGCCCACGGTGCCGATGGAGTAGGTACCCTCCTTCTTGTAGTGGAACTTGCCCGTGCTTCGGTGCAGGAGCACGGTGTGCAGCACTGCCAGCATGGCCTCCTCCACCTGCCGCCCCTCCACCGACACCTCCAGGACCTCTGAGCGACAGTTCATCCTGCAGCTAGTGGCCCACACCAGGATGGGGGACAGGAGGAAAGACAGGGGCGCTTCACCCCACCCAGGAGCTGCCCTGCAAGGGGAGCCAGGTCAGAATGCTGATACCTTCTGAATCATCCATATGTAACCTGTTCACTTACTTCCAGGCCCAGCCCAGTCCCTGCCTCCATAGCACTTCTCTGCATTTCGGCAGCACATATTATCAGAGAATCTTAGACTTTGGGTATCAGTAAGGGGGAGAGCCTCAAAGTTACCAGGCCAAACCACCACCCAAGGCTTGAATTCCAGTATGGCACTCAGGGCAGCTTACAGCACATGCTTGCTGTGTAACACCTGTCAGGCACTGACCATTCAAAGACAAGCATGGCCCCTGCTCTTGAGAAGCTGCTCGGATTGCAGATAAATATTACCATACTAGCGAGACTGCAAGATGAGAGAAAGAAATGGAAGACTGGATGGAGTCTGATTTCCTGGGACCTTGAATGACCAGGTTAAGGCATTTGTGCTCTGTCTTGAGGGCAGTAAAAAGTCAATGCATCACTATGCCTAGATCAAATATGTGTATCAGAAAGTTAACTCTGGCTGATGGGCAAAGAACGGCTCTTTGCTATTTTGGGGTCACAAACTGCTCTGAGAATTCAATGAAAGCTAATACTGGACTTTAAAACCTGACTTACCATGCACATAAACACCAAATCTCACATACTTCCAGGGTCATCCACAGACTGAGGTAAAAACTTGCCAATTTAAGGCAGAAAGGCTGGGCAAGGAGTACAGTTAGAGGCCACTATAGTAGTGGCAGTTACAGAGGCAGCGCAATGGACGTGGGGGGAATAAAGTACAGAGTGTGGGGGTTTTCATGTCCACCTCTCCCATACCTTGCTGTGACCTGAAGCAAATCACACAACCTGTTTTCTTACTTGTAAATTTGGATTGTTGTAAGGATTAAATAACACATGTAAAACATAGAATAATGGTTAAGAACAGTGATACTAAAGCCAGACAGCCTGGGTTGGAACCCCAGCTCTGCCAATTGCTCATTGTGTGCTCTTGGGCAAGCTGCTTAATTCCTATGTACCTCAGTTTCCCAAATCTATAAAAAGGGGACATTAACAATAGCTACCTTGAAAGGATTATATGGAGAAGTGGATGAGTTAGCATCTCTAAAGCACTTAAAGCAGTACCTGGCAAGTAGTAAACACTTAGTATTAGCTGCTATAATTACTGTATTGTTCCTGCTGAGAGATTACGCAAGGTTACATGACTTCAATGGTGCAGAGAGTGGGAAGAAAAGGACATACTTGAGAACTAGAATTTAGTTAAGCAACTGAACATGAGCCCAGAGAGGAAACATTTAAGTTTCTCACTGAGAGTGTTCAGTTTACAATCCTCCTCTTTCAGGGAATTCACAGCAGACCATTACATCTTTGAGACAGCTCTATTCAGTTATTCCTACTACTCAAGGAATCTCTCTCTCTTAGTCTTCAAACCACTAGTCTTAGTTTTGATATCAGGAGCCACACAGAATATCATCCTTTTTCCACAAACAACCCTTTCAGATATTTAGAGGTAATACTTCCATCACCCTGTGACCCCTTCTACAGGTTAAAGGTCTCCAGTAAACATGCCAGCTCAACATCACTTATCTCCTCTGGGTCCTGACAGCTCTCTGCTAAGTTTATTTCAGTTTGTCTCTAATCCCCTTAAATAGTGATATTCATCACTGAAAACACAGGGAAGCAGCCAGATATCAAGCTGGCTCTGCCTCTCGCTAGACAGTCTGGGTCCACCTGTACTAGCAGTCATCTTTTCACAGGTCTTATACTGTCCTGTGTCTCCCACTAAACAGACAGTTCCTTAAAGACAAGGGCTGTATCCTATTCATCACTGGAAACTCAGTACCTGGATCCTAGTACAAAGTTACTGCTCAATCCATCCTGACCCAGGAATTCCAGGTCTTTCCAAGGGTTGCTGGATTGGTTTCTCAAGCACTCTTAGATCAAGGATTAGCAAGGCTCTCTTGTTCATTTCTGCCCTCTAGTTTAACTCCATTCAGCAGTTTCCTATCTAGGACTCCCAGCTCTGGTCCAGCTCCCCTTTCTTACATAATTTCCCCCTCTGATGTCCACCACAAACCTTCAGATAGGCCATACAGCTCTTCACTTTCACCCCCAGTCCAGGTTCTTCCCTCGTTCTCAGCGCTGCTCTAGGCTCCACTCATCCAGGAAATCAGCTTCCTTCCCAAAGCAGCCACCTATGGTCTGTGATAAGCTTGTCTATTTGTTTCTTCACCCTCAACCCTGCCTCCAGTGAGCAGGTTCTCCAAAGCAGGGCCTGGGAAGTCTCGTCCTTTGGTACCCCCCAAGACCCAGGTCTGCAGAGCACAGGGGCAGAGGCTGACAGATGCCTTCTCAGAGCCAGGATGGAGGCCAGAGCACCTTAATACCCACCTTTCGCGAACAGGCCGACGCGGGTCACTCAGGCTCTGATCATCCCCTTCCTGCTCCTCCTGACAGCTAGGTACGATCTCCGCAGAGCCTCCCCAAGCTCCGCGCGGGCGATCGAGCGCGAGAGATGGACTAAAAGCAAAACAGAAAGCATTCGGCTCGGCATCAAGAGACTCAGGCGGGACGCATGAAAGACTTCCAGCTCGGGTCTCGTTTTGCCCATCACCACTCTCGGAGAACCTCCAGTTTGGGGACCAGGGGAGGAGCTGACTCCGCAGAGGTCTCGGGGGCGGCGCCCCGCGCCCCGCCTCGGAAGTTCGAGGCACTCCCTCCCTCCCGCCGTCTCAGGGAGCGCCCGCGCTCGCCCAGGAGAAGGGGGCAGGCAGTTAGAACTGTCCCCTACCTCCCCGAACGCGGGAGTCACGCAGCCACGCTGCCCGCGACGCGCCAGACCACCACGGTAGGCGGTGACACCCGCCCCGGAAGCCCGCGCCCCGCCCCTCCGAACCGGACGGCTCCACCTGCTCCAGCGGCCACCGACGGGGTCAAGCAAGGCTGTCTGAGCCTTACGCCAGTGCAGGTGCCCAGACCGTTTTACATTCACGTGAGCGGACAAATATAGTCATAGACTGCTCTGTAATTTTTATGCTACCTTATTCTTAATTATCTCTAGAATTTTAAAATTTGATGGTGAGAAGAATCCCCCTCATTTGGAAGAGTCCATTCACTCCCACCACCGAGAATGTTGTTGTGTTTCTGCTGGAACAACTCACTTCCGCCATAGAGACGAGAGGCAAGGAGAGGCCTGTGAGCTCTGTGCTGCCTCCCTAGGCTGAGAGGAGTCATCTACGGTGAGCCCGCCCGTTAGGGCGGAGACATGCAGGACTCAGAGGCCTGGGCGGGTCATCCATACCCCTAGAAGAGGGG
Organism: Eidolon dupreanum; assembly: GCA_028627145.1. Classification (NCBI taxonomy): domain Eukaryota; kingdom Metazoa; phylum Chordata; class Mammalia; order Chiroptera; family Pteropodidae; genus Eidolon; species Eidolon dupreanum. The sequence goes on along the minus strand of CM053503.1, from coordinate 43,561,403 downwards.
CATGCCACGTGGAGAAGTGCCCTGGAGATGAGCCCAGGCCAATGTGCTGCATGACGCTGAGTGAATGGCAAAACTTTAGTGCATAACAGAAAGGATTCCTGAAACCACAAAAGTGCTAGAGAAAGGAGCTTAACCTCAAGGACTCAGTTATCTTCATACAGAAGCACAACTTGGTACTCTACCTTGACCCGTCTGGTGACAGTTCTTGTAAAGCCTGTGATTCGGCCATTGCCTCTGTGTGTTCCTCTTAACTCCTTCATCCTTTCTGATCTCTAAACGGGAGCCGTTGTGGGATCACGAGATTATTCACATGAAAAACCTTTTCGGACTGTACAGTGTCATACAAATATGAGTGCGTTTTTATTATTGTATAACTTCCTGGGAGCATGTTTGGTTCTCTGTGTAGATTGTAAGCCCGGGACAGACAGAAATTTGTCAATTACTCTGTTAATGCCCACAGAACCTGACATGCCCCAACCCCAACAGGAAGCACTCCTGAGTTGTTTACTTGGGGATTAAGATGCTCATTTTCCTAACACACACTTCCCCAAAATAATAATACATAACCTTTATTGAGTGGAATGGAAAGGGCATGATTCTAAGTGGTTTAAATTTTGATTAATTTAATACTACAAGAAAGATAAAGAAATTGATGCTGGGAGAGGCTAAGTAACTTACCCAAGGTCACTAGGTAAATGGCAGAGTCTGGGGTTCAAATGCAGGATTCCTTACCGCTACAAAAGTTCTCTGGTTTCTCCATCCTGACCCTCCCACACACTACTACCCTCCAGTACACCATCCCCAACATCTGCCTGTAGTGGGGAAATGCCTTGATAGTAGCATTTGCCAGTTTTCTACCCTGGTGATTTCAAGCTACAGGACATCACTGAATGCAGAGTCCAGAATGAATGAACAGTTATATTTTGATCATCAAAGGTACAATTGGCTCTAGTGTAGTAGTACCAGCTGGCTCCAGCATACAACTATCACCTACCTGCCCTTTAGACTTCCCTTCTCCTACCCAGTTCTTCCAAAACCCCCTACCCTAACCCCAATTCTGGCTGACCTCCCTGCCCCATCTGTTCCCTATCTCCTTCCTTCCTCCCCATAGTTTTGCCTTTGTGCAGCCTTGGTCTGGTTCGTCTCTGTCTCAGGTGCTGATACCTATCCCTTGGCAGACTTAGAGTACCCCCAGAGCCTGGGGAAGGAGAAAGCTGCCTACTTTACAGACCAGAAACTGTTTCTGGAGCCTGGACTTAACCTGGAGGGAATCAGGATAAAATATTAAGAGGAGAGGGTCTATGAAGAGCCAAAGAAGGGGGAAGTAAATCCCCAAGAGAGGAATTAGAGCCTAACTCCCAGAGACTGCAGTGAGTGAGAGTAGTGACTGACCTCTCTCTACCCCCTGACACACTCTGGCTTAGGGCCCTTCAATGCCACTATCCTGACATCATCGTCATCCTTACTACCAGTCATTGAGCCTACTAGGCACCATGCCAATACTTCATGTGCACTGTTGTGTTGATTTCTCCAACTACTTTTGAAGGTAAATACAATTCTCCCTCAATTTCCACATAATGATGCTGAGGCTCAGGAATATGTAGTGACTTACTTTAATGGCTAATTTTATGTGTCAACTTGACCGTGTCACAGAATGCCCAGACATTTGGTCAAATGTTATTCTGGGTGTGTCCGTGAGGGTGTTTCTGGATGAGATTAAGATTTGAACCCAGTAGACTGAGTAAAGCAGATTGCCTCCCCTAATGAGGGTGGGCCTCATGGAATCATCCTAAATAGAATGAAAGGGCTGATCCTCCCACAAATAGGGGGAACTCCTCCTACATGACTGCTTTCAATTTGGGACGCTAATTTTTTTCCTCCCTTCAGAATCGAACTGAAATATCTGCTCTTTCTGGTCTCAAGGCTGCCAGCATCTGGAACTACATCATCAGCAATCCAGAGTCTCCAGCCTGTTGACAGCAGATCTTGGGACTTGTCAGCCTCCATACTCACATGAGCCAATTCCTCATAATAAAGCTTTTTCTACATATATTGGTTCTGTTTCTCTGGAGAACCCTGACTCACACATTTGCCAAGGCCACACAGCTACTCTTTCCTCATTCTATTAGTCGTTTTACCCATTCTTGTCCCTACTCCAAAACTCACTCTGTTCATAGAGCCTTTTCTGCCTGAGGGTGAGGCCGAGCCCTCTAACCTCTCTTGTCTCAGGCCTAGATGCTGGCCAAGGCTTGCCTCCTCTTACCTCCCTGAATCCTTATAGGGCAGTTCTCATTACACCTCAGGCTTTGTGTCCCACATGGGTAGTCCTGTCAGGGAGGAAAGGTCTTGGCCAAAAAAGTGAGACCAAGTGGGAAGAATTCTCCCATCCTATGCCACTACTCCTGATGATCAAGACATAATCATTCACTCATTCATTTATGCCACACATATGTAACTATCCACATGCCAGGCCCATGTCATACCAAGGTAGACATGTCACAATCCTGACCCTCTGGGAGCTCAGCATCTTACAGAGGAGATGGACCAGGAGATAAACCTGGGCAAGAGAACGTGACAAGTGGTATGAAAGAAATGGCAGCAGATTTTGCAGGGCTAGAAGGGGCCAGGATGGAGGCTACTACTGTCATTCTAGAAAGCTGTTTGTGGCCTGGATAGAAAGTGACACAATCAGAGTAAAGGGGAGTCCCAAGCCATCCTCTTAGCAAGTTAAGAGGTGACTGGGCAGCAGAAAAAAAAAAAAAAAACTGGGACAGCAGCAGAGAACACAGGATAGCAGCCTGTGAAAGATGGATGGGAATGGGAGGTTGTTGATTCTGGGAAGAAATGGGGCTTCTGGGGAGGCTTCCTGGGGAAGAGGAAAGATAAGAGGTAGGGAGAGAGATCTCACTGAGGGCTGAGGGTGGAAAATGAGGATTCTGAGGCAGGAGAGGCAGAACTTCTCAGGCAGAGCCCAAAGCCATGGCAACTGGCTGAGGCCCTCAGAGCCAGGCTTGCAGCAAAGGCCTGTGGAGAGACCTTGAAGGCCAACAGAAGACCTTGGGAGTAGGCAGCTGGCTTTGCATGATGAGTGTGGCCTCGGATGGCCCCACCCCATCCTAGTGCCTGTGGTGCCTGAGGGAGAGCTAAACCCTGAAGCTGGCCCTGCAGGCCACCCCCAGCAGCTCCAGAGCTGACCCCTGTGGCGTCACAGGGAGTGACTCAAGCCTCAGTAACAACAATGAGTGGGACTGACGTCAGGCTGGGAGCTCCTGACGGTGACCAGCCGGCTGGGTAGCCAGCACCCTGCCTGCTGACCCTCTACCCGGGCCAGGACTTGGGGGTGAGGAGGACCAGCTGTCTGTCCCCTTTTGACATTGCCCCCTAAGATCCTTGGCAGGGGCTCCGCTACCTCCTACTTTTTTGGGGATGTCACTCCTGGCCTCGCCTCCTCCCAAGCAGAGGAAATGGCTGGGCGGATGACAGAGTGACAGAGAGCGTGAGAAAGAGGCACCTCCCAGCCCCAACCTCATCAGGCAGCCTCTAGACCTGTACTGGGCTGGGAGGTGGCATGTCTGCTGCCTGTTCTCCTAGGGGATGTGGGGATTTGTCCTCCTGTGTTGGAGAAGGGTGGTGGGTCTCTTTCTCTGGGAAGGTTTGTGTCTCTGGCCAAGTCAGGGTGGGGGCGAGACTTTATTTCTGTGTCAATCCCATAAGGGTAAGGAGCCCTCTCTCTGTCCTGCCAAGTCTATATATCTGTTCCTTTGCGGAACGTGTGTGTATCCATTATTCTTTGGGGCATAGGATTCTGTGTGACTGTCCTTGCAAAAGGAAAATGCTGTTTACCTACCATGGTCAGGGAGTCTCTCTGTCCCTGGGGGCTGCTTTTCTCTCCCAGGTTTTTCCTTGAGCCAGTGGCATCTCTGTATCTATCCTCAGGGTATCTGTTACAGGGTCCAGGTCTTCTGCTTGGCTTCCCCCAAGACTGGACTCCCTAGGTGGAGGCCCCTTCTCTCTGATGTGCCAGACTAGGAGGGCAGGAACACTCAGCACCCCGCCCCGCCTGGCTTACAGCTGGGCACTGCTCCCTGCTAACGCAGCATGTACCAGGACAGCCACCGCACCACCACCCCCTCCCGAACTCCGCTCCCTGGCTCAGTTGCCACCCCCTTGCCCCATGGCCATGCCTGAGTAGGGGCTGCACAGTGCCAGTGCCTGAGTCAGACTTTGAGACCTCAAGTGGCAGGGTCAGAGTCCAGTAGGAAGCAGAGGGGAGCCAGGGTGCTGGGGAGGATGACTGGAGCATGGGCTAAGGGGTAGAGGGCAGAAGGCAGAGGCCAAGGTCGGAGCCTCCAGGGCCCCATAGCCTTCAGGCCTCTCTGAGTCTAGCTGGGGACCCTGGAATGTGCCTCCTGCCCTCAGAATGTCCCTGGCTGTGTGGCGAAGGAGATATTGGGGGAAGAGGGGAGCTTTTGCTCAGCTCTGCACTAACTCCTGCCTGCCCTAACCACAGGGAGCTGGAGGTTTCAAAGTCCCACTAGCCAGCCTGAGCCTTACCCAGACAGACCCCCTGTCTGGGGCCAAGGCAGAGCCTGGCAGAAGCCTGAGCCTAGAGCAGGGTTGGAGGCAGAGGTTTGGGGCTGGGCTCCAGCTGCTCTAGGGAAGAGAGAGCAGCAGCCTGCCGTGCAGCAGGGCTGCAAGGCCAGGCCTAGACAGGGCTGGGAAGCAGATGGATAGAGGCTCACCCCTTCAGCCTCATTTCTGAAGAGGCCCAGCAGCCCTGGGGACTCTGCTGCAGTCAGGAACTCGATGAGAGCTGGGGCTTGACTAGATTTAAGCTAAAACTTTCTGGGAATCCCCAGATCCCGCTTCACGTGAGGGGACCCAGCACTGCCCTCAACCAGGATATGCCCAACACAGCTGCCTCATGACCATGAAAAGACATCACTAGCCACCTGCTGGCTGGCCAGCCTCTACACAGTGGCCTCCCACCTCTGACAGGCTCTCTCACAGGCTTTCCTCTGCAGCCACAGAGCTGGCTGCCACACAGCCAAGTGCACTGGACACTCGGAGCCAACCATATGGAACGGTACAGCTCAAGTACTGTGTGGTTGCCCACGACCTTGAAGCTCCTCAGCCTCCTTGAGGCTGACCCTCAGTACCTCCCTCCATAACCAGATCCTGGTGGCTGGAGCCGAGGTGTAGGACAGTTTCCTCCATCCCAGGTCCCAGGAAAAGGCCATCAGGCTCAGACCTCTGGGTACAGAGCATCCCTTCAGACCCTAAACCTTAAAGCCACACCCCACCCTAGTCACAGTGGCACCTCAGGGTTGGGGAGGGGGCTTGGGCCTCTGGGCATGGGGCCCAGCGTGGGTGGGGTGGGGGGAGACAGGGAAGCAGGCTTCCTGGGTCTCCGTGTGAGGACAAACAGTAGGCTTTGAGGCTTTGGAAAATCCCGCCCGGGATTCCAGGCCCTGCCAGCGTCACTGCCTTTTGACTATTGTCCCCATCGGAAACGGGCCCAGCCCCCGGCTGGCCAGGACAGAGCGACCATTGTGAAGTCCCACCAGGCTCAATGCCCCCTTGTTCGCCCTCCCAGCCCCTAGCAAGACTTGTAGGCCAGTTCTTCCAGTTGCTTGGTGGAAAGAAAGAGCCTGCCTCCAGGCTCCAGTCCTTGGGCGGGCCAGGGATGGGCAGGGTGGGGCTAGAGAAATCAGCCGCCCACTCTGTACCCCAATAGCCAGAGTCTTGGAAAAGAGTCACCATCCCTGGAGCTTCTTTTACTTTTGAGGCCCTGGGCAAGGGGACCTAATGGTTATGTAGTTAGACATACCAAACTCAGCCACTTACAAGCCAAGTGACCTTGGGAAAGTCATTTCCTTTTTCCAAAAGGAGTTCTCTTTTGTAAAAACAATAGCTATTATTTATTGGGTTTTTGCTATATACTAGTCACTGTTTGAAACACTTTATATACATTCATTCATATCACCATTACAGCAAGTTTGTGGAACAGGTACAACTATTTTCTCCATTTATAGGTGAAGATGCTGAGGCACAGAAAGTCTAAGTAACTTACCCAAAATTCCACAGCCAGTAAGAGCTGGATCCAAAATTTAAACCCAGGCAGTCTGGTTCCAGAATCCTTGCTCTTTTTCACTCTGCTGTGTTGCCTGCCTGTGAGGTCAGGATAACCACATTCTCCTCACAGGGTGATAGCAAGAGCTAGAAATAACAAATATAGGAGAATAACCTAGTGGGCAGTGGAACATAACATATGGTAGCTATTATCACTATGGAGCTTAGAGATCTATAGGGACCACAGTTTTCCACTGCCCAACCTATTCCTGACCCCTGTCCCCTCCTCAAATGCCCAAGGGGTCCTTTTGCCTTTCCCTGGGGCTGCCCTGTGCTTCACATCTGTACAGGATATAGAGGAAAATGACACAAAGAGAAAGGGACTCAGTCCAACCACAGCTGGTGGGAGATTTCCTAGCAACCTCTGCTCCTAACCAGAGCACTGCCACTAGACTCACCTCCCCACTGAACAGATGGGGAAGCAGGCTCAGTGAGGAAGAGGGGCTTCTCAGAGAGCAGCATGCAGTTGGAGGCAGGGCTGAGAACATAAGCAGATCTGACACCCCAACCCCCATGCTGCCTTGCCAGGTGCTGGTGCTGCAACAAAATCTCACTTAGGATATCTAGCGGTGGTGCCAGGGACACATGTTTGGAAGTCCACCAACTGCTGAGGGTGGCAGTCACCATACACAGAACCCAGGGCTCCCCACCCCATCCACACGTAGACTTTTTAGGAGCCCTGGGGCTGGACTGTCTTCTCAGAACCCACGTGAGGGCACATGGTTGGGGTACCTCGGGGACCTGCTGGCTATAGCTGGAGCACTGGGGAAGGCCCTTGACTCTGTCCTACTATGGAGCGGAACCCTATTTTATTTGACTTCCAACTAATAGGAACTTCCCTCATCCAGCCAGGAGCTCAGGGGAGGTGGAGACTCCTAGGCCAAAGGTTGTAAGGAACTGGTGTGAGGGGTACTGCCTTCAGCATCCTTGAGAAGGAAACGATGAGGCTAGGTGGGCACTGAGTTCAGCGAAGGGGGCCAGATGCTGCATGGTGGCCAGCTACATTGGGCCTCAGGTTGGAATTGATCTAGGTTCATGTTTCTCCAAAGAGTAGCCCCAGACCACCTGTATTACAAGCACCTGGGCACTTGGTAAAGGTATAGATTCATGGGCTCCACCCCTCACTAAACCCAAGTCTTTGAGGTAGTCTAGAAATTTGCATTTTAAGTCAGCTGACTAAGCAATCAATGAGCTTAGGAATTGGAAAACCTACATGAGGGTGCTTGGGCATAGGTAGGGACCTCAGCAATCTTCTTGCCAAGAGGTCAAGGCCTGCCAACAACCTGGACCCTGTTGCTGGGGTGCTAGGCATGTGGGAAGGAATGCTGAAGATGGAGACTGGAAAAACTTACACTGAATAACAGCTGCTACTACCATTCTGGGCTGCCCTGTACCCAGCCCCATGCTAAGCATCATATCCACACTCCTATAATTCCAGCAGCAACACGAGGCAAGCTATGCCCCTCTCTGCTTTAGCTGAATCAGAGACCATCAACCCGGTTAAGACTGTGACAACAAGAGCAATAAATACTCTTATCCCTCGGCCAGTCAGCCTCCACTACAGGCCCTATCCATGAAACATAAATTTATTGGAGGCTTTCTAGTGCAGGATCCAGTCTGAAAGCTTTTGTGTAACAGCCCCATGAAGCAGGTATGTTATCCACCTTTCACAAGAGCGTAAACTGAGGTCTATTAGCTCAGGTTGGTAACATCCAAGATTTATCCAGTCACCTGTGTCTCCTATGTAATTATGGAGGTGGGGGCAAGGGATGTTGAAGATAGGATTCCAGTTTCAGCTACATGTCTATTTTTTATTCAATATATTAAATATATTAATCAGAAAAATCACATACTATAAATCCAGGAAAATACACAAATATAAATGTCAGAATCTGTCATTTGCCTTCCTCCTAGAGTGAGTTTATATACATGTGGAAGGAGGTGGGAAGAGAGAGCCAGTAGGAGGCTGGGAAGGGTTTGCCCGGGCTGGTGGGGCCCATCCCTCCTTCCCAACACCACCCCACCTCAACCTCTTCCTTCCTGTATTTACAGCAGAAGTTGGCTTATTTACAGCACGGCAGTGTGTGTTAAAAACAGTTTATCTTACAAAAACATGAAGGCCAGGGCCGGGATGTGGGGGTAAGACAAAGAGTAGGAGTCCTCCCCATAAATGCATCCCTCTCCCTCAGGACATGACCTCCGAGAGCAAACAGGGAGGCTGCCCAGCCTGTAGCTCCAGCCCAGGTGTGCGGGGTTGCTCCAGGGGTCTGAGGACCATGGGATCAAGGCACGTGGGGTGGCATAGGAACGTGCACACACAGTGCACAGGTGTTCCCAGGCTGGGGTCAGAAGGGCAGTGTCTCCATAAAGATCTTGTCGACAATGGGCGGAGGGGGCACCAAGTCCTCCAGCTTGAGGTAGAAGATGCGCTGCAGGCCCTGGGTGCACAGGGTTCGCAGCTCAGGCAGCTTGCCTAGCAGGCGTGACAGGCAGCTGGCTGGCTGGGGCTCGCCCGCCAGGGCCGAGACGTGATCCTTCAGGCAGCTGGCAATGCGGTTCTGCAGCTCCTCCACCCGCTGTGGTTCCTGTAGTCCATGCCGGTCTGTGAGGAAGGAACAGGATTAGCCACCCATCTGAAGACTGGACCTCTTGAAGACCCAGCCTGCCCCAGGCCTGCAAAACTGTTGTCACTGGCGGACCCTCACACTCCGCTGGCACTTTGCAAAAGCATATTCACACATATGAGCCCATAGAGGTTAAATGACTTGCCCAAGGTCACAAAAAAACAAACCCAAGACAGGTTTTCTGACTAGGCCAGTGTTTTGCTTCCAGACTGTTCTGAAAAGCCCTAGAGTTGAGCAGCAAGCAGAACCCTAGAAGCCACCTCCAGAGAAAGCTGGTTCCAAAACCCACAACTCCCTCTTTAACCCAGAGAGCCCTGGATTCTGTCCTATATAGCTGGGTCCCTGCAAAATTTAAATAAAAATAGGACAAGGGCAGATTCTGGTGCTTTAAGAAGTAAAATGGAGAGAATCTCCATATTTAATACCTAAAACCCATCCTGCATGATTATATTTACATAAAGCACATAGCAGGAACAGGTAACCTGTGCTGTCAGAAGTCGGGGTGGCAGTTACCTTTGGGGGAGCTGATGACTAGAAGGGGCACAAGGAGGGCTCCTGGAAGACTGATCATGTCTGCATCTCGGTCTAGGTGCTGGTTACGTGAGTGTGCTTAGTTTGTGAAAATTTACTATTTATGCACTTTGCTGTATGCAACATAATTCAGTAAGACTTAAAAAAAAAAAAAAAAAACACAATCCTAGGCCATACAACATCTAAACAGGCTGGATCTTGGATCATCTGGAATCATTCACAGATTGGCTTAGACTCTGCAATCAGATGCAGCTGAACCCAAACCCCAGCTCTGCTACCTGCCAACTGTGTTGCTCTGAGCAAATACTTGCCTCTCCCTGCATCTAGTCACCCTCATTCCACAATATGGGGGCCCAGGAAGTGTCAGATGCCAGTCTACCCAGGGCCCTCAAACCCTCCTCAATGCCCTAGGACTGGCCACTCACCTGTGATAAGGACAAGCGCTGAGAGGCAGGCGAAGGCAGGGACGTCAACAACCAAGCTATGCAGAGACCGTGAGAAGGCCAGAATACTGTCGATCCAGTCGCCAAAGCCTCGGGCACACTGCAGCCGGTGCAGCACCAGGCCAGAGCAAAAGATGAGCTTCCCCTCGGCTGGCTTGGACCTGGCGGGCAGGGATATAGAAGACAGTCAGAGAGACTGGAGTGCAGGGTAGCAGGGGAGGAGCCAGCAGACAGCAGGCAGCTCACCGGTAGGCCAGGCGGAGAATGAAGAGCTCTAGGAAGGCCGACTCCAGCAGCAGGTCCTGGTCACCTGGGGACAGCTCGGCGAAGCCAGGGATCTTCTCGGCCCACTTGCGGATAACCTCCAGGGACCCCGAGAGCAGGTCATAGAACTGCTGCACATCCCCAGCATCCTCCTTCCCAAATTGGGGCAGCACCAGCTCCTGGAACTAGGGGGGCGGTCCGGTGGGGTCAGCACCCCACGTCAGGCACCCTACCAAGGCCACAATCTATGGCCATGTCATGTATCAGATGCCAGATCCCAAAAGTGAGAAAGGAACTGAGATTCTTCCCACCTCATACTTGCCAATTCTCAAATATTCACCCAGGGCAGAGGCTGCTGGAAGGAGCACATTTTTCTAATTGGCCGCCCACCCAAGGGAGTACATTTTTCCATCTGGTTAGCCCACAAGGGGCTCCTCTTTTTTCAGTTTGTCCAACTGGGGAAGGGACTTTTCTAATGCGCAAAGGCACTGGATGTGGGGTAGGCAGAGCTCACCTTGGAGTAGTCCAGTTTGGCTGTGCTGGGCCCTGAGTCCAGGTGTGCCCGGACCAAGGAGGTGAGGAGATTGGCAGGGGAGGCATCTGGGGGCTGCTTGGGCTTTGAAGGGAGCCGCCCCCGCCGCCCCTTCAGGCTGTCTGTTCGGACAACTGCAGAGAAAAAGTCAGGGATGAGGAAGGGAGGAAGGGACCCAGGGGACCCTACAGGGACCCTACCCCACCCTGCATAAGTAAGGAAAGTGAACTAGAGGTGGGATAGAAATAAAGTCCAGGCATGTCCTCCCCTGCAGCCCACCAAGGCAGTTGTCTGGGGGACACTGCAGGCCCTACTCTGTCAGGCCTGCCCCTGTTCCACCTGCCCCATCCCAACCACCCACCTTCCTTCACCATGCCCACGGCCAGGCACTTCTGGAAGCGGCAGAACTGGCAGCGGTTTCGCCGTCTCTTGTCCACAGGGCAGTCCTTGTTAGCCAGGCAGATGTACTTGGCGTTTTTCTGCACTGTGCGCTGAAGCAGGGGACAACACGGAACAGGCTGTCAGAGTATGGGGAGCAGGGAGCCCAGGGGAGGGGACCGTCCAGATCCTGCTGCCATCACAGACAAAAGCACTCTCTGTTCACAGCTATTTTTCTAACATTTGGGTGGCAGGGGAGGGTGAGATGGAGAGGTGGGGGAAGGAAGGAAAAGTCTTAGAGACATTGGGAGAGATTTCTGCCTTAGGAGCAAGACCTCCAGGACACCAGATTAGGGCTAGGGGCTTCCTGGCAGCCCAAACACCTATACTTCTTAATGTCCCTGCATCCACTGGCCCCCCTTCCTTGGGGCATATAACAGAGGGCCATGAGGTGGTGGGGCAGGGGGCGGGGGAAGGGCAGTAGGGACAGCAAGCTAAGCAGGCACCCAGAGCTGGGACAAACAGACAGCCTGTTCCCTAGTCCACCCCCAGCCCTTAAGCACCAAGCCCTCTTCCCAGATCCCTTCATCTCATGCCAGGAACATGAACACTTGGGGACCCTCTTCTCACCAGGACTTTGAGTAGGGGAGGAATTGGCAGAGGAAAACCACAGGCTGGCCATCAGAACCTCCCCTCCTGGGTACTCCTGCAGCCTGCACTCTTTGCCCATATCTCACCCCTTTCTCCATCTCACTGTAGTCCCACTGGCCTTCTGTGCCCCAGTACATGAAAGATCCCAGCCCCACACCATGTCCTGGGGAACCCCTGGCAGAGCTGCAACTTCTCGGAGGTTAGGACTAGTTGAAAGAACTCGAGGTAGGCTACCACAGATCCCACTGGGGTGAGAGACCAGCTATTTCCACTTCTCGTGAAAAGCCACACCCAGCAGCCCCGTACCTTAAAGAAGCCCTTGCAGCCCTCGCAGGTGCGGACTCCATAATGCTGGCATGAAGCGTTGTCCCCACACACAGCACAGCGGCCCTCACTTCCACCTGGAGCCCCACTCCGAGACTTGGCCGAGGTCACGGGCACATCTAGCATCCCCGGGCCATCAAGGTGTGGAGAAGTGGGCACCAGGCCTGGGAAAGCTGTTGGCATGGCATAGCTCTCCCCATCCCCCAACTGGTGGGTGGCCTGAGAGGGAAAGAGCTTTAGGGGACTCTGGGCCAGGCTGGGGCTGGGGCCGGTGGGAGGGCTGAAGGAAAAGAAGGCCGGCGGCTGGGGGTGCCCAGGAGCCTTGGGAAGCTGTTCTGTCCATGCCCGCAGGCCTTCATAAGTCTGGCTAGGTGAGAAGGGACTGAAGGAGCCATCCCAGGGGGACAGCTGGGACGGCTGGAGGCCAGGCGTGGGTGGTGATGGGGCTGAGCAGGGACTGCCATAGTAGTCAGAACCACTGGAGGACAGGGTCTCATCTAGCGGGCCACTCAGGGTGCCAGGGTAGCAGCCGTACACCTGGAAGTCCTCAAACTTGAAGGAAGCAGAGGCAGGAGAGGTGGCTGAGGATGATGATGTGGAGGAAGCCGAGGAAGAGGCTGAGGAGCAGGGCTGGGCTGTCCCGGGCAGCTGGTAGAGAAAAGTGTCAAACTCCCCTGTGTAACCATCCATGAAGGTGCTGAAGCTGGGCAGGGCAGTGGGGGCCGCAGGAGCCGCCTCGGAGCTGGCCAGGTCCATGATGGGCTTACTGAGCTCAGGGGTCAGGGGGTCGTTTGCCAGGTGGTCACGGAGTCCTGGGCTCGGTGCTGGTGTCCCATATTGGGCTTGGATACAGGGCATCTCTGGAGAAGGAGGAGACCAAGCAGGAGGCAGGGGGAGTCAGAGAAGTCTGAAGCCTGACCTCTAAGTATAGGCCCCCAAGCAGCCAGGTGGCAGGAATCACAGCCAGACACGGGATCCTGAGGCATTAGGGCCATAGCCCACCAGAGAACCCAGGAATCCTGGCCCCTAGCTAGAACACCATCTCAACCTCCTTGTCACAAAATCCCTGGGCAATGGCCCAGCAAGAGTGGGCTCAGTCAGAAGGCCAGCCACACCCAGTCAGCCTGAGAACCCTAGGGAAGGCATCCAGCCAGCATTTCTCTGCTGGAACAGGAGGAAGCTGTGTTCTTCCAGCCCCCTGCCCTCCCTCACCGGGTAAGGCGTGGGTGGGGGCTGGTTGGGAGAGACAGCAGGCTCAATCTTAGCCTGGTCCCCAGGAGCAGATATGTTGTGTCTCCAACCTGGCACTTCTGGGAATATTCCCAGGCACAGCCTAGACTCGGCAAAGCCCCCTCCTCCCTCCACAATGCCTGGGAAGAAGGACATCTTGCATATGGAAAAGGAGCTGAGAGTGAAGGCTCACTGCCTAAGAAAGCAGCAATGAGCCCGTTCCCCAACCCCGCCCCTGAACAAAGGCTGCAGATCCCACCTGAGCCTTGGTCCTGTCATCTGGGGATGGGTACCCTCCCTGCACTGTATGGGTTGCTCCCAGAGGCAAGGAGGAAGGGACCCCAGGTCTCCTCACCCTACCCCAGCTCCCCAGGGAATTGGGTAACCTGGCTCCAGACCTTTAAAGGCCATATGCTAGAGAGGGGCAGAGAGGAGGCAGGATGGAGGAGAGAACAGGCCCTGGGACCATCCAGAAGAATGGATAGTACTTAAGAGGAATTTCCCCACTACCAACAAAGCATTTTTCCCTGTTGTTTTTATAAGAGAACTCTTGGGGTCTAACAGGAGACTTAAGGTGGCTATGCAGGGAGAAGGAGCCTGTTGGTGGGAGGGTAGGAGACATCCTGCCCCTGCCTGGATTCCTTTATTAAAGAGAATCTGTGCCCTGAAAATTCCAGAAGCTAAGGCAAAGGGGGTTACATTCCCCCAATCCTGAGGAGCCTGAAGGAGCAGGGATAATTACACCATTCAGGGAAAGATCCTTAAGTTTCCAGATGGGTTATAAACTAATAGACAGAAGAGTTTCCCATCCCACCTCCATGCTTGGGGTCTGCATGGCTCTGGCTTCACCAGTCAGGGAGAAAGGCTGGGTAAGAAAGCACACTGGGACAGAGTGCCATAATCAAGGGAGATGCAGGAGGGGGCAAAGGCAGGCACCACCTCCTGGCCAAGTGCTGGGGAGTTCTCTGGTTCTAGCTTTTTTTCCCACCTCCATGGGCCCCTGACAGGGTAGTGCCTGACACTCCCACAACCAACCCAGACAACAGAGCCCCTCCAAGCTCTGGCCCCACCCACCCAGTGGCGTCTGTCCACAGGCGCACAGCACCTGTGAGAGAAAAGGGTGGTCACATCTGCCTACACTAGGAGAGCCCAGGCAGGGATGGGTTTGGGGTGGAGGAGAAGCAGCAGCCACGCAGGGCTGGGCGTTCCAGACTTACTCAAATCCTGTTTCTCCACTTGGATGTCCCACATCCGGATCAACCCCCACCAACTTATCCCCCCACCCCCATGCAGGTACTTAATGACCCAAGATAAGGACCCACGTGGGGGTGGGGACAGCAGAGTAGTCGCACTGGGAGGAGGAAGAGGCGGGGTTGAAGAAGGGAGGGGGAGAATCCGGCTTCAGGCAGGTCCTGGCAACAATGTGGTTTGCACCTGTTATGCTGAACTCGCCTCAGGCTGCACACTACCTGTATGATCCAACGGGACTATAGGGGTAGGGAGGTGGGTATTCTCCAGGTAGTACCACACCAGAGACTACATTAGCGACTGCCAGGATCCCCAAGGACCAAAATTTCCATCTCTCTCCCCCCTCCTTTGTCTCTTTCTCTGTCTCTCAGACGAGCGGGCCCACGATCCAAGCTACAGCTAAAATAATCTTCCCTGTGCTTCCAGAGACCCTGCTCCTGCCCCAAGAAGGCTCTTTTATTCCAACATGCCGCAGCACCCTTTGCACAGTTCAGCCACCGGGGCTGGCCATATCCTTGGGCAACCCAGACGTCTCCTGAGATACTTCAGACAGAAACTTCAGGCTAAGGATCCCTGCAAACTAAGCGACAGCCTCTGAAGTATTAAGAAAACAACCAGGGGCACAGAAGGGGGTTGACAAGTTGGGAGGAAGTAGATCCTTTTGTAACTCCAATCCTGATAGAAGTCTCATGGATCCAAGCAACTGAAGCTCCGTATACCCTTCCCCTACTGTCCTGAAAACCTCCATCATCACTTCAGTCCAGGGCGCAGTGTACCCAGTTGGGCAACCTGGCAGACAGAACTACGGCTAGCCTACTACTGGACAAGTCCTGACTCCAGGCGCCAACCCTAACCCCTTGAGGCTTCCACCTTGCACAGACACTCCCCCCATCCCGCGCCAAGAAGACTCCAGTCGGATTTAGGTCCTCATCCAATTCCAATCGCTCCCCCGACCAATGCCAGAGCTACACCCTACACCCGCCTTCCTGCATGCTGACCCTACAACATCCTTTCTACCCGCGCGTACACATCTCATTCATGCAACATCCCCTATAAACCAAAACAGAGAGCTCAGCTGAGCTGCACACTCCTCATGGGGGTACCTACCCAGCCGGCTCCTGCTCCCCCTGCCGGGACCAGCGTCCCGAGTCGCAGCTTGATCCCGAGTGCGCTCCCGCTGTCCTGCACACTACCTTGACTTTCGCAGCCTGAGCCACTGGGGCTCCCCAGCGCAGCCGACCCTCCTCTTAAGCTCTCCGTGACGCACGGGGAGGGGCGGGGGCGCCTCTGACGCACGGCCGGCAAGCCCTGGCCATACAAGGGCGCGGGGGGCGGCGCGGTTCCGGCGGGAGGCGGTGCAGGCTGGGGAGCCCGAGGGGGCGGAGCGAGAGGGGGGGCCTGGAATGTCTGCGCGTGTGACGCACGCGGGGTTCCATTGACGCAGGGAGCGCGGACTGTTTGATCTATAAATAGTCCCCTCGCGCTCGCCGCGCCGGCTAAAAATAGTTCTTGGACTCCCGAACTACCCCCACGCGCCGGACCCAGGACCCAGTCCCGGGCCCCCAGGTCCGAAATAACCGACCCGGAGGGCCAGAGCCCGAGGAGAGGGCGTTCTAGAGCCGTGGCCGCAGGGCTTCCCCAACGAGGATCTCCTAACCCTCCAGCTGCTCTGGGAGCCACAACTGCGCCCGCTCCCTTGGCCCGCTCCGCCTTTGCACCCTCCCAAGCCCTTCCTGGAGGCCTGGGCGGGGCAGGCAACTCAGGGACACACCTGAGAACCTGAGCCCCTACCTCAGCCCGAAGCGCAGCCTGTTGACTTAACGAGTCTTCCCCAGCAGTCTCCCCAGCAGGGTCTCTCCAGCAGGGGTGTCGGGGCTGAGAGGTTGCCCCAGGGCTGTCAGTCAGAGCCTTATTCCCTCCCCACAATTTCCCATGCAAAGTACCTTCCGGAGGGCAGAGATTCGCCATGCCCAAGATGGGCCCATGGGCTCTACTCCACCTGCTGAATTTCATTTCTGACCAGTCCCCTCCTCAGTCCCTTCCATATTGAATGAACTCTAGTGGGAAATTACCGAATTTCAGAACCGGGTGGAGCCTGAGAAATCTTTTTGAATTTGTGCAGACTCTTCCCCATTTTATAAATAGGCTCAGAGAAATAATGGCACTTACTCAAGGTCACGCAGGGAGGCGGTGGCCCACTGGGGTGGAACCCAGGGCCACTAACTGCATCTCTAGGGTACCTTTCTTGCCCTACCCTGTCCCTGATGAGGGAGTACTGACACTCCCACCTCACCTCCAACACCTGTGGAAAGAGTGACTTGACCTGCGCCATGAAGCAAGGGCCTGCCAGGGCTGCAGCCATCTGGGGCCTTCCCTAGTCTGGCAATCACCCCTTCCCCCAATTCTACCCCTAGCGTGGGGACCCCTCACCTGCTACAGGAGAGAAGAAGCATGGGCTAATATTTACAAGGAGAAGAGAGCAGCCCTCTACACACACACACACACACACACACACACACGGGCCCCACCCTGCCTCCTTATTCCCTGAAAGTCAATGTGAAGTTTCTGCTTCCACTGAGCCTGCGCCCATGGACTCCACTCTTGCCTCATCTGATCACCCTTCAGTACTTCCCTCTACCCTAACAGCATGTCCTGCTCCTCACTTCCACTCTCACCTCCCACCTCAGGTTCCCCACACCCTTGTCTCCAGATCCGACTTCTACCTACTCAAAGGTCCCGCCAGCACCTCAAACTTTATCCATTCCAGGCAGTGCTTGTCATCTCTGTACCCTCTACTTGTTATCTCTGCTCCTGATGCTCCACATACAATTTTTCGTTTTTTCATGAAATTCTATTTTGGAACATCTCTGGATCCCCTGTTCCTACTGCCAGCCACAGGCCATGCCTCACTAGTGCCTGAAGGCAGACCAGCTGAGTGAAGCCAGTGACCTACCTCCCCTTTTCCTTGTCCACTACCCATTAAGAAAAGTGTGCCTTAACCAGTTTGTCTCCACTTTCCAAACCCCACTGTCCACCCCAGATGGAGCAGTCTTCAGATAACCCAATCTCATTCAGTGATCTGGTGAGGACCTGCCAGAGCTCCCCTATTACACCATACAATCCCAACGTGAACCAATCTTCAGAGAGCTCTGGCTTTTCCCAAACTGTCTTCCAAGGATCCTTCAAGGCCACCTGGGTAAAGGTGAAGCATGGGCAGGATGATGCCTATAGGACCCATCCAGGATCCCCATCCACTTCAGCCAAAGTTTTGATTTTCTTTGTCTTGGGCTTTTGCATAAGATTTTGCTTGGGAAAGAAGGATCCCACACTAATAATTCATGTCCTCCCATTCTGCAGATTAGGACTCAAAGACTCCCAGAGGAGATGCACCCTGCTCAGGCACACACAGCAAGTCCGAGCTGGTGAAACTAAGCTTCCGACACAGCCCCCTACCCCACCCTGGGATTCCTCCCTCCACCCAACAGGGCCTTCCTCAAATAAGTAAGTAAGTAAGTAAGTAAGTAAGTAAGTAAGTAAGTAAGTAAATAAATAATTTTGCTATGTAAGCAAAAGATTTGCCAGGTCAACCAACGTTCTTCCCTCCATCCGTTACCAGCCAAACAGGTGTATTACCTGTGGCTTGACCAGTGTGTACTCAAGCCCAGACTTAACAATTCTTTGGGAGCTGGACCAGTCTTATAGCACGCATCTTTCCTCCCCACCACTTCTCATTTTTAAAAAGCAATACAGACCATCCCTACCCTCCCATGGGGTGACCCACCCAGGAAATCCAGGGAACTCAAGTGTGGGAGGAGCTGTCCAGGGCCCTGGCCTATATTTCTGCATCTCAGCACTAGCCTCCAGATCTGTACCTGCAGCTCAGTCCAACCCACTGCGGTTGTAGGTTTGGAGGCTGTGGTCTTGCTGCCTCAAAGGTGGGGTGGGGGAGGGTAAGGCAACTGCAGTTGCCATTTGGTCTTGGTTGTTGAGGTAGGGGATGCTGGGAAATCTGAACATGCTATGCTCTGAAAATAAAAAGGCAGAGTCTCTCTGTGGGAGCACAGTCGGCCACCAATTCAGGCACCCATATGAAGCACCTAGCCTAAGACAGAGGGGAGAGGGAAAAGAAGGGTTTGGGGTCCCTAGGTCTCACCCCTGCTAGCCAGATACCCTCCAGGGAGGATGGGCTGGGGTTCTGAAAGGAGAGGCATCTGGCTAAGGTAGAACTGTGGGGAAAGGCACACTAGATGCAGGCTTTGGGAAGCCTGGAGCATAAGCTGGTATCAGGCTACATAGAGACTCCCAAGGGACCCCGCTCCCCAAGCCCAGCATTCAGAGCAAAACAATTTAGGGGAACACAGGTAATGATGAAGCAGATAATGATGGGAAAGGAGAGGTATCCAAAACTAGAGACAAGGACCAGAAGGTGAGGTAGGACCATTATAACACAGAAAGGGTGAGGATGGAAGATGTCATGTTGGAGACGAGACAGCAACCACGTCAGGCTCCCACAACACACCTGGCCCACCATTCTGCCCACCATCACCCCCCTGCCTACCCCTGCTCCCCACTGTCCTCATATGAGGACCTTGGGCTAAACCTTCCCAATACCCACTGCTCTTCTTTCTACTCTAACTCCGCTGATGCTTCAAGATCTCAGCTCATGTGCCACCCTCTTGGACCAGCCTAACTTAATAATAAGTACCTCTTCATTGGGGGCTGAGGGCGTGGGGAATAACAATGAAGGGTCAGCCCTCAGCCTAGGATATTTCATATAGATTCTTTACTTGACCCTCTCCCCAGCCTTCCAGGTTTGGAATTCTGATCCACATTTTATAAATGAAGAGATGGAGGCCAGGGAGCAGGACTCAAATTCAAGTCTCCTACTCTCAGTTTTGTGCTGGACCCACTGCCTTTGACTCTTAACTCCAGAGGCTGTGGCTTCTAGCCCTGTGGGCCTAGATGCGTATAAGGGCACCACAGAATCAGATACACACACGCATAGCCTATAAATTGAAAACAGTTGTGCCCACGAGGGAGTCTGGACAGACTGGAAGCATTCCAGTTCCTAATTGGGACGATGGCCATCTGGATGTGTTCACTCTGGAAAAGTCATCAAACTATACTCTTAAGATATGACACCTAAATACAAAAGAAGTAAGAGAAAAAACAAAACAAAAAAAATCACACCTGTCTTTTGAACACTTTTTGGTATATATGTTATACTTTTAAAAATAAAATTTATTTAAAAACAACCATACCTAAATAGAAGAGATATATTTATGCGCATGGATGCAGATGCTGCTGGAATTTACTGAGTACAAGTTCATTCAAGTGTATTCCCGAAATCACAGAAACAGTGGTTGTTTTTCATTTAGTATTTGTTCTATAGATAGATACTAAGTGCAACTACAGTCAGGAGAGGCTGTAATATCTAACATTAGGAAGGGGTCTTCACACGGTATGTTTTCTGTCAACACAGTATGTTTTCTGAACCACTCACTAGACCCTTGCCCCTCCTAGTCACATTTTATGGGAACTTATCATGTGCTTAGCCTCAACTCTTCCCCACAAATGTGTGAACATGAGGGCAAGGCCCTGTCTCCCTGACCTTGGCAAGCGGACTCTGCATGCATCCTCATCAGTAAGCAACCCGGGGCCGCCCCAAATGAGCAGCAAATGTCCACTATCGTCCCTCAGCCAAGAGGGAGGGGGTGGAGTTGGGTAAATACGGGATGGAGGAAGTGGAACTGCACGGCCCCTTTCCCACGCTGTCCCCTAACCATGGGCTGGCCCCCTCCACAGCTAAGCAGAGGGCAGGATGGAAAGTAGGGCAGAAGGGCCCTACTTTCACTGAGACCATCCCCACCCACATGCCTCCACACCCTTCCTTGGGGTGGGCAGAGGGAGTGAGCGCAGTCTCCTCTGAGAAGTGGCCCCAGGAGCTTCCCCTCCTCAGCCCCAGGACTCATCACCAGCCCTGACTGAGCCACTTCCTCTTTCTGCCCTGGCAGTGGGCAGGGGGATTTGTGCTGGGGGCAGGGACACACTGCCTACTACCCCAAGGGGCTTCCCGTGGACAGCTCTGGGGACTGGGGTTGTGAGGTTCAGACCACTAGATCTGATCTCCTAGCCCTGGCCCAGGCCCTGCCATGACCACATGTGTTGTTACCTCTGCCAAAACAGGCTTCCAAGGACAGGCGCAGGTCAGCCACTATCCCCAACCTCTCACCCCAGACCCTGGCAAGGGCAAAAGATGGAGGAGCTCTCAGCGGCATCTATGACCAACAAGCCTAGTGTGCAACCCGGGGCCAGTCCCTTGCCCTCTCCGAAACTGTGTCCCCACCTGTCCAACCAAGACAGCATCACAGGTCCCAGTGTTGTGAGAATTGAATTGCTAACAAAAGTGGAAGTTTCAACAGTGAAATGGAGCACTGTCTGGTGGCCCCAGCCCTAGAGACCTGCAGCAGGATCCTGGTACAGGCAGGGAAAGGAGATGCCAGGGTCCTCAGCCTAACTGGGGAACCAGTATCCCCCTTCTTCAAGAACCAGAGAAAAACAGTAACTCCATCCCTTCCATTCCCTTTCTAGGGCTGAGTGAAAGGACATGAGAGTGTGTCCAGATGTGGTTCCACCCAGCAGCAGAAAATTCCAGACTCTGTATGCAGCAAGTACTCACTTAACACTCTGAAAAAAGCTGGTTAATTAAGGAAGTCAGGCCTCTCTCCACAGAGGTCATCTTCAGTCCAGTGATTTCTCCAGCCCCATTCCCCTCTTCAGCCAGAAGGAATTAACATCCAGCATAAAAGAATAAAATCAGACTTTGGGAAGAATAGCCAGAGCTGAAAAATGCAGACAAGATCATAGAGTTTCTTTGGGAAAGGTCAGCCCACACCTCACTTGCACCCCCTCAAATCTCCTTCCATGCGCCTTCATCTGCTCAGCTCCTGGCCAGCTCCTTTCTCCTCCACCCTTGGAGGGTCTCCCACCACCTTCCAGAACATCAACACCCACCAAATTTTCCTGCCCCTGCCTAGGGTCTCCACCCAGCTTCCTTGGGCAAAATTTCAAATTCCAAAATAAAAACCCTCTGATAACGAGCCCCAGCCGGAAAGACTGAGGCATTTTCCTATTGTTAAAGTATTTTTAGTCACAGGCTCTGGATTCGTTTAGAGACTCACGTTCAGAAAGGGAAAATTTTTTTTTCAAGAACTGAGGAGAGCACAACAGTCTCCCACGTAAGGAGCTACCACTTATTCCACACTGGGCCGAAGCCCCTGGCCTGGGGCCCAGCATGTTTGTGGCAAGCTGGTTGGCGGACTTGCCAGACCTCAGCCCAGCTCTGCTTCTCAGACACCAAAACCAGCCGGGAAACTGGAAAAGGGGATCAGAGCAGGGGCTGAGGGATCAGGGAAGCCAAGTCCAGGGGTCTGCCTCCTAGTCTCAATCAGCTGGGGGGCCCAGGGACCCTGCTCAGGGACCTGAGGTATCATGATGAGTACCCAGCTCACTCCAGTGTCCCTCCTGGCCTGAGCAGACGAGTACTTCATCTAGGCTGGGTCAACAGAAGAGGAGGCTCGAGACCCTGTTGGAAATCTCCGAGGAAGGAGAGATAGCATCACATCTCCTGGTTTGCAATCACAAAGTATTCCCAAGTCCTATCCCATTATCCAAATACAATCAAGCCTTTACTCTCATTCCTCAGGAGGGTCAGCCACCCTTACTTTCTCCTCCTCCCAGGCTACTCTCAAGACCAAACAAACCACAACATGGACAGTCACAATGGAAAAAGATCCACATAGCACAGCTCTCATGCCTCAGTTTCCCCATTCCTGAGACTCACCAGCTTTCTCCTCAACGATCTGCTTTGACTCAGAGATCCTGGACAGCAGCACTGAGAAAGGATCCTGGGGCTGGTTGGGGGCTCTTCCCGGTGGCCTCGGGGAGCCCTGAGGCAAGAGACATGACTAGCCAGTCAGCCCTGCCTGCCCGGCCAAGGCTGTGCACCAGCTGAGCAAGCTCAGGACATGGAGCCGTCTCCACACCAGCGTGTTCTCCTCTGTTTATATAGCAGAAACAAGGGCCAGCCTCTGGGGACATGGATAGCTGCCTCGGGGCCCTCTTGGCTGAGGCCTGACTTTGGCTCAGGTCAGCAAGAGCCCAAAATAGTCAACTGACGGGAGCCCCAGTGTGAGCATGACCCTGGGTCCATGCCCAGGCCTGGCAGACAGGTGTCCACGTCACAAGACCAGCAGCTCTAACACTCATGGGGCCCCAGTTGGCAGCCCCTCAGGGTGGCCTTGGCAGTGTGTCTGACATAAGAGTTCCATCCATCACCAAGACAACAGGATGAATACAAGGAATTCTGTCCCAGGGGCTGCTATGTGCCCAGAGGGAAGGCTGGGTGCTCAGGAGGCTGAGTCTGAGCTGAGGGTAGAAGTGGGGACTGAGTGAAGGGAAAGACACCTGGCCCACTGCTGTCATCTTCACTCACGTGCTTCCCAAGTCATGATCTCCAGCTGACCAGGGACACCTGCCTTTCCCATGTACAGTAATTCCTGTCACTGTCCCCAGCCCAAGATGGGTGGCACATGCAGCCCAGCCCCCAGAACAGGAGGCCCTGCTTCCCAGGGCTTCCCTCCTTCCATCTAGGCTCAAACTGGACACCCTGTCCTCCCCATCCCAGCCACCTCTCTGGGATTCTTTGCACCCTGAACACAAACTCCCCAGGAAGTAACAGTGTTTGGAGGGCTGGGGGAAATACTGAGCCAGCCCCTCCTTGCTTCATCTGTGATATCATAAGGCCTGAGGGGGGTTGTTGCTCAAAGATGGCCCTCTGTTCTGGGGAAGGAAGAAGGGAATCACAGGATCTCTGCCCAGGATGCCAGTTAACTTCAGCTCCCTCAAGTAAACACAGTAACCAGGACTATGGTGCTTTCGGCCCCATCCCAGTATCTAAGGTCCCCAGGGAAAGGCCTGGTGAAAATGTCATTCCCACACCCCACCTCTTACCCGCAGATCAGTTTGTGCCTTCTCTAGAAGCATGCTCAGACAAGAAGGTGTGTCCTCCACCAGCAGACCAGGCCTCTGGGCTTGCCCGGAATCCAGGAGACCTGGATTCTAAACTTGGCTCTACACGTCTTCACTGTAGGACCCTGAAAAGTCACTTCTCTCCTCTGTAACTCAGTTTCTTCATCTGTAAGAGGAGGAGGTGAACTAAATGGCCAAGGATCCCTCTGGCCATGTCAAATCTGAGATTCTCCTTCTCAGGGATGCTGGATGAATAGCGGAAGATCTGTCCTTGCCTTTGGCCAGCAAGATCCTCCCCATTCACAGAGGCATCTCCCTATATCAGACCCCATAGGACCTTGAGGCCTGCCATAGTGGGAAGGGGGTGATCAATACCCTTTCAGGGGGTGATGGGGTAGTCCCAGCCTTCCTTTCATGGACTCCTCTGTTACAGCGTCTACACCCTAGAAATAAGCCAACTTCCCAAACCCTATGTCTGTCCTGCTGTACTCTCAGCCTAGCCTTGAGCTACCCAACCCTACCCCATCAACTTCCTAGAACTAAGCACATGCTGCCTTCAGAACAGCTATCATTCCCTATTCCCCAGCCTCACCCCCCACCACTAACCCACGTCACCTGGGCCCAGAGCACCCCCTCCAACTACCATGCTAAGAAAATGAGGCTTCCCCCTTCCCCACCCCCGCATTACTCCCACCACCAAGAAAACAGATCTCCCCATTCTGAGTAGCACACTGCTTGCCACATCTACAGGGCTTCCCCCTCCATCCCCCAAACCACATCCGCTTCAGGCAGCTCCACACCCACCTCTGCCCCCTAACCCCACCTGCTCAGGGGGCCCCAGGGGTGTACAAACAACAACAGCAGAGCACTTACCACTCTGGATGGATGGACAAACCTTGGATAACACTCAAACCATCCTCTGGGCTCTCAGGGCCTGACAGAAGGAGCTGGGACACCAGGGAGGGGCCGGGGCTGGTCTCTGTACATGGTGGAGGCCTAAGAGGGGGAGTCAGTGTGAGTGAAGAGAAGCCAGTCAGCAGGGACATTCCCTAGAGACAGTACAGCCAGTAAACACAGCTGGAGGAACAGGGGCAGGACCCAAGCCACAAGGGGGGACAAGCCAGCCCTAGAACCTCCCTGGGCTGGGTGTCAGAGCCAGGGAGCCCACCCCCAGGCAAACAGCTCTCCAGGATGTAGAGTGAGTCTGGGAGCTGCTGACAGCATCTGGGGAATCTGAGGGCCATGGAGATACAATGCCAGCACCCAGCCCCTCAGCCTTACATTCCACTCTGGGGTGTAATCCAGCTCTCAGTCCCCTGACGTGCACAAAAGGGCATTTTGTAAGCAGAGAAAAGGGAGCTATTGTGAGGACAGAGCAGAATACCATTCTCTCCTCAGGGGGCTCCATGCCCCCGTCTCTTCTCAGCCTAGCCTTCTAACCAGAGTGATAGGGACTTGCAGGAATCTTCTGTGAAGGGACTCCAGTCCCCAAATGGGAAGGCCCAGCTTAGAGTAGTTAAAAGCAGGACGCTAGATCCCAGACTGCCTGGGTTCAAATCTTGGCTCCATCATGTGTAACCTTGGATGAGTTACATAATCTCTCTGTGCCTCATGTTCCTCATATGTAAAAATGACAATCTGTAATGGACATCTCTAAAATTAACAACCATAGGGTTATCATTAGCTTAAAATGAGTTAATATCTGTAAAGGACTTAGAGCAGTGCTGGATATATACATGTGAAGAAATTAAATGCGAACACATAAAAGCTACCCCCAGACCATGGTTCCTGTTCCAAGCCACCTCTAGGAACCTGGCCTCTCCTTCTAGAGCCAACTGTGTGCACCAGCCCTCCAGCCTCTTCAGTCTCTACCGACTGACCCCACTGGTGCCAAAGCCCGCTTCAGCCACAGCATCCCAGACCCTACATCTCTCTTTCTCTTTTTCCACCCTTATTCAGCTCTCTCCTCCCTTGATTGGACCCCATAGTGAGGGCAGGACCAGCCAAGGCTTGGCTTTCTGTAGTTATCAGGCTGCCCTTCAGGTGATGATGAGGTCTGGGAAAAGAGAAGTAGATGTTTCCATGATGGGAAGCAGAGGGAATAAGAAGGAAGAGGGCCTCCAAGGGTGGCTGATGGGATTCCTCACCCTCCTGACCTCTGCCCCAGGGTCCACAGGTAAGGTGAGCTCCTCTGGCCCATGGTACATAGACCATCCTCTTACAGAGCTACCAGTACCCCTGTTCCTGTGGGTGTAATGGGAGCAGGGAGTGAAGAAGGCTATATGAGAGAAGGAGGGAAGGGTAGTCTGGAACACCTGGAGGACTTCCAATCCCAAATAGAAGGCAAAATCAGGCTTCAAACCTGGCCAGCCCACAGGCTATACCTGCTTCCCAGAATGACACTGTCATCTCCCCATACCCCATAAGCTGGTGTGCAGTCAGGCCCTAGGGCCTCCACTTCCCTTTTCTCCCTATCAGCCCACAGCTGGGAAAAGAGGGGAGGGAGGGCCAACACTCCCTACCAGTCAGGACTAACCTGAGTGCCCAGGTTGTCCCCACCTGTGTTGAGAATAGGGGCCAGAATCAGGGACCCACTGGTGCCCAGAAAGTGATTTCTAACATCTTAGAGCAGGTTTCTGATCCTGTTTCCTGCCCCAAATCAAAATCCCCTCTTCTATGGTCATTCCACAAACATTTACTAAGGGCCTACTGTGAGCATGGCAGTGAGCCATGAATGGTGGAAGACCCAAGAAGGAGCAAACAAAGATCCCTGAGACTCAGGAAATTACAGTGGGGAATGAATCAACGTCAATTACAATCAGCACTGTACAGAGGGCAAACCAAAGGCTGAGTGGGCTTGGAGGAGGAAAAAGTGATGCCCTCCAAATGGGGTGGGAACATCAGGCCAGACATCAGTACCCAGCTCCTGTTCTCCTTCTTTACCGTGCTCCAATCACATGGACTTTCTTTCCCCACTCAGGGCCTTTGCACTGGCTGTTCCTTCTGCCGGGATGTCTGTATAGCTATCTCCTCCTCATCAATTGGCTTTCCATTCCCATTTCCTTGGAGAGCCTCCACTCCACCCCACCACATTAACCTTTTATTATCACATGGGACTACTGCTATTCATCTGTTCACTTGTCTTTCTCCATCACTGCAGTCTTCAGTCTCTAAAACAGAGCTCAGCACTAGTAGATGCTTAATAAGTATTTGTAGACTAGGGGGAGAGGAGGACTTACACATGCCTGCATCAGAACTGGTAAGGGAAGAGGGTCAGCTAGTCACTTGGAAGGAGGTGGGAAGGATATTGAAGTGAAGGAGCTGTCCCTTACATTTTGGAACAGATTAAAAGACTGAGGATTCTTCCCTATGCTGAGTCACAACCGTATATCCAAGAGCCCCCAGCCCTGGGTCCCAGCTTGGCATGGGCCCACCCGAAATCTCCCCCTTCCTAAAGTATTTGGGTCTCTTTCCTTTTCTTTGTTTCCTTCCTTCCTTCCTTCCAATTAGCATTGACATTCAATATTATTTTATATTAGTTTCAGATGTACAGCATAGTAGTTAGTCATTTATACAATTTATGAAGTTATCTCCCAATTAGTAATCACCTGGCACTATACAGTTATTACAATATTACCGACTATATTCCCTATGCTGTACTTCACATCCCCATGACTATTTTGTACCTACCAGTCTGTATTTCCTAATCCCTTCACCTTTTTCACCCAGCCCCCAAACCCCACCTGGGTCTTTTCTTAACTAAACTCCCCCTTGAAACGGGACAACAGCAGGTAGCATACATTGAATACCATGTGCTAGATATACTACTAAGTACTTTACAGTATTTTCTCATTTCAGCCTCACGACATTATGAAGAAATGATTATTTTTATGAACATTTCACCAATGAGGAAACTAAGGCACAGAAATGTTAAGCACCTTGCCCAAGGTCACAGAGCTAGGAAGTGGCAAAGGTGGGATTAGAACCCAGGGAGCCCAACCAGAGAGCCCAAAGCCAGGCATTGCGCCTCTCCCTGCCTCTGATCTGTTTAGTGGGTAGAGGTCTCAGACTGCACAGAGCAGGTTGACAGCCAACATCAGAGAACAAATGGAAAGCTCTGAGGCCTGTGTTGCTGGGCCTCTAAATCTGGCTCTAGGCCTGAACTTCTGACCTAATTTTCTTAACTGCAGCACAGGCCTCGACATTTATAATCAGTCATATTCATCTTGTTAGTCTTGGTCCATCCTTCTGCCCCATTGCCATCATTTGGAATCTTGATTTTTATCATACTGTACACTTGTCATTCCTCTCAGCTATAGATCACTACAAAGAATCAGCTGGCTTCCCTTTTAAGTCTTCCTGCTAGTCACTGATCTAACCATTGACTTGGAGTGAGTCTATGACCAAGCCTTTTGGCTACCACTGGAGCTCCTGTCCAGTCTGCTGTCAGCCCCTTAATCCATGAGCACTCTTAGGGCAGAACCATTCTGAACCCACCTACCTCTGTCCAGCCTTTGTTTTCCTACCATGCCCCTAATACTAGCTCCAAGCCCAAATTAATACTTCTCTGTAAAGCATTGTAAATGTCACCTCTGCAGCATTTCTGATCCCAGGTCAGCTTCTGACTCCATGAGACCCTCTCCAGCCTCGGTTTCTCGACTCAGTCCCACGAAGGCGTTGCACCGGGCTATCCTGATCCCTCCCGGCTTAGCGTACTGGCAGCCAAGCTCCCGAGCTCCTGGAACCCGTTCCCTGCAGCCAGCAGGGAAATGGAAGGAATTTCTCCTGCCTGGCCACCTCCAGCGCCCCTCGCGGGCCAAACCCCACCCTTGGCGGGCTAGGGAGAGAAAGCATTGGCCGCCGCACTTGGGGGTGACTCGAAGCTAGCAAGTTCCGCTGGGAATCCAGTCCCTTCCCCAACGCTGCCTGGCTTCCAAGCAGGACTCCAGCGTGGCCCCAGCCCACCCCAGTGCATCTGCAAGATCCCCTTCTTCCCGGGCCCCTCCGGGGACCACCTCGCCCCCTCCCCACCCAGGCCCTCACCTGGCCAGGCAAGCTTGACTCGCCTCTCTACCCACGCCTTCCGGGTTCGTGCACTAGCAGGCGAGAGGCAGCCCCACATCGCAGGGGCGCCCATGCTTGGAGGCTGGGAGTCGCAGGTGCCGTGCCGGACCCCCACCAGTTCCGTCGCCGCAGCCTCGCGCTCCTGTCGCCGTGCCGCCGCGCCCCTCGCCCCCAGGAAGCCCCCCACCCGGCAGTTCCGGCCGCGGCTGCGGCCGCGCCCCCCGCCCCCGCGGCCCGCAGCCGCCCGCGCCACGGTCCCAGCCCTGGGCGCACCTCCCCCGGCCGGCGGGCGGGCAGAGACCGTGACGCGCGCCCATTGACGTCTCCGGAATCCCGGCGGCGGCGGCGGACGCAGCCTCATCAATGGGGCTAAAAATAGCGGCGCCCTGAATAGCGGTGAGCGCCCCGCCCCGCCCCCTTCCCCCCCCCAACATGCGCACAGAGCACCGGGTTACATAATCCGCCCCACTGCGGCTGGTTGGGGGTGCTGTTTTTCAGGTGAGGGTTATGTGGCCTTGCTAACACCTTCCGAGGCAACAAACCTGGAGCTGGGTTATAAATTTACCAGGGGCTTCCCCTGAGGAAGAAGTGGAAAAAGTGAGGCCCAGAGAGGCTCAGCGGCAGCTCAAAATCACACAGCAATTAGGCTGGCTTGATAGGACAGAGAATAGGCCTCTGAGCCCCTGGGCACCCCCACCAGCATTGCTTCGCCTGCATGCCACCCCAAGGGCAAGAAACCCAGCTAGCAGGGCGCCCAGGGGTGGTTAAGTCTCAAGACCTAGGACGATAGGCCAGAAGGCGGCTTCTTGAGAGGATGATATTTCTTCTGCAGAGAAGCATTTCCAGAGGCCAGAGTGCAGACCGGGGCAAGGTCCAGATAATGGATTTACCAATCTGGCTACTGTATGATTTAGGGCAAATCACCTCACCAGTCTGAGCCTCAGTTTCCATACCTATAAAATGGGGATGATAATATTACCCACCTTTTCTGGTTTTGGGGAGAACTGAACAGCTGTGGAGGTGCCTTTGCATACAGTAGGCACTCATATTTTCTCCTTCTTGCTCTCCTTTTGGAGTCTGATTTCCCCAATCCATAGGATAAATATGAAGGAGAAATACCCAGAGACTCACCCCAGTAGCCAGGAAGGCCTGAGTGGCCCACCCTCTTCTGACCATAGTCTGCAAGCACAGGCCTCCTCAGTAAGAACCTTCTGGGGGTGGGAATACTTGGAAGGTTTCTCTCTGACACCTGACTGGAACACGCTTTCAAAAAGGGAGAACCATCTTGCTCTGAACAAATCCTTCTCCCCCAGCAACTGCCCGCTTAGCAGTGGCTGTTTCAGGGAGGCCTAGGTCTCAGTCTGGGTGGGGTTGGGGTTACCATGTCCTGTACTGCCAGGCAGGCAGGGCGGGTGGGGAACACTCATTTAGCAAGACCTCATCCTGTGCTCTGCTATACCAGCGCTTGCTCCTTTTAAGGAACCACCTTAAATTATGAGCATGCTATCCAATCCCCAGCACCCAGCAGGCCCCACGCAGCAAAGAATCTCTTCTGCATTCACAACTCTCCAAAAAAGGCCCCATACCCCCCACTCAGCCCTCATTCCAGGGGTCACATTCCTCTCCACGCCCCCTACCCACCCTCAGAAATTCATTTTTTTTTTTTTTTGGACCTGTCCTAAACTCCTGCTGTAACTCAGAAGCTCCTTTTTCTTGTTCTTCAGAATGATTCTAAGAATCTCTGGTTTGTCTCAAAATCACCTCTCAGGACCTTTATATTTATTTCTCTTCCAGATTCAAATATTAGACCTAAATAGATACAAAGAAACTGAGGCCTCAAAAATGACAAGGGGTGGGAAGCCATGAGACTGGCTTTTTCTCCCCTGCTACCCTCTTCTCCTTCCTACCCCAAGGGTTCCTTCCAAATAGGCTTTTTAAAGAAGCCACTACCCCCACCTCCTGTTTTTCTTTTTCCAGAAATCTAACTTTTGAAATACATTTTAAAAATATTTGCCTGTGTAGGAGAAATACATTTATTTAGACAGGAAGGATTTTTTTTAAAGGCTCAGTTACCAGTTTTTCCATGAAGGTTTCCAGCCCACAGAGGTCTCGTCCTTCTATAAATACTTTAGCACAATTTGGCTTTATTATATACTCTCCTGTTTTATAATAAAATAAAGTAAAATAAAATAAAATATATCTTAAAATATGTAATGCTAAAATATACCTGTGTGACTCATTATGGCAGTGTGAGGCGGTAGAAGGTAGAAGGATCATAGGCTCAAGAGGCCTGAGATCGACACTGGTTCTATTATTACCATTTTTGCCCCCTGCCTTTTTTGTTTTTTGTTTTTGTTTTTGTTTTTTGCCATTTAATTACTCCTAAACCTAGGGAGGGGTGGAGGGACCCCAGCCAGATATTTCTCAATCCTCAAGATGAGGCAAGGAAACTTGAAGGGAATCTTGTGTGACTTAGGGAAGTCACTCACCTCTTCTGGGCTTCTGTTTCCTCATCTGAAACATAAGGATAACATACTTATCTCACAGGGTTGTCATGAAGAGTGTATCTTTAATAGCAGAGATAAAGAATGCAACAAGGAGTCTGGCACATAGTAGCAGGCCTGACATTTCTGTACAAGAGAACTTGGGAAAAAGCTGGACTGGGGAACGTGTCTGGAAGCTGAACATGCAAAGGACTCACCTGGCTTTGCCCAGCTTGTATGTTTATTTGGAAGCCTGAAGAGCTACACAGATGATGGGGGCAATGTCACCTTTTAGTGTCATTACACATGTCCAGTAAATTTCAGTCCCCTTGTTGTCTCCTTGACCCAGGTCCCTCAGCTAGTCAGTGGCCAAGCCAGAACCACAGCCAGGACTTCAGACTCCCAGACCAGTGCTCTGGTTTCTACCCATGATCTTGTTCCTTCATACCTTAGCCCCTCCTCTTTCTACACAAATTCCAGGAACTACCATACAGCCCCTATTGCAGATGGGAAAAATGAGGAGAGAAAAGGTCAACAACTTGCATGGCTCAGGAGCTAGGACTAGAGGGGAAAACAGACACCCTGGCCAGTGCTGTCCCACATTCTGGAAAATTCCTAAGGGAAGGACAAGGTCTTGCTGCAGAAAGCTGGTTCCTAATCTGATGGGAGGCAAGACACAAGAGTAATTATGTAAACATTGCCAGAAGATCTAAGAGGCAGCCTCCAAGAGGCCTCAAGCTGGCACTGGGATGGAATCTGGAGAGTTAATCTAAGAAGCCTTCCTGGAAGAAGAGAACAAGAGGGGCACAGTATGAAGGGAGACAGGACCAAACAAGACAGAGAGAAGGGAGGGCATGACATGGAGGAGAAAGGCTGACCTCAAAACTCACAGTAATGGGATGGGGGCAGGTTTGAGATGCTGTGGGTGGTTAAACCCCAAAGACCCAGGATGATCAGCCAGAACTGTAGTGATCTTCCCTATATGTCCCTCCATCTAACTTCATCTAGTTAGGGAGACACCATTCCACCTCACCTCCACCCTAGCCCACTGGGGATGGGGCAAAAGAATGTCAAAGGGGTTCCCCAGCCCATTTGAGCCCCGGATGGGGCTCTCCTGCCTAGGCCCTGGCCTTCAATGAGGAGAGGGACTATGAAGGGGATTCCCTTCAAAGTTCCCTTCCTTATCTTGACTGAGAAATACCTGGCTGGGGTGCCCCCACCCCTCCCTAGGTTTAGGAGCAATTAAAGGGGAAGAAAATTGGGGGCACAAAGACAGGGTCTTCCTAGGGCTCTCCTAGGGATAGGGGACCTTCCAGGTCACCACCTGGATAGAGTTACATGCTCTGAATTACATGAGGACGAGGCCAGGCAGGGGCTTTTTGAAGTGTCTCCATATTTGTTCTTCCTTGGTTGCCATGTCAGGCCATCAGGGTCAGCACGAAAACGTGGCCAAGGTCGCCAGCCTGGAAGTGCAGAGCTGGAATTAATGCCAAGATTTCTCCTAAATCCAAGTCAGCCTCTTTAATAATAACAAACAGAAATCCTCTGTAACTTTATTTTTTAAATTACAAAATCAAACACCCTCGTTGTAAACAAATGCAAAACGTTACAGAATCGCGTGATTTACGAAGTGAGAGGCCGGTAATCCACTCCCAGAGGAGTGGAGCTTGGTAATTCTCTGCAGTCTGCTTCCAGATTTCTCTCCACGTCGCCAGAGATCGGATCTGGGGCGACGGGCCGTCTCCCAGGGGCCGGGACAGGAACGCCAGGCCGGAAGGAACAGGGCCGGGCCCCGCTGCAGCGCCGCTGCCTCGGCTGTGCCCCACGCCATGCTCCCGGGGGCGGCCGTGCTGTCCCGCGCCAGGCCCGGCAGGACCGGCTGGGGCCGGGGGAAGCCGCTACGTCACGAGGCTGACCCGAGGGAGCCCGCACCAGTCCAGCCAAGATTCCATTACATCACCCGGGGCGTTGAGCCGTCGCGGGGCAAACGCCGCTACAAACCATTGGCCGCCCTTTCAACCAATAGCACGAGAGTATGTAAATAAGCCATGTAGCTTTCGCTTCCTTGGGGTCTGGTGTATGCAAATAGACCTCTCTGCGAGGATGGGTGCTGCCCGCGTTGTGGAAGGAGAGGGGTCCCGAAATCCATAGGAGGCTGGTTTGAGATTTGTCATCCAGCCAATCCTGAAAGAAGTGGAGTGTAATGAAGGGTCAGCATCCTTAATCCTTAAGCTTCCTTCCCAGTAAGACCCGCTTTTTGGAGATTCAATTAACCTAAGAAATGGTGCAAAAATTACCTAGGTCAACTTGGAAATGAGAAGAAAGAAATAAGAAATAGATACAGAAAGTGGAACGTACTTTGGAGAACACGTAGGCCAACCCTGACCCTGGGGACACAGCAAAAAAATACATCAGACACTGCCCCTGGCCCAGACTTACATCCCAGAAAGGGAGACTAATGTTAAACCATCTTGCAAATAAGTAATAAGTCCCATAAAGAGCAAACGAAATGCAGAATGTCAATGAAATATTTAATGGGAAGCTGTCATTCAGGGAGGTGTTGAATAAGGATGCTTCTCCAGGAAAGTAATTCAACTGAGGAGTATTCGTCAGGTGGAGAGTGGGGGTGAGGAGTGAGGGGTGAGGGCAAGTATTCCAGAGTGAGGAAACTATAGGAAAGCCCAGAGGTGGGAAAGAGCTTGGTTCATTCAACAACAGAATACGGCAAATGACTGGAGCCCAGTGACTAAGGGAGAGCATGGGGACATGAAGCTAGAGAGGAGTGCCCTGGCCAATTCCTGAAGGGCCCTGTGCTAGGCACTGTGTTAAGCACTTCCCTGGCTTTGTCTTTTTTTCCTTTCAACAGCTCTATAAGGTGAGTTTAGTACTGAGGGAACTGAGGCTCCAAAGTTAAATAACATGTCCGATGTCACATAGATGAAAAATAGCAGAGCATGGATTTATATCGAGGTCACCGTGGCCTCAAAATTTATGCATTGAACCACTAGTTATTGCCTCCCAGACTGGAGTCTGAAGTTCAGAAAGATGAAGTGATTTGTCCCAAGTTTCATGGCTTGCAACAGAGCTGGTATGTAGATTTTCACTAGACTGTGAAAAGAGATAGGGTTCAAGAAAGAAGTGAGAGACAGGAAGGGTAGGGAGAGAAAGGATCCACTTCAGCAAGCCCCTAGAACTTGGGACTTGCTAAAGTAGATAGAAAGAGGTAGAAGTTTTTAAGCATCTGTCTCTGGGGGTGGGAGGCTGCTGGCCAGCAGGCCCCTGCCCTGGAGGCTGCAAGAGCCTGGGCTGCCCAGGCAGCCTGGATTAGCTGGATCTTTTGTGCTGTTCCAGTTGCCAAGCGACACCAATCCTTCTGCTCTCACCATCAGGGCCAGCTCTGGTTACCAGTGACAACTCCCAGGGGAGCGCCTGGAGAGACCTGGAGGCAGGCAGGGGGTAGGAGGGAGGTCAAGCCCTTCCCTGTACAGGTTTACCTGGCAATGACGTGGGTATTTCTTAGCTCAGCAGTCCCCAACCTTTTTGGTACCAGGGACCAGTGCTCCTATGAGAATCTAATAATGCCTAATGATCTGAGGTGGAGCTGAGGCAGTGATGTTAGCACTGGGGAACAGCTGCATATACAGATGAGGCTTTCCTCGCTCGCCTCCTGCTGTGAGACCTAGTTCCCAACAGGCCATGGACCGGTCCCAGTCCATGGCCCAAGGGTTGGGGACCCCTGCCTTAGCTCTCTGGTGTACCTTTGAAATCTGTATTCCCTGTGCCTCCACTGTGGGCTCAGAAGTCCAGACCCACAGGTACACAACAAAGGTGGCAGAGGCATGAGCAGCACCTTGGCACAAGCAGGGCCTTCCAGGGATCACTACTACATGAGATTGGATGCCCCCACATCTGAGCCCCAAGAAGAGAAGCAGAATGTGTATGTGTCTATCTATCCGATGGATTATTGAACAAGGAATCTGTCATCAGGAAGGGACAACTCACCTGCCTTCC
The DNA here is from genome assembly GCA_028627145.1 of Eidolon dupreanum. Classification (NCBI taxonomy): domain Eukaryota; kingdom Metazoa; phylum Chordata; class Mammalia; order Chiroptera; family Pteropodidae; genus Eidolon; species Eidolon dupreanum. Next base: position 43,526,458 of record CM053503.1, on the reverse strand, counting down.
ATTGCTCTTTTGGAAAATATCCCACACTTCTCCACCTCGGGGGGAAGTGGTTCCTATCTGTCATAAAGTCATGAAGTAAAGAGGTCCTAATTCCCTGACAGTGCCTATTTTACTGATAGATTTGTAAGGGGAATGGGGGGAATGATTAGGTAATTTAACTGTTAGGTAATTTAAAGCATTAATTTCAGACAGAGTTTTTTGTTTGTTTGTTTGTTTGTTTGTTTGTTTGTTTGTTTTAGGACTGGGTTTCTTAAAGATACAGAACTGAAATGGCCATAATCATAATTATTAACATATAATCACCAAGTACTGAGAGAACACCCTCCCATGCCCTAGTGATCTGCAAAAGTCTGCTCAAGGTGCTTTCAGGTGTACAGGTGTGTGTGCCTAGTGTGGAAGGGGCATCAGAGTGTGTGGGAACCTCCTTGGATCCAGGGGCCATGAGTGCTGTGATAGAGTGGGCTGCAACATGGGAGACATAGGGACAAGGGTGGAGTGCAGCCCTGGAATAATGAAGCTTACAGCCTCCAGCAACCCCCAATTTCTCAGGCTTCTCTCGATCTCTGCATGGGCCTTTAGCAGAGAAGCAGAGTTCCCAGCTCTCCCTGGCGCTGGCTACAGAAATCCCAGTGCAGTTTTTCTGGGCAAAGCTCTGGCTCCCAAAACTCAAGGAGGCTGCTGTGAATGCGATATTGCTGTGAGTGGCCTTAGCCACTCAGGCTTGTGAACGGGATCATCCTTCAGATACTCGCACCATAAATGTCCAGACACAGAGTCATTTTGGAACTGTCCCCTACAGGCCAGGCAGTGTCTCCTCCCAGGGAGGGCTAGGTAACCTGAGCTACTGGCAGTCCCTTAGGTCACTTCAGCAGCAGTCAGCTGATGCTCCTGAGGACCATTCATCATGCCCCCAGTCCAGCCCAGCACTGTCATGGCTATTTCCAGTCCCTGAGTATGGAGAAGCTTATGTAACAGGCTGGAAGCCAAGGGCTGGACTAGGAGCACTTGTGGCAAGGGATGGGGCTGCTCCCATCTCCCACTGTCAGGCCAGCCCCTCAGAGTCCTGTTCTACCTGTGGAGATGTGGGAGTGGGGAGGTCACAGACCTAGGTGGAATCACTGCAGACAGCCTGCTACCTACCAGCACACTTTTTACCCTCTCTCTCCCAACCTGGCCCAGAAGATGACCCAGCCTTCTTCCTCCCAGGAATCCGAGGCAACCAAGCAGTCTCTCCTTTATCCGCTCAGCCCTACACATCCTCTATTCTCTCACTCTCCTCTGACCCTCAGAGGAAGAGGCAAGTGCGTTTGCCACTGGCATCTCCAAAAGACCCTTTACCTATCTCTGCAGCCCCTTTTCTGATTCTGTTTGGGGACTGGAAGTTTGCACTGGGTGATTAAACAGGGTTCAAGTACATTTATCACATTGTGTCTTTAGGCGGACTTTGTAAACCTGCCGAGCCTCAGTTTCCTGTCTGGGAAATAGAATGATAATATCTTCTTTTCAGTGTAGTTGTGACCATGAGGGCTTAGAGCACATTCCAGGAGGCAGAATGCTCAGTTTTGTATCCAAGCCCTATCTATGTGGCTGTGGACAGATTTTTGAAGCTCTCCATGCCTCAGTTTCCTCACGTGTAGAATGTAGACTGATATTACCCAGCTCTGTGAGTCATGAGGATCCCATGAATCCCTATGCATAAATCACTTCAACAGTGCCTGGCATAGGTCAGCACCCTCTAAGTGTTGGCTATAATTAGACAATGTTTGGAGATCACTTTCCTCAACCTTGGCTCCTAATAAGCTCTTGGTGAAAGGCAGTTGTTATTTTTAACTTCTTTCTCCTTCACTATCTTAATCCTCCTTATAAACCCACCTTCATTTAGCTGTGCAATTCCCTTAAGTGCCCTCTAATCTCTCCTCTTTTGTTGCTAATCTGTTGTCATTACCAAAAAAGGCCTGTAAAAATGATATTTGTCTGGTGTTTACATCCACAAAACATTTCACGCTCACTCCTGTCTGGGCCTCACCACAAACCTGTGACCAGCAGTGCAGCTCATGTCACTGCCCTCATTTTGCAGAGCCGAGACAGGGTGTAATCTGTCCAGAAGCATCAGCTGCTAAGAATTGCGTCCAGGACCGTGGTCAGGGTATTCCGACCTCGGGCACTGGAGCACGCTGAGGGATGCAGCCAGGGCATACCAGCTCTGCGTTGCCAGGGCAGATTAGCGCAGGGGGCCCTCCTGCTTCCGGCCTCAACCAGACTGAGCACCCACGTAGTGGGAGGAGAGAGGCCTGTGGGATTTATAAATATCTCTCATCCTAGTACTAACCCCAGGAGATTCCAAAATGCTGTGTGATGGTGCCCTCTACTGGACACAAATGGGTTCTACTGGACTGCTGCTTCTGAAAGGAGAATGGTGAGTGCTGGATTTATTCATATCCACGCAAAAATCTGTCGAGGACCTACTACGTGCTGAGCAGTCCTCCAGGAATGACAGAGATGGAGGGAAAGACTCAAAAAGTACCTATCTTCCACAGAGATACAGTAAGTGGGGGAGAGGGTGACTGGATATAGATAAATACATATATATAACATGTCAGATAACAAGAAATATCATGAAGAAAAATAGAGCTGGTGAGTGGCTAAAGAATGACCAAGAATGCTAATTATAAAGGAACAGTCAGAATGGCTCCTCTGAGGAGGGAAACATAACTGGAACCCTAGGAAAGTGAGATACAGGACCCTTATCTGGGGAAAGGCCAGTGAAGCAGAGAATGAGTCGGAGGGCACTGAGAAGGGGAAATTCTGGGTGCCTTGGAAGAATAATGAGACCCACGTGGCCAAGTGTTGGGGAGGGAGCAAACTCAGAGATGATGATCACTCCCTTTCTTACATTGGGTGTGCAAAAAATAATTTTCTTCCCACCTTCTAAATTCTTCTAACTGGTCTAATAAATTAACATAAGACAGATTCACAGAAGAAAATGCCCAAAATTTTTTACAGATATACATGTGAGGGTGCCATGACATCTGAAGATGCATTGGGAGGTTGAGGTTTACATGGCATTTTGAACAAAGGAAAAGGGAGATATGGATCTGGGGTTTCAAAGGGAAAACAGGAAATTTACAGATAGATGAGAAAGAGCAAACGCGTGGTAAACAAACTCTTGCTGGGCCACCCAGAAATAATAGGATACAGAGGGAAATCTAATAAACAGGCTTTGCTAGATTTCTCTCTGTCACATGTACTTCATATTATGATGCTCAGGTGATGCTCACTTCCTTTAAGCAGGGTTTTCTTTCTGAATTTCTTTAGGCAGGTAAGGGTGGTGGTCAAAGTTTTTTTTCTGTGTCATTTGTTTCTTTTTCTTTTTTTCTTTTTCAATTACAGTTGACATACAATATTATATTAGTGTCAGGTGTAAAACATAGTGATTAGACATTTATATAACTTATAAAATGATCACCCAGATAAGTCTAGTACCCATCTGACACCATCTTTTGTTTCCTAATAACCAGCTTAAATTCAGTATTCCAAAAGACATTATTACAGGGTGGCAAAACTTTGGTCCCTTTTGTTACTATCATGGCACATGTAAAAGGGAGAGTAAGCATCACATGGCTGAGAACAGTCCTGCTTAAAATACAAGCACATTAACATTGACAAACAAGTACTGAGCGGGCTATGCCCAGGGCTTCACCACAGCCTGTGAAGTGGGAAATTATCACCATTTTGCAGATGAGAAAACTGAGAGCAAGAAAGGAAGAGGTTATGCGGTTTGCCGAAGGATCAAAATACAAAGTCGCAGAGCAGGGACTTGAATCTGGGTTTGTCTGACTCCAGAATCCAGGCTTTAAACCATGTCTTGTGTACTTGTTGGGGGGAAAAAAAGAGGGGTGGTGGGGCAGGACATAAAACAGCATTTAGAGTATGGTTGCATTTCTATTAAGATATATTTATATGTTTATGTATACAGAAAAAAAAAGACTGAAAGCCAATCCATCAAAATAAGATGCTCTCTAGGGATGAATTGTGCACTTTCCATTGTGGGCCAGAGGACAAAAAGGGGTCGTGATGGATAATTTAGGTGGGAGAGAACGCCCTTAGCATTAACAACAAACACACCCCAAACCAGACACTTCCTTTTCATTTACAAAGTGTCTTCTTTTACTGTCCTTGGTCTTCATGACTGATATTTCACAGTGTGGAAACCCGAGCCTCAGGGAGGCTGCGACTCAGTTTGTAGCATAGCTGAGATCAGGACCTACATCGATTGATATATTCCAGAGTCCCAGGGGTCAGGTCAAGGAAAGAAGAGGGATGGCCCATGAGGTCAACGGAGATCTGAAACCAGGCGGTTAAGAGAGCAGGGCAAAAATGCAACGACGAAAAGATGAAGCAATTCCCGAGTCTTCCTAGCAGAGGGCGAAGCAGCCCCCAAGCTCCGCAAGCCTGCCGAGGTCCGTTGCCGGCCTGGACCGGCCCCTACTGAGACCCAGGGAGCCAGGAGCAGCTCGACGGGCTCCTTCCCCGGATTCGGAAAGTCTGAGGGCGTGGGGATGCGGCGGGCCAGGGAAGAAGGGAGGACCCGCAGGAGAGGTTGCGGGGCAGGGATGATGTGGCTGTCTGTGATGCGGTCAAGTGTACTGGGGCACCACGCAGCTGCGGCCGGAAGAGAGGCGTAAGCGTAAGCGAGCTGGAGGTGCTGGTAGGCGTGTGCAAGGAGAAGGTCCCGGCGTGGGCGAGGGAGGGGGTGCAGAATGTCTGTGGGACTTCCTGAAGCGGCAAGATTTGCTGCTCCGGGGAAGCAGTTACTCATTCAGGCTCTGCCACCTGCTTCACTCCCAGCTCCCAGCCAAACACCACTGAGTCCCCATCTCCGCCCCCGCCCCAGCTAATGGCGGCTACACCTCCAAGCTGGAACCTGCCTCTTCAATTCAGTCCTCAGCCTCAGGTTGGGAGGGGGGTGCCCAGCTAACTCAAGTTACCGCACTGGCGTGGTATCCCCCTAACCCGCATCCACTTCAACCAAGCACAGAACTTGAAGGTCAGTCTTGCTCATGGGGCTACTCCCCTACCCAGCACCACTACCAGTCTGATCTCCTCCTGCTGACCCCCAACCATTGGTCTAGATGTGAACCCCTACTCAGCCCCAGCTTCCTGTCCCCTCATCTCACCCCTGAGCATTAGCTACACCCAGTCAGCCAGCAGGTCTTGGATACCTGTGTTGTGTCCCCACTCCCCACTCCAACCAAAGCGGGGACACAAATATGTCTAATGGAATCTCTTTGCCCTCCAAGAGCTCCCAGTCTGTGAGGGTGATGGTCACCACATATACCCAAACTTACACCATGACACAGAAGGTGGTTCTTTGCCAGTGGGAGGCACAGGTCCAAAGCTCCTGGAGGATGACGCTGATGACATGACCTTGGACGGGGAAGCGGGTTGAGCTCTGACAGTATTTGGAGTGCCAAGGTTCTAGGTGGAAGGAAACTCAGACCGCCTAGATTCATCTTCATTCAACATCCAGTCTATAAATCCTTATTGAGTGTCTGGGATGTTTTTAAAAATACCAATGCTCCAGCCCACCCCAGAGCTCCTGAATCAGAATCTTAAGGGGAGGGGTACTTTAAATGTCCCCCAGGCAGTTTGTTGATATAGGTGGTAACCAGTGGCCTTGCATTCACTTAACCAGAGACCATGTTCCTCAAATATAGTGGGGTCTGAGTTGGAACTTCAATCAGAGTGAGATTTGGAAGATCTGAAAATGGGACCTGGATGACCTCTCACTCTGGTAGGGGAAGGAGGTTGCCAAATTGATCTGGCCAGCTGTGAGGGGGTGCTGTTAAGTGACTCTGTAGGAGAGCAGTGGAGGGGGGGTGTGAAGAGGCCCAGAGGGGCAGTAGTTGCATAATTTTTACTTTTTGCAGAGATTCATGTGTTCTGTACTGAAAGGACTGAACTCCAAGAACAGGAAATTTGTTGAGGTTTAGGGGGTGTCACTTACAGCAAAAATTCTTGTGTCTTGATGCCAAATAAGTTCTGTATAAGCAATGCTGCCCCTGAGCTCGGGGCCCAGCGCTAGCTCCTCTGGGACCACTGGTGTAATAAACCTGAGTTCTCCAAAAACAAAACAAAACAAAACAAAACAAAACAAAAATTCTTGTGCCTTGCAGTTTAGCAAGTGTGTTTCCTCCCTGCTCCCCGTGGCCCAGTTCATTAGCCTTCAGACCATATGGGGTTCCATGCAGAGAAGGTATGTAAGTTGAAATGAATTAAGTTTGATAACTGAAGTTCTGAACCAGGTGTTCATTGAGTCAGACATACTGCCTTCAGTCATTGTCATTTGAATGCCCACTCAGTGCCAGGCACAGCAGGGTGTCAGAGAGCTTCAGATGGGTCATGCGGTTCAGAGGAGGCTCCACTTTCTGAGTGTGAGGCAGGACTGAGGAAGGGCTGAAGATGTGGCTTCTAAGGAGGGAGAGCGGCCTTGGCAGCAGTCGACTGATAGTGAACCCTACTTCCCCTGGTCAGAGATAAGAGAGGTGCAGTGTTCAGAGGTCGCCACCAGGGGTCAGGCGTGCCTGCTCTATTCTCCAGTGTCTGTCTCATCTGGCTATTTAATTCTATTGAGGAACGCGCCTTGATCCCCCGTCCTTTCTCTCTCACTTTCCCTGTGTTCTTTTCTTTCTCACTTCTCGCAGCCCATCACCCCCTCCTTTAGGTCATCCCATTCAGCCGTCAATGCAGGACCAAGAAGCCTCACAACTACACAGACTGACGTTTCTTCTGACCCTTGGAGAGCCCCACAGCCTCTCTCACTTCCCCAACTTCATGAGTGACTGGTAAACAGAAAGTGCTCCGGCTGCTGCTATTCAGCTTAGTTCTCTGGTTTCATATCCAGAGAAAATAGGAGTGTTTGTGTGTTCATTCCTTCTAACAGGTTTTCTTACGTGGGTCAGCAAAGCTCTTCCCCAAGCCCAAGCCCCTTTTGTGGCCCCTGTGGAACTTCATCTCTCTATACCTGATCTCCTCTTTTTGCTATCTGGCACATCTCGAACTCTGCTCCTTCAGGTCCCAACTTCCCACCTTTTCTATACACTCCATGATTCCACCCCTCCCCCATCCCCCCCCCCCACACACACACAAGTGAGTCCTACAGCTTTAGAGGTTTAACTTCTCTAAATGGTTGCTTCCCATCTTGACCCTGTCCTCATACTCTTTCCTCCAGGAAGCCTTCCCTCTCTCCAGTGTAGACTCTAGAGACGAACAGATATGAGAGGATGCTGGCTCTTCCAGGTACCAGCTATGCTATTTTAACCTCTCAAGTTCTCAATTTCTTCATCTGTAAAATAAGGACAGTAATACACAGCTTTCAGATATGCTGTGAGGCCTAAGTGAGGTGACAGATGCGAAAGTGCTTAGCACAGTGCTAGGTCCATAGCAACTGCTCTGGGAGATAGTCTCCTGTCCTTTCGGGTACAGCTGCCACACCACTGTCACCCAACTCTGGTTCATCTGGCTGATGGAAACCTGTCCTCATCTCTGTGTACTGTCTGCTTCTGCTCCCCGACCCTTGGGCAGACCAAGGGACTCAGGGGCATGGCAGCCACCATGCTGAGGGGATGGAGCTAGATGCAGACTGTGTGGGGACTTCAGACCACAACTTTCTGTCTTTAGGGCTGTGTCCACCCTTTACCAGGTCCAAGACCTAGAGTGGCATCCATTCTCTTCCTTCTCCCTGGAATTATTGGGGGCCCCTCCTGGCCTAGGAAGGGGGAAGGGCTCCCCCAGAATCCCCTGAGGCTTTGAGAGGACCAGAAGGCTGGTGGGAGGTGAAGGAGAGGAGGCAGGGCCGGGGGAATACCGACCACACAATATTCCGACTCCCTGCTCCTTTCCCTCCACCCCCATCCCTCCACCAAACACGATCCCTGGGTTAATTTTTAGCATCGCAGCTCGCACATTAGTCACTCCCTGTCACCCACCTACACGGCAGGAGGCTGCTGTGCTGGTGCCATCATCCCATCAGCTGAGAGGTGGGATCCAGCCCCGCCCTGGGCACCCCCTCACCCTCCTCTTGGTGCACATGGCTATCCAGGAGCTCCCTTCAGCATGGGTGAGGAGTAGACATCACTCCCAAGACAAGCAGCATGCGGGCAGGGAGGGAGGGGGGAGAACAGGCTGGTAGGAGAGGGGCTGGGCATCTCTTCTTGGAGGAGAACGTCAGGAAGGCCCTTGCAGTCTCCCCCCACCCAAGCAAGGTGCTAGGTTATGACCAGGCAGCTGGTCTCCTGGCAACTCTGGCTCTGGGAACAAAGGTATGAGGTCCCCTAGACCTCAGCCCCTGGGAGCTGCTGTTTGCCATCAGAACAGCTGTTCAAACAGGGAGCTTAAGGAAGCTCCATTTTCTTAATCAAATGTCCTCCCCCGCCCTTGGACCAGGGAGGGCAGGGTGGCCTGGTGCAGGTGTCCTGGCTGGAGCTGACACCCAGCCCCCAAGGTTTGTGTGAGAGAGGCCCACACATGCCAGCTACAGTTAGAGCAGGGGAAGGGCCTCCTTACCTCTCACCCTCCAGGGCTGAGAGGTGGGAGGTGGTGGTTACCCCTGTGCAGCTGGCCCCAAGGCGGCATTCCTGGTTATTGTGTGCTAGGCTGTGTGAGGCCCTGGAGGTACAATGTAAACAAGGTAGAGTTCCCTGCCTTATGAAAACAAAAGACAGATGCAAAAGAAGTCAGTATAAATTACCTGATGGGAGTAAGTGCTATAAAGAAAGAAATAGAGGGTTCAAGATAAAGAATAATGGGGACAGAGAACTACTTCTGATCAGATCAGGGAAACCTCTCTGAGGAAGTGATATTTATGCTGAGACCTAAGGATGGAGTATTTCAGGCAGAGAGAACAGCATGGGCAAAGTAAGAGGCAAGAGAGAGCTTGATATATTTAATAGAGCTAGAAAGAATAGTGTGGCTTAAGTATGATAAGTGGCATGGAAGGAGAAACGATTTGAGCTAGAAGAGAGAGGCAGAGACCAGATCCTGGAGGCATCATGCAGGGCACCCCAATAGAGTTGCAGAGGCTGTACACTGCCAAAAGCTCCAGTTGCCAAATTGTTGGACCTGTGTGGCTCCTGTCAACCCAGAGGAAGGGATACATTTTTGTAATTTTTCTGCCCAGAGGGACATGTTATGAATAAGCCATGATAAGGTTTGGATTTTCTTCTTTTATTTCAGGGGAAGCCATAATGGGTGTTAAGCACAGGAGGGTTGTGATCCAATTCCAACTGCTTGCTGTGTGAAGGGGCGGTCTAGGGGAAAGAGAGGAAGCAGGGAGCCCATTCATGGGGCACGTGCAGCCAGCAGTGCAGGAGGGAGACAGTAGGAGGTGCCTGGCTGAGGGAGGTTGCCACTTAGACCTCTGAAAGCCACCTTTTGTATATTGGCTATTGTCAAGGAGGAACACTCGCACATGAGTCTCAAGTCTTAGGCCCAGCTCTGCCACTTACTTTCTGTGTGACCCTAGACAGGTCACTTGGAGATACTTTGAGCACACACTGTATTTAATGAGGTTCTACTATATGCTAGTATTGAGCAAGAAATACAGAAGTAAGACAGAAAAGATTCCTGAGCCCTACTATAAGAGGGGTATACCCTAAAGGGGAGTGGGGCCAGGCAAAAAACAAAACCCATAGAAGTCCAGACAATTTCAGATGGTGATGGAGTGGCATGATGAAATAAAACAAAGCTCTCTCACTGCATGGCTGTGACAGTATTTCAGACAGGGTGGCAAGGGCTTTGGGAGGCAGAGTTGAGAACTGGAGGACCCAGCTATGGGAAGAGCAAGTATAGAGACCTCTAGAGGTGGTGGATCTAAAGTGTATTGAGTACACCAAGGCCACTGGAGCAGGAGACAAGGAAATGAGACAGGCAGGGGTCAGATATCCCAGCATAGGAGCTAGAATCTTGTTTGAGGAGTACTGGGAAACCATTGAGGAGTTCTGGAACAATGAAGTGCTCAGTAGATTGAGTGTCACAGATTCACTGGATGATGGCTAAAATCTCTACAGGAGATCCCAGACCCCAGGAAGAGAGGGAGCCAAACAGTTATTTGCATGAGGACAGTTAAGAACTTTAGATGAGACTTGTCCACCACCTGTCATGGGCATTTGCGGAGGGAGGCTCAAGATGCACTAGAACAAGAGGCCCAAGTTTTGAAGAGGTGTGGGGCCTCCAGTTTAGGCTCATACATGTATGTTAAAAATCTTCCAGACTATTTCCCTGGCTGCTGGCCCCACGCAAATAAGATGTAAAATATAGTGTGTGTGTGTGTATATGTGTGTGAGTGTACACATGTGTTGGGGGTGGGGTGTGCACTGGAGTCAGAGCTTGCCTGAGCCCAATCCTCCCCCTTAGGCAGTCACCACACTGACACAGATGCAAAAAAATCCATCAATTTTATACAGTTTGTGGTTCAGAAGCAACAATATGCAAAACGGTAGAACAGTCTGCGCTGCCCCCACCCCACCTGGACACGCTCGTTCCTGCCCCTCAAAGGGCAGAGAACCCAAGACCCCTGCCTGGCAGGACCCGACTTCGTTGTGGACCCCTGGGAGGGGCCAAGCCCTTAGGGGTCAAGGCTGGGAGCAGGGTAACCAGCACCTTAGGCCCCCTCAGGAACCCACTGGTTAACTGGAACAGTGCACGCGTGCGTGTGTGCAGGGTGGAAGAACAACCCCACCATAGGTGATTTCTCCTCAAGGCCAAGGGTGGGGAGCAAGTAAAGCTGAGAAGAGGGCTTCTGGAAGAGAGGCCCCCCAGGAAGAGTTTTCCTGGACACCCCACAAGGCACTACTGACCAGATGTAGGATGGCACACTCCATCTTTGGCCTCAAAACGCCTCCCAACCAGAGCTTGCCTGGTTTTCCCTTGCGCCTGCTCCCACTGTGGTAGGGGAGGAGTAAAGGGGTTCGAGGCCTGGGTTCCCACTGGGCAGAAACAACCCAGGAACCTAGCAGGCCAGCTGGGCTGGCAAGGACCCTCTCCCGCTCCTCTGGTCTCCTGGGGTTCCCCCTAGGCCAGGCGCCTGCCTCACCCCTCCCCCGCCCCTTTTTTGCACTAGTTGGAATGAATAAATAAATAAATACCTCCCCCCCCCCCGCCCACCCCTCCCCTATAACTGGCTCTCCTCCTCCTCCAGGGAGCGGTTGAGTCCAGGAATGAACTTGAGCAGCCGCCGGCGGAAGCTGCGGTACTTGGTTTTGCGCAGACCCGGGCCACACAGGGCCTGCTCTCTGGCCTCAGTCCAGAGCGCGCCAGGCGCGCTCCCACCTCCCCCGGGGCCCGCACACCGCACGCTGGCGCTACGGCTCAACCCTGCCCGTGGCCCGGAGGTTAGAGGTTCGGCTGGGCCCAGGCCAGACGCGCGGGCGGGGGGTGGCGGTGGAGGTGCTGGAGGATTGGTGCCCTCGAAGAAGCACGTGTGGTAGACGGCGTCATCAGGGTCTCCTCCAGATTGCCGCGCGACCCCGCGAGGGCCCCCGGGTGCAGCCAGCAGGGGCCCGAAGGGCAGCGAGCCTGGGAGCAGGCCAGCTCCGTAGAGGCAGGAGCGCACCGACTCCAACGTGTCATAGATACTTGGGTCCTTCACCACGAGGCCTGCCAGAGCAGAAGACACCAAGGAGGGCCGTCAGAGGGTATGGCTAGAACTCAGCAACTTTCTATTGACCATCTGTATGGCCGTGGGCAAGTCACAACCCAGAGCCCCACTTCCCTCATCTGTAAAACAGGAATCATACACTCAGATCCTTATGAGGCCCTCTTACTACACAAGAGCCACCGAAGGAATTTAAAACAAGTTCTCTGAGCCTTGGTGTTCCCATTTGTGCAAGAGATGATACTATCTAATACCTTCCTAGGGCTATTGTGAGAATAAACTAAAAATGTGTGTGCATCAGCCCAGGCGGTATTATACCCCAAGTAGTAGCTCAGAAAACTTTTCTTCACTTTGGAGGGAGTAGTAACCCACTTGCTCTGAGGCGAAAGCATGGCTGAGGTTATGGGGGTATCAGTAGGGGCACGAGTTGCCCTTCACAACCCAATGTACTCACCATGCACCAGCCGCTGCTCCTGCACCATTAGGGACCTGTATTCTCCCCACTTCTCATACAGGGTTTGCTGCAAGAGACACCACCCGCCTCATTGACAGGAGCCAGCAAGAAACTAGCAGGAAGTGGGTATAAACGGGAGGATAAGGGAGTACACCAAGGAAAACTTAAGGCTAAAAAGAGGTTCAGACAGATAAACGATCCCCTGAAAAAGAGTGGGGCTGGCAGGGGCTTGGGAAGAAGAGGGTGGAGGCTGGAAATTAATGGCTGCTTTACCTTCAGGTACTGCAGACGAGCCTCCAGTTCTGCCTTCCGAATTGATGTCCCATACAGAGTTTCCAGCCTGAGGAGGTTGAGGAATCAAAGGCTAAGTGAGGCCCCAGGGTGTGGAAACACCGAAACAGGCTGAGCTCATGATTCTTCAGGGATCACAGCACCTGGACATACCTGAGAACGTTTCCAGATGCCTTAATGATATCAACAATCTCGCGATGCCGGATGCCTTCCACATTTAGGCCGTTGACACTGGCAATGGTGTCCCCTGCCAAGGATAACAGAATTCCAGCTCCTTACCTCAGACAGAAAGGGTAGGGGTAATAACCCCACAGAATACTCCTGAACCTCCCCCACCCCACACACACAGACACACTCCTCATGGTTCTGGAGAAACCCGGTCCAGGCCCAGCACCCTAGCTTAGGGGGCAGGGCCCTAATACACCCACACCTATACTCCACCCTCAGGAAGCTCTGTCCCCAAAGGCTAAGCCCTCCCAGCAACCTTGAGCTGCCCCCATAGTTGGTTATTTCAGTCCAGCCCACAGGGTGTCATGAATCCCAGCCAAGACAGGAAGAGGGCAGGGTCAGTAGCACCAAGCTAAGAACTAACACTGGTCACAGACATGAGAGACCGTGATATCCTGTGCCACTGCAGAGCATACTGACCTCAGGCAGGGCAAGCCACCATCTCTGAGGGTTCATTTTCTATCTGTAAAAAGGAGGTGCGGATCCCTGCTATGGCTACCTTGGGGATCAGGAGGGAGAGTAGACAGGAAACAACTCTGCAAAGTTGGAGCATACCACTTGGCTACCAGGGACTAGTGATAAGTGGACAAGTTGTTGAGGGCTTAGGGAAGAAAATGGTGATAGAATTGGGGGGAGGTGTAAATTCATGTAGTCTCAGGCTGCCACTTCCTGGGGCTTAGAATTATAGATTTGGCCAATTCCCAAGGTCTCCTAGTAGAGACAGCATTTCCTCATTAGAGGAAGTAACACAGGTACGCAGAGTTGGGCCAGATGAGGGGCAAGATAGTCGCCGATCCCCAATATCAGGCAGATCTAATGAAATTGCTCCTTCCCCAACTCCTGCTCATGCTGGATTGCCAGATTGCCAGGAGGAAGCAGAACAGCAGCAGCAACATCTGGCATTTATCAGGCCCTGGCTCTGTCCAGGGAACCCCTCATCACACTGTGGTATGAGGACACCTTATCACCCCTTTTATAGATGGGTCTGCTCAAGATCACATAGTAAACGGCAAATTTGCCTGGATCCAAAGCCTGGGGTCTATCCATTCTTCTTTCTGGCTTTCCCTAAATAAGACAAGAGTACCACTCTATTTGTGAGGAAGGTCATACCCCCTTCCCAGAACCTTATGTCCTGGACTCAGGTCCCACCTGGTGTGAGTCCAGCCAGCTGGGCAGGGCTAGACTCATGAACCCGGCAGACAAAAGTCACCATCTCCACACGCTGCTCTTCCCGGTGGTGAAGGCCATATGTCTGTAACAGACAAGAGGACTCTCAGCCCTGGGGTGGGGTGGGGTCCATCCATCCCTCAGACTGGCCTCCCAACCCTTTACTCGCTCTGCATCCAGCTTCTCCCACCTGGATCTCAAAGCCAAAGGTCTGGTTTTCCTCCTTCTCCAAAGTCAGCACTTTCCTGCAGGAGACACAGGGTCCATATCATCAAGGCTGTCAGAATTTAAAAGGGCTTGGCAGTCCCACAACAGCCCCTCCACTGATGCTGGGGTCGGCTCTAGAACATCCAGGCAGGGCTCACTGTCTCCAGTGACAACTCATTGCCTTCACAGCTTGCTGAAAATGTCCCTCTCCATAGCAAGCTGAAATCAGCTTCATCCAGCCATACAGCGTTACTTAATTCAGCCTCCAGTCGAGGAAGGCGATGAGAATGTCCGGCCCCTAGAGCAGTAGCTGAATTTTCAGCCAGTTCCTGCTTTCTGGTGGGCCCCAGAGTACCACTTACTGCGTAGCTGAGGCCCCAGATTCAGCCCCAGCCTGGAGCCTCTACCCTACAGCCTTGGGGAGAGGGCTGGCCCCACCCCTAGAGGCCAGTCACGAGGCTCAGCCCAGACCATAGCTGCTCCTCCCAGCTGTGGTGGGGCCAACCCACCAGATGTGAGGGCTGGGGGAGGGGAGCCGGGAGGCCGTTCCTTCCCGCACTGAAGGCCTGCCCACTGGACACAATGGTCTGGAGCTGCTCCAAATCCTCGCCTGCTGGGGGAGCCCAGAGTTTCCTCTGCTCACCCCCACCCCCTTCCTTCCCTCCCAACCAGAGGCAGAGTTAAAGCAGCCACCAAAGGCCCCTTCAAGTCTCACAGCCTCATAAAGGCCCTGGAGACTCATGTCCCTGGAGTCTCAGCATGACCCAGATACCCTCCAAATGCTGAGTGGTAACTCTCAGCCCCAACCTGAGCTCTTCCCTACTTTGAATGCAGGCCTTTCCCCCTGTGTATTGGGGCAGGGAGCAGGGTGATGAAAAATTCTGTGTCTACCCCAGTGCTCTCTGGTTTTCTGGAAGGGTTAGCAAAGTTTTCTGCAATAGGTCAGATAGTAAATATGTTAGGCTTTCTTTTGGGGGCCCATTCAGCTTCTGTCATATATTGTTCTTTGTTTTTATTTGAACAACCCTTTAGAAATATAAAAACAACTCAGCTTAAGGGCCAAACAGGCCAATCTGGCCAGCAGGTTAGTCTGCTGATTCATTTTAGAAGAAGCCAGGCCCAAATCAGGATGGGACGTGGCAGAGTGAAGCCTGAGGTCAGCACCTGTGTCTGCCCTCACCGCTTCCTAAGAGGGCCACCACAGGATTGAACCATCATAGGACTGAGATTCTGGAGGCAGGGGCAGCCAGATTCAATTAGCTGGACAGGGCCTGGCTATGATCTGGGCCCTCGGAGCTTGCTAGGGCTGGGAGGGTTCAGGGCCCTGAAGACTATCACGTCCTCCACCACCCAGATCCATATCTCCCCAGAAAGGGGTAACTGGCAGGGACTGGGAGTGGGTTGAGGAGCACTTGATGACTCAAAAGTCCCTACCTCCTTTTTCTGCCACCCGCTTCATACAGCCCACACCCCACGTGCCCCTTACTCCTAGTGAAGGAGATGTGCTAAAAGAGTGAGAGAATGACTCCCCCTGGACTGGGCTGAGATGCTGTGTCGTGCTGCCCCTTGCCCCCACCTGGGCACCTCACCCTTAAAACCAGGGTAGGGGCTGGGGTGGTAGTGACTCACCGCTGTTGTTCAGGACTCTGGTTGAGATTCTTCCAGCGGAATCCTGAGCCCTAGGTAGGAAGATGGAGAGTTAGGAAGAAGGAGGTGAGAAAAGGGCTGTCATTGAGCAGACGCTGAGAGTTCTACTCTGGAAGGTCCGTCACCTGTGCTCCAGGCCTGGACCCAGCACTCCCTGTTGCCTATCTGTCTGCTCCCCGTTCCACACCTGCTCAGTGTCACCATCAGTATCACTCTGTAGATTTCTCCTTAGGCTTTATCTCCACAGCTGGGACTTCAGGGACACAAGGGTAATCCTGGGTTCCAGATGCATGAACCTCTAAGCCCAGGCTGGGAGCAGGGGTGGGAGGTGGGTAGGGGAATCATTAATCTAGATATAGTAGTTTCCACCCCCAGGGCACATGTCTGCAAGGTCTTAGGCCTCCCAGGTCCCTCAAGCTGTGGCACGGGGCTCCTCCCAAATGTTCCCAAAGAGGGGCAGGGGCACTTCAGAGACCCCCTGCCAGTCAGGTCTCTCCTAATCTTTCAGCCACAGACAATGACTTGGGGCTGCTGGGGTCAGGGGCCCAGGTCTGGAGGGCTGGCAATTGCAGCCTAAATGTAGAAAGGCAGGGATCAGAGGAACCAAGCCACCGTCCCCAAAGTACAGCCTATTTCAGGGACAAACTGTGGCCCCCAGATGCAGGTAACCAGCTGTATACAGCTCTACCTGGGTCTTTCGACATTATCATATATTTATTGCTTTCTAGGACCAAAAAAAAAAAAATCTAGATCTCAAACGTGTACTTAAGTCTCACTAGACTTAAGGAGAGAGACTGGGAGTTCTTTTTATTTTTTTTTTTAGGGGACGGGGTATGTGACAGAGCTGAGGGTTCCTGCCTTTTTAGGGCCCTTGAGAAACTAAAACAGTCTCGCTCCCTAAATTTTTGGTCCTTGGAAGAAGGCTTGTCCATGTGCCCCAAAGAGCCCAGGGCCTTCCTAGTGGGTGCCCTTGTTAACCCTGCCCCCCCACCACCCGCCCCAGACTGCCCCAAGGCTGGGAAGAGAAGGGAACCCTCTTTCTCTAGAACCAAAAATTGGCCTTAGGGGTGGGGACAGCTCCCAAATGGGACTGGGCAGCATAGAGAGAGAGAGAGAGACCCCTTTGTCTTTCCAACCTATTTTCATAAAATGCAAATTCTCAACAAGCTGTTCATAGTGAGCGTGGTGGGGGGGGAGCCAAGGGCCAAGGGAGGAGGAGAGGGCTGAGTGACGAAAGGCCACCAGCCCCTCTCTCTTTAACTTGGGTCTTGTGTTCCCCCTTCTGAGAGCGCGGATCTCCCTCGGGCCAGAGGAAAAGCCCTTGGAGGAAGGGGAGACTCAGAGGGCGGGCGCGGCCCGCATCCTTCCTGCCCCACGGGCGCCTTGCGACCCCTCCCACCGCGTCCGGTCACGGCTAAAGTTTAGGGAGCGGTGGCCTCGCACTTCGTACCTCAGACGCAGAGCAAGGAGACAGGCCCCCAGCCCAGGCATCCAAGTGTCCCTTCAGGGGGGCGAGCGATCTCTCCAATGCGGAGCGTCCACCGCCTTCCCTCTCCACCCTAGGCGCTCGGACCTTCCAGTGGTCTGGGACAGCGGCGGGACCCCAGCCCTTCGCCTTCAGCTACAAGTGGAGGAGCCAGGGCGAGGAATCCTGGGGGCCTTGAGACACCTGGGCACAGGGAGGCGGGGCGCGGGGGCTGCCGGCCAGATGGGCGAGGAGGAGAAGAGGGTGCTGGGGGGTCAGGAAGGAGAGGAGAAGGATGGGGCTGCGGCGTGTGCGGAGCGGAGTGAGAGCCCCAAGACTTGGGTGGCGTGGAGGTGGGGGGTGGCCCCGGGTGCAGGAGGCTGCCGCCTTCCGAGGAGAGGGCCGAGGGCACTCAGCAGGTTCTGAACATGGCCGTGGAGATCAGCGGCCTGGGGAAGAACTAGGGGATTCGGTGGACTCCGAGTAGAATGTTGTAGGGGTCAGCGGGGAATATTGGGGGTCAGCAGGCACAGGTCGGGGATATTGCAGGATTGAGCGGGTCCAGAGAAAGGCGCACTAGGGTACCAAGAGTTGGCGTCGCGGGATTTGGAGAGTGGGGCACTCACCTTTCGGCGGGGCAGGGTGCCCCCAGATACGGCAAGAGCGCGATACAGCTCAGCGGGGTGATAGTCCTCCAGCGCCGCGTACAGCTCGTCCCCGGGGGGCCCAGGGCTCGCGGCAGCGGCAGGGGTACCCGAGGCCGGGATCCCTGCCGGAGTGACTTCCGAGTCAGGAGCCCGGGTGGCGGGGTCCGGGGCGGCCGCAGCCTCCTCCTTCTGCTGCAGCTTCCTGAGTCGGCGGAGGGTCATGGCTCCGGAGCCCCTCGAAGGCGACGATAGCTCTGCGCGACGGGACTGGCAGTGCCTCGGGGATGCCAGCCGGGCGGGTGGCGGATCGCCTCCCTTTATAGAATCGAAGAGCTGGGCGGACCCGGGAGGACAAGAGGGGAGCGGCTTCCAGGGGGCCCCGCCCCAAAAGCGACAGGCCCCACCCCCAGAGGGGGTGCTGCCGGCAGCCCCGCCCACGGCTCCGAACGCTGAGCAAGGCTGGGGAAAAGTCTCAGGGACCCAGCGCTCCGTGAAGGAAAAACCTAGCCGCGGAGGAGGCATCCCTGGGCGGTGCCGGGGGGTCTCCGTGATACTTGGGTGGGGGGGGGTGGTTTAGGGTGGGAGGTGATGTCTGCGAAGGGGCTTGTGAGAGAGATTTGAAATTTTGGTAATGGACGGCTTTGGAGACTCATGGAGCATCTGGTGGCAGAGGAACAGTAAGAGATCATTATAGGTAGGTTTGGAGACCCAGGGGAAGATTCTAGGAGATCTTGGGGGCAGCAGGAGACTATGCAAGAGGAGAGAGGCAGCGGGGCAGTGCAAGAGGAGGGGGGAAGCCCCTGGAGGGAAGAGATGCCCTTGAACTGAATGTGCAGAAGCCCCCAGGGACTGAGAGGGCCCAAGATTTCCCCTTTACACAGCTACCCTAGCAGAGGTGAAAAAGGCTGCCTCCTTTTCCCAAGTCAAAGGGTAAGGGAAGTGGTGAAAACCCAGAAAGCAGTGGGTTTACTGGCCTTTCCCCTCAGAGGCGCAAGAGTGGTCCCTCTCGGAAAACCCTCCCCTCAGCCCCTAATGTTGGAGGTCAGGTAACCCCTTTCCCAGAAGACAGATTCTTACCATGAGGCTGACTCATGGAGAAGGGGATAGATATACTTGAGCTGAGAAGGTGCTCAGTGTTGGGGGTGTGCTCAGCCATTCTTTGACCCTGTGTTAGGGTCCATCCCTAAGGCTGTTTTACTGTGGCAGCCAGGCCATGAGAGAAGTGGGGAAGGCCCAGCTGGAGTCTCTGTCATCAGAGGTGCCTGAATAAGAAGTGAGAGGAGGAAGTGGAATGCCAGGCATGTGTCTGAAGAGTGGCTAGCCACCACAGGACGTCAGCACCATAACTGGGGGCTCCAGGCCCCAACATCAGCCGCTAAACAGAGGCGTGGGATGCACTGTTCCCGACTGTCCGCTCCTCCCATCTTCCCAAATCTGTTATGCCTTTATAGCTAACACTCATTGAGCATTTACCATGTGCTGTGCACACTGTTCTGTGTGCATATTTACATTCACTAATTAACTCATTTGGTCCTCATACCTATGAAATAGGTATCATTATCATCCCTTACAGATGAGGAAACTGGGGCCCAGAGAAGTTAAGTAACTTGCTCTAGGCTACTCAGTGGCAGAACTGAGATTCAAACCCAGGCAGCCTGGTTCCAGAGCCTGCAATCTAACAGTGTAATGTTGTCTTCTTCAGTTCTTTCATTCAACTGCATTTAAGCCCTGCTCGGTGCCAGGTCCTGGCTCGGCGCTGTGGTTACAGAGGCTCTTGGTCTGGTAGGGAGTGGTATATATACATGTGCTATATTAGACACCTGGCATGAAAAGTACAGAGGGGCAAGTGGGGCAGCCAGGAAAGAGTTTCTGTTTCCTGTCTATCTCATTGGCTAGTCTCTCTGTTCCTTTGCTTCCTTGTCTCCTTGATTTTCTGTGTGTGTCTCTTCCCCACCCCCAGCCCCCCAGGGCTCCAGCCCTACATAGGAGGTGTGGGTGGGAGGGGGTGCTTTTCCACCCCTCAGTGATTATACAAGTCCAGATGGCAGGATGCTTTGTTGGGTGGGGGCAGGGGGTGGATTGGGGACTGTTGGGAGCGAAGAGCTAACTCCCTCAGTGCCTTTCTCTCCCCCCTCCCACTTCTCCCCTTGGCACTACCAAGTGGCCATCAGCTGAAGGGCCGAGGGGGTGTCGGGTGGGGAAACATGGGACTCTATTGTGAAGCATTAGCACAGATGGACCCCTGGACCGTCTGCTGCGTGCTTCTGACAGACAGCATCTGTGGAGGTGGAGAGGCGAGCAAAGGCAGGAGAGGCAATGGTTTCTATCCTCTTCACTCCCAAGCTAATCCCTGAAGGGACCCACAGAAGAGCATCTTGCACGACCTCTTCTGAGAAGGACCACCACCCTACCTATCCCAGAGGGCTACCTGACATCTCTTTGCCTGGAACCTGGAGAAGTGGATGCCATGGGTGTCACAGCACCTGTGTTGGACAGCCCTTTTGAGACATTTCTCCTTCAGGCTGAAGTGGAGGCAGATTTGCCCCCAGTATGCAGGTCAGTCTGCCTCCCTGCCTCTACCAGAGAAGTGAGGGTCACACAAGTTTCCTCCTGCTGCCAGACAAAGAGCCCCAGAGAGCCCCAGAGTAGGGGTGGGCCCAGGAGATGCAATTTCTGTCAGGCTCACTGCATGATTTCCCCAAATACTGGAATTTCAGAGTCGAAAAGGGCCTTGTGGTCCGGAGGGTTACCTTGTAGTCCAAGCCCTCATTTAACGGAGGTGGCAAACTGACGCCAGGAAGAGAAAGATGATGGCAGAATAGGAACTAGAACCCACTATATACCAGGTTTCCTGACTCCAGAAACTTTAATTCTGCTTCAGGTAGCTCCCCCAAGATCCCAGAGACTCATGCCTGATTCCTCCTCCTGCTCTCCCCAATTTCTCCAGGAAGATGTTGGGGAGTCCAGGATGCCATGGGGTGGTGATGCCCTCTGGTGGTTATGAGTCTCTTGGTGGAAAATTTTCAAACCAGATTGAAGGGCTGGTGCTGGACTCTACCTGGAATCCCAGCTGGTTTACAGATCTCCCACAACCCCTCTTCCACCCCAGAGGGTCTGTGTGCCCTAGACGCCAAGCTCTCCTTTAATCACTGAGTTCTGGAATCTCATGCTTGTCACAGTTAGGAGGTTGTGTTTGGATCTCAGCCAGTGCTGCCCTACTGAAGGTGAAATTCATCAGGAGGGCAGACAAGTGGGTTGCCTCAGTGCTGTGATCTCCACACAGCAGACAGTACACGAGGCCCCTAAAGCTTTGCCTTTTCCAACCCTCCATGACTTCCTCCTAAGGATGAATTTCGTCTAGCATCTGTTTTCCTAATCCTATCTTCTGCATGCTGCACGTTGCCAGCAACCTCATACCGGGACACCTCTCCCTCCTTTCTCCTCCCTCTGGGAAGCCTCCTTGCAAAAGCCCCATAGCTCTGGCTCCTCATACATCTACACTCAGCCTGTACCTTATTCCTGAGAGCAAGTCCCTGCCTTTCAGAATGAGCTCCCCAGGTTTGGCTTCCTTTCGCCTCAGCTGCTCTGGCTCCCAGCTCTCAGAATAGGGCTTGGCCAGTGCTGAAGGCACAGACAGCAGGGGCTCAGATAATGGACCAGGTCAAGGTAAGTCTTCTTCTCTTTGGCACAAACCCTTGCACAGATACCTAACATTCAGCAGTCTTTCATGGAAGAAACGGGGAGAGCTGAATCTTACCCCTACTGACCTAGTCAAGCTCTAGGGAAGTTGGGGTACTGGGGGAGAGAGCTCCAGAAGCTCAGGACCCTCTGGAATCTCGTTCAATGTCAGAACTCTAGCATAGTAATCTTTATCCCAGAACTGGAAGGAGTCTGCCACCCAGGCTCCTCTCTGGGTATTGCCGCTGCTTCTAAGAGAGGGAGGTGGGCGGGAGAGGGCCTGGGACTCAGCTGGCTCTCTGGTCAGGAATGAGGGGTTGGGCCTCCAGTTGCATGACACTGAGGGAGGCATGGACAGCCGGTGGGCAGCTGACAGGCAGGGAGTGGTTGTTTTTCTTAATGGCTCCTATTGCTCAACGGTTTCCATGGGATAGTGTCTGTGTGTGGTACTTGGGCCCGCAGGAGCCCAGCAACTTTAATCCATTACAGCCCAAAGACTTGAGTCTAGGGGGTCTGGGAGTAGGAGCGAGGAAGATATGGCAGTTTATTTGTGTTTTATATGGGTGGCCTCTAAGCCTAGTCCCACCTAGAGGCCAGGGATTATCTTGTCTCTTGGGGTGGCAAGGTATCTTCTGCTTGAACATGTTAGACTAGCAGAAGGAAGAAGGGAGGATTACCTCTCCACCTTTCCTTACAGCATCCACACACCACTCCTAGGACAGAGGGGATGAATGACTTCACCCTGCCTCGTTTCAGAACAGGTACAGATAGCTAGGACAGAAAAATGAAAGCTCTTAGGGCCCTAGACTCCCCAGATCTCCACCCTCTCAGCAAACACAGCTGCTCTAGTGGTTCGTCCGTGGTTCCCTCTCCCAGGGGCCAGCGTTATACATAAGACTAACATTCTCCCGTTTACTCCAAATTGGTCAGCTCCCCTCTTTCCCTCACCATTTGCGTTTGCTCACACTCCAAACCTGTGCATTCCACCGTCTCTCCCTTTCTTCTAGCTGCTCCTACTACCACCATTGCAATTGTGTCCTAAAGTGAGCACTGTCATCATCCCCAAACTCATAGGATCACATCTCTCCCCTGCTTAAAACCCTGCTTTAAATGGACTACTCCCTACATCAGGAATGACAAAAAGGTTTTATGGGACAACTCCATCCACATAAACATGCTGTTGAGAAAAATTTGGGAACCAAGTCCAGACTCAAGAGGAAAAATTACTGATAGATTAGCACCATCTGGGTTAGCTGTCATGGGGAACTGATAGCATTGGTGGCCCCCAGGATGAAGCCTTGCCTTCTCAGCACATGGCAGCTCCAACAGATTCCCTCATTGCACCCCTGGCTCCCTTGCTT
This sequence comes from Eidolon dupreanum, assembly GCA_028627145.1. NCBI lineage: Eukaryota > Metazoa > Chordata > Mammalia > Chiroptera > Pteropodidae > Eidolon > Eidolon dupreanum. Next base: position 43,503,660 of record CM053503.1, on the reverse strand, counting down.
TAGCCATACTGAACATCTACGGTTCCTGAATGGTGGCACATTCTTTTTGACTAAACCCCCCTCCTCTCCTAAATCAGCAGGCCAATGGCTACTCCAAAATAGATGTCACCTCTTAATCCTAACCTCCTGTCTGTCCTGTGTTCCCAGGGCATTCTGTGTCTACCCCTTTCATAGCGCCTATCTCAATCCACTGTAGTTATCTATTTACTAGTCCATTCCACCAGCTAGGGAACCCCTGGAGGGCAGGGACCCATCCTTTATTTCCCTAGGCACCTCATCTGTGCTTCCATGACACGTTATGTATTGTTCTGTAACAGGACTTGACAAACTCTTATTGTCCTCTCTGTACTGAAGAGCAGGGACCAGATTGTTCAACTTTGTGTTCTGCCTATTGCTTTACACACTAAGGTTACTCAAACACTTATTATTGAATAATCTATTTAGAGCCTAGTCTATCCAATTGTTTCTTAAATCTTCCTACCCCACTAGCCCCCATCCTTGGCTTCCAAGGAACATTCCCTGACAGACCAAGGTCTATCTGTTATAGTCCTTAAATCCCATCCACCCTGTCTGACCATGGAATGTCCACCAACTTTCAGCTGGGTATGGTGCCAGTTGTTTGGTCAAATACGAATCTGGAGGTTGCTGTGAAGGTATGTTTTAGATGTGATTAACATTTAAATCAGCAGAGTTTGAGGAAAGCAGATTATCCTCCATAATGTAGATGGGCTTCATCCAATCAGCTAAAAGCTTTAAGACTGAGGTCCCCTGAGGAAGAAGGAATTCCACCTCCAGACTGCCTTCGGATGCAAGATGCAACATCAATTCTTCCCTGGCTCTCTAGCTTGTCAGCCTGATTTCTAATTGCCAGCCCCCACAACTGAGTCAGTTCCTTAAAATATGTGTCTATCTAGCCATCCATCTTATTGGTTCTCTTTCTCTGGAGAACCCTAACACACCATTCCTGCCTTGATCCAAAGATTTCTCCCCTCCTGACACCTTCATTCGACATCCGTCACATGTTCCTGAGTGTCTCCTGAATACTGTTACTCTACTCTTAATTTTGTTTTGGCGGTATTTAGCAAATGTGTCTTCCAGACTGCAGATATCAGAAGACATGGCCTGGGGTGACAGAAATTTAAAATGTGTGAAACAAAAACCCAAGTGGTAACACCATTCAGATGAATTCAGGTATCCTGTCATGGACCTTACAAAGGTGAAACACTGTTAGTAACCTTCAAGTAGAGAGCGACCAGCATGGGGAAAGTACATGGAACCATAGAGGCTAAACACAAATGCTAAAGACCCACAGTCTGTGGTCAGACATCCCAAACCCAAGGTCTTTTCCATTCCTGAGCTACGTTTATTTGATTTATTGGCAACTTACTTGACTTCTCAAACCCTCAATTTCCTAATCCATAGAGGATGGTAATGCCCACCTCATACGCTGTTTTAGGATTAAAACAGTAAAATACGTAAAGCAAATTTTGGCACATTGCTTTAGGACATGGTAAGTTTTTGGTATTTGCTAATATTAACTGAAGAAACCCTAAGTTTTGCCAGATCCATGATAATATGACAGCTGCCTTCAAGTATTTTAAGGGACCTTATATGGAAGAGAGAAAGCACTCTGAATTGCCTGTGGATAGAAGTCACATGGAGGTTGCCCGGTTCTACATAGGAGCTTTCTACAGAGCAGACGGCCAGCAGGTGGAAGTTTGTAGTCTGGAGTGTTGCAGCACAGGCCTGCAAACTTGTGGCAGGAATCCTGTAGGGAGTCAAGTGCTTGGTGGGTGGTAGATTAGGTGACCTCTAGGGTCCAATCTAAACACAAGATTCTACGATTTTAGGACTTTTATCCCAGTTCCCTCAGCTTTGAGATTGAGAGGCATTCACAGCTACCCCCACACTGAAAATACCAGAGGACCCACTGGAGACTCCCATATCAAAGTCACCTAAGCATCCCCAAATTCACATTTATACTTTGACACAGGAGGAAGCAAAAATTGAGGCAAGCAAAAACCTGGACAGATAGGCTGCCTTTAAGACTAAGTGATTTGTGACTAAGCAGGATCAAGACTCTCTTTTGTACGAAGAGAACAATGCTAAAAGACTAAACAAAGCCCAAGGAAAGGTATTCAGTGTCTTATGATCACATGCCAGGCCCTCCTCTATGAAACACAGAGGAAGTCAGAGACCCAACTTGAGCAGATCAGCCCCTCTTCTGATGTGACCTACTATGTGTGGACAACACACCCCAGCAGGTGGGAGGGTAGAAACACTACCTAAGAACATCTGCCCGTGCCCAACTCCCCCCCAACAACAGCTGGGAATAGTCCACGGATGGAAAACAGCACCAGAACAGCTCTGTGAATAAAACTTTAATAATGTACAGCAGAAATTGGACAGGCTCATTCTTATATTAAAACAAAAGATTTCCTATATTACAACTTATTTACATTTGCATACTGAAGAGGTAAAGTGTCTAAGTGGCTATTTTACAATCCTTTCTAATAAAATGTACAAAAACAAACAGAAGTACCGAGAATGCCGTTCGGGGGCCTTAATGGCGACAGTTAAGAACGGGCTTGGACTTGGTCTGTGACTCCAGAGGTGCAGGTAGCCCTAAGGATCAGGGTTGGCCTCAAGGCCAAACAGCACGCTTCAGGCTGTAGTTTCTCCCCAACTCTCTAACTCCTGGTGTTGAGTGGTAGGGGGTGAAGGTGAGAGCTTCCCAAAAAACTGCTCAGTCTTCCCCTGGAGGAGCTGGGCTTTGTCTATGGTGAGGAGAGGAGGGCCACCTTGGGAGTGGCTAGTGGCTTGGGAATCCCTGGGTTGAGGAGTGTTGGCAGATCCCAGAGGCTGGTTGTAAAAGGGACACAGGAGTCTAAGTCCTGTTACCACCTAGAACCCGCCAGGTTCTGCTGCAGGGTGGAGAGGTGGGGGGTCCACAGGAGTGGGGAAAGAAGGTCCCCCTGATGACACAATTGGTATTCAAGGGAAAGTAATCAGTAGCCAGTAAATTGGCCCAAAAGATTAGGGGAAGATCTCCTTTAACATAAGGAAAGAGGCAATGCATCAGGAAAATAAATAGGAAGGCCAGGGCATAGGGGAAACATGTAAGCAGGGAGAGGGCTCTCCCCCTCCTCCATAAGCTTTGGCAGAGAATCGCTGAGCTGGAGGCAGGGGTGCTCTGAGGCTGCATCCATAACATGCTCCCCTGGGGGCAGGAAGGGGCTCAGAATGAATGCAGTGATTGGGCTCTCATGCCCACCACCGGTCTCTTTGGTGTGTAGGGGGGGCATCCTTGCTCCTTGGTGGTCTTCTATAAAAGCAATCATTCCAGGCTCAAAAGGCTCTTAGAACCAACTACTGTATGAAAACTTCTGGTCTCAAAACAAGCATCCACTAACTTGGATCAGCTCCTTCTTCAGTGCTCCAAGAGTAAGACCCAAGCCTGTCTTGTTCGCAGCTGTATTGGCAGTGCCTGGCGCAATGCCTGGCACCCAGCAGGCACTCAACAAACATCTGCTGAATAAATGCCTGGGGGAGGAGAAGGTGCAACCAGCTGAACAATGCACAAAAAGCTAGTGCCCCAGCACAAAAACCACTTATAGAATAGGCAGGGTGGGGGGACAAAGCTCGAGAGAGACTAACTCCCAGGGCAAGGAGGAACTCTCACTGCTGGGTGGGAACAGGCTCAGGTATAAGGACAGACATTTCCAGTGTGATTGAGCTATGTGGGTTTGATTGAAGCATTTTTTGTGTGTGTGGTTATTTTTGTAGGGATTTCTTTAAAAACAAATAGATTGAGAGGTAATCTTCACACAGAGATGGTTTTCCTTTATAAAAACTTAATATTAAAAAAAGTTAAAATCCAGACCCTCCCAATAAAATTAAAAACAAAACAAAACAAAACAAAAAACTAAAACCACTCCAGTTAAAAGTTATGGCTTCAAAGTTATTACATACCTAAGATATGCTGACCAAACCACCACCCACAACCGTGCTTCTAGACATCGTTAAATACTACACTCAGGTTAAATATCAGGTTCAGCTCAGGCTGTTCCCTTTAGAAGGGCCCCTGAAGTGGGTGCAAGCCTTACATCTTCCCTTCACCATGATCAGATAATCCAGTGAAAGACCCATGCAGATGCCTCCCTCCCACCCCTATTCCCTCCCCATTCTTTGCCCCGCTTTCCTTTCCCCACCCTAAACCTACCACCACCAAAAATATACACTGCTGTTTCCAGAATCTGGGATATGAAAGACAGATGTGACATTCCACTCTGAGTCCCAAGATCTGGGCTTCAAATTCCTTGGGCCTTCCTTGATGTTGCCGAGTCTGATGCCCTGGGCTGACTCATTTTTCACGGTTGCCACTGACCACAACACCCAAGACTTCCACTAAGATGCTTTCCCTGCTCACCCTAACCCTCCTTCACATTTGGACCCAAAAGCCTCGCCTGCCATGGACAACTGGGCCAGCTTTGGTTCCGGTCTGAAATGCAGAGGGAGAGCTGTGTTGACATAAGGTGGGCAGAGCAGCCTGCTGGGATGGGAGGACGACTGTGGCTCAGGGTTCCAGGGAGTGGGGGAAGAAAGGGAGACCTTCGAGAAGGGCACCAGGACACAAGACACTGCTCACTACTGAACAGAGGCACCAGCACGCAGAGACAGCATGACAACCACACCCCTGACCTGCACATGCACCAAAAGCTCAAGCAGGGAAGTACACACCTACAGACACACACATACACACACACACACACACACGTGTAAGGGCGTGGCACGAACCAGGCACAACAGAGGACGCACCTCGGCACATGCACACACGACTGGACAGACAGGCGGCAGATTTTGCCTCCACTGGCAGTCCCTCCAGATGTCCGTGCAAGGGCGGAGCATGGGGCCCACAGCTGCCTGCGAGAGGGGCTGCACTTCTGGTTCCTCTGGGCCACCTCGATGTGCTGGGGTTGCTCCCTGGAGGAAAGTCCTCAGTGCTACCTAGCACTGGCAACATTCGGCTTCGCCTGGGCCCTCCCAGGCTGCTCCGGCACCACTCCTGGCTATCTGCCAGATGCACTGGGTTTTGCGGGACTTCCCACTACAACCAGTTAGAGTTGTGGCACTGAGTTCTCCATACCATTCACTCTCAGAGTCTCCATGCCATCAGGAGGTAAATATAAAAGATGTCTGTGTCTCAAACCCAACGTGGGAGTGAGCAGGTCTCCCGGGCTCTGTCCCTCTTGCAGGCCAGGGCTTCTGACCAGAGGGCTGGGCAGAAACGAGAGGTAGGCCTCCATCATACGCTCAACATGGCAGCTCTGTGTATAGTCCTCGCTGCGCAGGGTTGCCGTGTAGGGGGAGGGGAACAGGGTTAGATCTTCACATCTTCCTGCACGCTGAGCTGGGAAAGGGTCTTCTTAATGCGCAGAGCAGTCAGGCGGGCCGCGCCGTTGGCATACCAACACTCCCGCATCATCTTCCCCATCACTCTTAACGCCTGCACAGAGACCAGAGGGTGTCAATTTGACCCTGCCCTGTGGAAGCCTTTCTGGTCCCTAGGCTCTTCCTCGTTTCTCAGTGCAGTCCACCAAAATCTCCTCTCTCTCTAGGAAAATGCTCTGCAACATCCCTCTCCCCTCGGCATACCCTTCCTTAAGGGACAGGTTGTGCACGCAAAAGGAGAAAGCTGCAGCCTGAAGAGGGGAGACCTTCTCTGCAAGAACAGTCAGCCATTCCCCATCATCTGGGTAATCTTGAAAGAAATATCCACAACAGACTGTGATCTGACAATCATTTCTGTCAGGTTTGACTGTTTACTCATTGTTCTTTTAAAAAGTAACATATGAACCAGAGATACACCTTGGCACGTGCACATACCAGCTGTATTCCCATGGTTCATATGCAGAGAATGGGTGTGAGGGCATGGTGAAGAAGCAGGAAAGCAGCCCCTGAAAGCCTGAAAGCATCTTGTCAGGGGCAGAATGCTACACTGCCATTGCCAGGACGACATAGGCGACCACTATGGTCAGGCCGAGAGGTGACATGGAAGGTCACTTATGGACTGTGCTGATTGTTGAGGGCTATAAAGTTCCTCAAATGCTGCCCTAGGCCAGTGGTTTTCAAAATTCTGTGTAACAGTGGAACCCACTTGTCTAAGTTGAATCCCAACATATTAACAGCACTGACTGAAGAGGGAATGGGGGAGGGCAGTAAAACAAGCTCTTCCAGTCTCACACTCACCCTCTGAAGTATACCCAACCTGGGGGTTCCAAGGAACATTTCAGAAAATGCTGCTCTACTAAGCAATGAGAAGGCATCACCTAAAATGTGAACTAAGTAATTTTGCTCTTCAATGTAGAAATGCCCCCTAGTGGTTATACTCCTTAAAAGCAGAGCCCTGAGGGAAAAGGAGGCCAAAGTGCACTTAGCCAGGCAAACCCCATTCCCTCTGAAGACTTTAAGAACAATGTTTATTAGGAACCTGTATCAACTCTTTCTACCAAATGTAGTCCCCTTCCCACTTCATCTGCCATTTCTTCCAAATTCCAATTCCCTCCACCCTCCGCTCTTCTGAGTTGTTAGAAAGGCCACCTCTCTCACAGACATGTCCTCGCTAAGTCCAGTCCCTTATTCTATATTCTTCATGGAGGCTGCTTCTTCACTCAGCCATCGTGCTTGGCTCACCCTTGTGGCTCCACAGCCATTTTTCTAGTTAGACAGGTCTATTTGCTCCTGCTCGCTTTTTATTTCTGTCTCTTGACCACCTCTCTCTCATCTGTGCCTGGAGACGAACTCTTTTTCTTTCACTAGTCTGTCCATTCCAAAGGAGATCGGACAGTGCCCAGGACAAGGGACTGTGGCCCCTCAGGACTTACTGTATAATAGCACATAGTGGTATATCATAAGTGACACTCGGGAGTACCCCTGGAGTTGGACCCACTGTCAAGTAAGGTAATCAGGCAAATGGAAAAGCAGGACCAGGCAGGGGGAGCTTCCTACCTCATAACTCTGCCACCAGTTGGGGATATTGGGACGTAGCTTCTGGTCACAAACGACCTTTCGCATTTCCTCAATAGAAGGATCAGAGGGCACTAAGTCATAATATGGCAGCTGATATTCTTCATGGACTCCTAGGAGAAAAAAAATTCACCTGAGTTGTCTATAGAAGGAAAAGAATACTCAAAAGCCAGTGAAAACCACCACACTGTGATCTGCAAATATTACTTCCCACTAAGAGGATCTAGGTAGGGCTCTCTGGAGAGCTTGGCTGATCTGGGTATAGAGCAAGAAGTACACAAGATTAGCCAGGGACATCTTTTTCATACCAAAACGCAAGAAAACTATCAAAGACTACTGAGCTTAAGTCAAAAGGCATTAACTTGAAAAGCTGCCAACTAGCCAAAGATGAGAATGTTCAAGCAACAGTAATTAATAACTTCAATGAAAATATTTAAAACCCACCAGTTCATAATGATACTAAACAACAACAAAGAAACCCCCAAAACCTCAGTCACTTTTGTAGGATAACAGTGAACAAACCCATTATTTTGAAAAATGGTAAATAAATAAAATTCAAGTATTTTTCCTGTCTTTCTTATTTAAATTATACATCTTGGTAACCAGAGATAATTAAGGGGAAGTTTCTCTTTCAAGAAATCTAACTAATACATGAAGATTGACAGAATCATAATATTGGCATTTTTCAATGTCTAATAATAAATTTGGATTTGGACAATGATCATCAATGGCTGTTAACTTCACAAAAAGAAAGAACATTATGCGCCTTGTAACAGAAGGATTTTTTTTAAGGGGGGATATATATTCTAGTCTTAGATCATAGGAAATTCATTGGAACAGGAGAACATATGAACTCCATGAAAAGGCAATCAGCAAAACCTAGACAGCAAAACTTTATAGGACAAATGACTGGATTCTCCAATTAAAAACCGTGGAAGAAAAAAATGGAGGAGGAACCCATAGGTTATGAGACTTAAGAAGTACATCAATCAACTGCAATGGATGAATATTATTTGAACTCTGATTTAAACAAACTTTTAAAAAAATTTAGGAAAAAATTGAGGAAATCTTAACACTGATGTTAAATGACATCAAGAATTAATGTTCACTTTTTAGTGTGATAAGAGTATATTTTTGAGGTCCTTATCTCTTAGACCTACAAACTGAGATATTTTCCATAATAAAAAGTTAATTTAAAAAATCCAGTATAGCTTTCTCATGGCCTTTTCCAGGAAAAACTTGAGCTAATAGGAGAGATTTTTAAACAGAATCTGACTTAGTAACTATCTAAGAGGTAGTTAAGAGCTTAAGCTCTGTCCTCAGTCTGTCAAAGTTTGAATCCTAGTTTCATTAGCTGTGTAACCTTGGACAAATTACCTAATCTTTCTGTGATAAATTTTCTTCATCGCAAAATGGTGACAGTTATAGTACCCACTTTCTGGGTATAGGTTTGTAACAAAGATTAAGTTTATACATAACGAATGGGGTTAGCATTATTAATATACACTTAGCCTCAATTTATGATTGATATGAGGAAGAAAAAAATTCATTCATTCAGTTTAAGACCTGTATGACCAGATTTTTAAAAATCTGTTTTAAAATAATGATCAAAATTTAAGATGTATAATTCCATGAATAATACCTGGGTGCCCTCTCCATAAGTTGGATCTTTCCAAAAATACCATAAATGGAAGAAGGCAATAATATAGAAAAGGGTTCTGCTGGAAGACTAACCAGTTCTTTTTAATTAATTTAATTTAATTGACTTCCACTGACATGGAATCGCTTACATCTGAGACAAATGGCTGAGGGGAGGGTTCTTGAACTTGATCACATGGTAGAATACTTAAAAGTCACTGTAAAATACTGATGTACTAAGCTGATGATAAAAAGTGTTTTCTGCTACTACCTTTTACTGGATTCTGACATGGATGAGCAATTGCAAATTCCAAAGATTTAAGAAAAAATTACAGGAGAAAAAATTCATTTTGAGAAAATTCAATGCATTAAGCTTTCTCCTAAAAATTGAGAAATTACCATTATTATCCTATCAAAGAAACCCTATGTTCCCCAGAAATGTAGCTTGAGAGCCAGTACATTAGCATATACTGCCTCCTATGTAAAGGAGACCCCTGTATTAGTCCTGCGCTATTCCTACCCAGGCTTTCTCAACCTCCACAAACCAATAAAAACAATATGTTAAAAAAAAATAGCCAAATGAACCTCCAAAATGGTTATCACAATGTACAACACTATTTTAGAAACTTGTCTAAAGAGTAAACACACCCTTTGCATAACTGCCTCTGAGGTTCCCTCATCTTTGATGAGAACCCTAAGTGTCATGTGCTCTGACACTAGGCATCCAACAGGTTCTAAAAAGAAAGAAGGCAGTAGAACACCAGCATGCTCGGTAATCCAGCATCCTGAACTGGGAGGCAGGAGCAAGAGAAGGCAGAAAAGAAAGGTACCTCCAGAATTGCATCTTCGGGCAATCTCCCAATATACAAGTCCAAGGGCATAGATATCAGCACATTTAAAGGAGTCAAAGTGCTTCATGTTAATGGTTTCATCAAGTACTTCAGGGGCCATGTATCTACAACAGCAAAGGAAACATGATCATGCAAAGAAAAAGATGACATCTCCACTTATTGATTCAGGGGCCCTCTGAATATGGGCAAGCATCACCCCAAGATAGCCCCTTGGCGAGGAGGAAGAGATCAATTCTCTTTGTAGCAAACCGCCATGTGTTTTGGATTTGAATCTAAATACTTCAGAGTAAGTTTGATGATACTAGGCTACTCTTATTTGTACTGCTACTTTTTAACCATCGAGATTTATTTTTAGCATGTTTTGATTTCTTGGCAGAGGTACTTGTACTATGGGCCATAGGGCAGTTAGTAGTACATAATATCTGATTGCTACAAAGGTCTTGGACTTTGTTAAATGTAACCAGAGGGATGAGCTGACATTAAATGTCCTTTTGCACTTCTGTTATCTTACCTGATTACAGATATGTGAAAATTCATTCCAGATTGTCATCAATGTACCCCTCAGCTAATAAGTACTACTCTAGCCACTCCCCTCCACACGCACACACAGTAAGGCAAATCAGGAGATCACCTCAGGCCTCACACTTTGGGGCCTAGGTCATTCATTCAGGTCAGAAGGAAGGGAAAAAACATGATTCAGTGAAATTCACTGAGATTCAGCAGAAAAACAGACCTCTTGTTCCATCCTATTAAAAGACAATTCCATTCACAACTCATGAAGTCAATGTGCAATCACAATTCCTTAGTCCTTCACTTCTGTAGAAGCAGGAAGCAGGCCTATAATCCTGAGGGTGCCCCAATCTCCACTCTAGATTACCTCTGCTTTGGCTTGGCAAACCTGCTCTCTAAACCCCAAGCAAAACATGCTTCCTGCCTCCCTGGGGGTCTCTGCACAAGCCATCCCTTTGGACAGCAACATTTCCGTCTTCCCACAGGCAAGTCTGGTGCCTATCTTGTTCCAGATTCTCTTTCTGTGCTGTCCTCCAAATCTTGTTCCAGATTCTCTTTCTGTGCTGCTCCCCACTACCTAACACCACCAACTATGTGTATACAGTTCTATGGAGCTGTGCTCTTGGCACTTGTATCTGTTAGATGTGACTGTGTAGCTTTCCAGTGTGGGGAGTGGGTGTTCTACTTTCTGCTGTCTGAGAGCAAGGCCTACACCTCTTTTTTCTACACCTCCTCCTGTGCAACGGGAAGGGCCACACGTGGACTGCTCGGAACGAGTGTAGGGCACGGACAGAGGCCCAGGGCCTTCCTACCGTTTGGTTCCCACTCTCTGATTTGGAGCAATGTCAATGGTATCAGTGACCGCATCGTGACGGACAGCCAGGCCCAGGTCTGCGATGGCACACATGCCGTTTTTCTTCACCAGGATATTCTTTGACTTCAAGTCTCGATGAGCAATTCCAGGCTTCCCTGGGAGAGAAAAAATGGGGATCTTTAAAGAAAGATAGTAAAATATGTTAAAAACACAGACTGCAGCTTGACTGGGTGGGTTCCAGTGCTGCCTTTGCCTCCCAGTAATCCACTAACCCTGGAAAATTGACTTAACCCTGTGTACTTCAGTCCCCTAAACCATAAAACAAGACTAATGCCAGTACTTACTTCATGAGGATGCTGTGAGGATTAAATGTACTAAGGTAGGTAAGTAAAGAGCTTAGAAGAGCATAATATTAGCTAATGTTACTATTACTAATACTACTACTATTACTACTTGCCTTCCCTGAACTAATATGCTCTAGTATTGAATTGCTGAGGAATTCAAAGAAAAGTTGCTGCCTTGGCTATGTTTTTAGTATCAAACAACATCATCAACTAATTAATAGGGACTGCTACTATCACCACAGAGGCTGGGAACAGGTCCAAACTTTAATGGCTGGTTTTCTGTCATGACCAGCAAGTGCTGTTGCCCTGGTCAGCCAGGCGTCAGGGAGCACACCTGCTACTGAGACAAGATTCAGGGTTTCCCCAAGAGCTGTTGTTACAGTCAACCAGCAAGGATGCTCGAGGTCTTTTTCCTCCCGCAAACCTTCCTAGATTAGGAAAGCCCAGTGTATAATCTGCCCAGCAGTCTTTAAGTCAGCTGTCCCCAAAAATGAATGTGTGAAATTACTAAACTATTGCTTCTATTCCATGAGTCTGTTCAATCTTCTTAGTTCCATTCTTTTACACGTGCACTATGGGCTTCTGAGATGATCACTCAATGAACACTAGCTCACCAACCAACAAGTAACGTGTCAGGCCATGGAATGAAAAATAACTTAACATTTGCATTAGAATCCCTGAGGGAATTCTGAAGACTGGTGGAAAAAAATCCATCAGGTTTTTTTACCTTTAATGCAAGTAAAGCTCAAACCTCTTTCCACTTTAAGTCCACTTTTCTCAGTCAAGGAGTTTTGGGAACTAAATCAGGGTGGTACAAGTTTTTAAAGTGTATCCAACTTCACTGCCCCTCGGCTGGGTCCACTCACCTTGGGTGCCCACGATCTCCATGTGCAAGTGTGCCAACCCGCTAGCAGCAGACAAGGCCAACTTAATCATCCCCTCAATCGTCACTGTGTACCGGTTGAGATAATCAAACAGGGAGCCATGCTCGTGATAGTCCGAGACAAGCCACAGCTGGGTCCAGGTGCCATTATCTGCAGAGAACCACAGAGGAGTTCCAGAAAAGACACAAACACAGAGGTTAAGGCAGGAAAGGAAACCTATGTGTACCAGACAGACTCCAGTTAGATTCTTGAATTCCTGTTTCTTCCTTGCACACCTCCTGCAGCCCCCTCTATGCCCATTTCATCTACAGGTGTCTACCAGTTCTAGGCTCCAGGAAGGTCAGAAGAACCTTTCTTTCTTAGATTTGCTCCCTTATTTCTTGCAGGTGGCTATAGGATTCTTTACAGTGCTCCACTATTATAATAAATTTGAAATATAAGGCATCTAGGAGAAGAGGAAGCATATGCTTAAGGAAAGTAACAGGTAACACCTGCAATACTGCTTTTGATTCTGACGAGACCTGCTCATCTACACATAAGCAACCACAACTGGCTACATCCACCACCGCCAAAGAGAAAGGCTTCGCAGGTCCTCCTCGGTGCTCGAAGACCCATTGAGCACAGGCTACCCTAGCACCAGTCTCATTTGTAGCATTTCTTTTCTAAGTCCATCGCTCCAACCAGGCTATGAGCTCTCTGTGAGAGCAGGAAAGGGCTCCTTTGTGCATTAATGTATTCCAGGACAAAAAACACTTTTTGATATATGAAGAGCACACATCCAAGTATTCCAGAGAGGTCATCTTAGCCTCAGAAGAGCAATGGAAGGTGGACAGCATGCGCTTTTATACATGGTGTGGGTGTATATGAGAGCACAGTGGGAAAGAGGAGGGGGAAGGAGAGAGAAAAAGAAAAACCAAAGGCTGGTAATTTAATTAGGTTATGCTGCTGTCATCAGGAAAACTGGAAAGTAAATTGAGATCTCCTAAATTCCGGGCTGGTGCTAGTTCCAGGACTCTATACTATACATAACATGTTAAAAAGGCAAGAATGAAACAATCTGATTTTCTCCTCCTCTGGCCCTAATGTGGGTTTCAACAGCCAGATCCCTTCTCACATAGCTGCCAGAATCAATAAAAGGAGTGGCTCCTGGAAAAACACCAATTTTGACTTCTCTGATTACAAACAAGGAGTCTACCCAACATACCCTTATTATACTCCAACCAGCCCCAAGTCTTGAGGGCCCTGCCAATGTGTTAAAAAGGAAGACTATGTTGATCCTTTAAAATATATGTAAGGTTTAAATCTTATCAAACGGTGAAGCTGTTTTTTAAAAAAGTAACAGCTTATTCATAAAGAGTAAAATTCTCTCTTCCTCTTCTTCTTTTGTGTATGAGCCCAACACTTTTCAGCTCAGGAGCAGATGAGGTCACTATAAACCCCCATAGCAATGTGGGGAATGAGCAGTTGTTTTAGAAAGGAAAAATAACACTTATCATCTTCCATAGGCTTTGTAGACACTAACTTCTAAAAATCATTGTGGGAGCAAACTGTCACAACTGCCAGAGAGACTCTTCCCAACTATAAAGCCATCACTGCATGGTCTATGACTTTAAGTGCACTTCCTGCCCATGTGTCTGTTGTCCCCTCTTCCTGGGAGCTGTGAAGGCAGGGACTGTCTTGTTCTTATGTGTGATAATCCAAGCAGCTGGCAGAGGTCCTGGCCTGTAGTCATCGATAGATGTTATTGAATTGATAAATGAAATTTCAGTTACTACCCACTATCTCAGAATATAATCCTCTTAAAAAGGCCCTCGTAATCTGGCCTCCATTACCTCTCCACCATCTTTTGCTATATCATAACCATCCCAAGTCACCTGCAGGTTTCCAAACACACTTCACCTCTACACATGTGTCGGGAATGCCTTTCTACTGGTTTTCCTTCCTGACCAGTTCCTGCCACCTTCACCTCAATTAAGCTTGTGTGACCTCCCTGATCACTACCTCACCCCCAATTTTGCTCACTAGAACAGCCTGTTGTTTGATTATTTCCTATAATCAATCATTACTTTGTCTCTTTACTAGTCAGCGAGGTCCTCAAAAATGAGGATGTGCCTGGCCAAACAAGAGAGACTCAAAAATTAAAGCAAAAATTAAAGCAAGAAAGGAGAAAATAAGAGATCTTGGGTAAAAGTGGACTCAAAGCTGGGCTGGAAGGCCAAGAAGTAGCACTTTAGGGCAGAGAGGTCATCACCAGGCTGTGCCTACTCCACCACAAGTATATGCTGCTGGTATGTCACAGAATGTGGCCTATATACCTTTCTGCCACCATCCTCTCCTAGGGCCCCTCAGGGACTATCCTGGGGGTGGGTTTGGGAGTGTCATGGAAGGGAAAGTGAGTAGGGAGGGCAAGAGATTTATCTTGTTCATCTGCTTAATAACTACTTATTTACTTGTTTAGTGACTTGGGTTTCTGTAGGAGCTTTTTGCAGAAGTTTGAAAACTATTACCTTATTTAGATTCTCTTTCTATGGGTAATAACTAAGAAGGCAAACAGAGCTGTGCTGTCCCTGGTCACCCCCTCCATCTGGGGCCATGGTTGGCTCTAGGACACTGTATCCAAACCCAGCTCTTCACCTTTATTGTCAGCAGCGATAAATCCAAGAATGTTTTCATGGCGCAGCATGACTGTCTGGTATATCTCTGCTTCCCGGAACCAAGACCGTTCTTCACGGGAAGAGAAAATTTTCACAGCCACGTCGCCACCTCTCCAGCGGCCACGCCACACTTCTCCAAACCGGCCCTTGCCAATTATCTCCTGTAAAACGATGGTTCGGGCCACTGTGCGCTGGACAAAAAGGGGTAATCCTATGGACAAAAGAATAGAAAGAAAGCTGACACTGTAAATTTGCTAAACTTTGTAACTCCCACTCTTATTGCCACAATGGAAAAGCCTTTCCCACACTACCTCATGCTACACTGTTCCACTGACCATGGAGAACTGCGACTGCCCCTGCACCATGTCCAGGTAATCCACCAGGGGGCTAAGACAGGATGCAACAGAGTGAGTGAACACAGAAAGGGAAATGCATAGGATTATCTGTTCCTTATCTAAGCAATTTGTCCTCTCAGCTAGTGTGGATGACAGATTTAAATAGAAATGTCTGACCAGATTTACCAACTCTACAGCCAGCCTCTTGTGGGCCAATCCACCCACATCTGCCTTATGCTGATGGAAGAAGAGGGCAGAAAAAATGAAAGCGAGAGCTTGAGCACTGGAGTGCCTTCTGGCTGCTCTGTTCCTTGGCCACTAGAGGGCAGTGCTGTGTGGCCCATGAAAGCCAAATTTTGGTCAGAGCATTTAAGGTTCTCCCCTCTCCAGAGATCAAAGTTCGGCTCACATGTGATGCTCGAAATATAAAATGGGAAACTATCATGCTTATTCTAAGATTAATTTTACTGTCTTTACAGGACTCATTTATCAACTCTCTCACAGCCTCTCCCAATAAATACATAAACGTTATTAATCCCTAACTCTTGTGGATGTGAACTACCATTTACTGTATGCTTACTATGCATTGGGCACTATGCTAAAGGCTTAACATAAATGATCTCATTTCCTCTCAACCACCTATAAGGCAGGTGTTGTTATCCCCATCTTACAGATGAGAAAACTAAGGCACAAAGGGGACGATTAAGTAGTTCATTCAAATTCATACAAACAATAAGTGGCAATGCAGGGATTGAAATCTAGAACTGCGTAACTCCAAGGTTCATGATTTTAACTACGACAGTATAGAACCACCAAAATGTTTCTCAAACTACATTCCCTTTCCCCCATCCCCTCTGTGCCCTGTCCTAGTTCTGGCCCTTCTTTAAAACACTTCTGACTGGTCTTTCTGCCTCCCTTCTCACCCTGCTCCTGCCTTGCAGCCCACACACAGCCCCGCCTCACCCTGCCCCTTCTCACAGGAAGGTAGTAAATGAATGAACTCACCCTCCGCACCACTGCCAGAACTCTTTCCCCAGAAAAATATGGACATTTCTTTTCCCACACAAAAACTTTCAGGAGATGCCTCTTGCCTTGCCAGACAAAGCACAGCACTCAAGGTCCTTTCCGCCTTCATCAGTCTGATGCCCCCAACCCCAGCATGGGGGCACCATACTGGCCTAAACACTTGGTGAACTTTATGCCTTTCTGTCCTTTTACTCAAGGGATTTTCCTTGGCCTGGAAAGTTCTCTGCCCTCTCATCTCTCTTAAAACTTTGAACTCAATCTTCAAAACCCTCTAAAATGGTGCTCCTCTGTGAGACCTTTCCCAACAATCCCTGTCTCTTCTATCTAACCCTGGTCGGGCCTCTTTCTTATCGTTTTACCCTATATCACCCAGAGGGTAGTCAACATATATTGTTGATGTGAACTGAACATCACATAAACAGCAAGGACTTATTTACTTTAAATTCACAGTATTAAAACTCCAACACTTTGGAAGCTCTGCATATTCTGGATTAAGAATGGACTAAACCATCCAGAGAGAAATAGTTATTAATCATTTTACTCCAGCTGACTATGTAACTGCATGGACCTTCCTGAGCCTCTCAGCTGGTCCTGATCTTAAAAAAAAAGACTCCAGAAAACCCAAGCTAACCTCTTCTAGCAGAAAATTAAATCACAGAGTCAGTCAGGCAGTTCTAACCACTGCCCTACCTCTTTCAGCAAAGAACAAGCCATATATTTTCTCTCTTCCTAAAAATATGCAGCTTTTAAATATATCCATCATTTTGGCACTCTCTACTGCAGAGCTTAATAAAGGCAAAACACTAAAATTCAAGAGATGTCACAGCTCAAAGTATTCTTTGTGCTCAAGGAGGAATGTCTGGTCATGACTGATGGCATAATTTCTCTACAGAAGTCTTGTCACATGGCAAGGAAACATCCATAAGCGCAAAGTTCTCACAAATGTGATTCTATATGTTTTAGCTAGAATGGCAACAGTGACCTTTGTGGATCTTTTTTTACAAGGACAGACTACCACCATCACTAAAATAACTGTTTATCTTCATAAAAAGACTCTTTTGCAACTAATAGCTAGCTGAGCTATATACCCTGGGGCCTGAACGACCCAATTCCCCTTATCCTAAAATCTGGTCTCACATCAAGGTCCAGTGTTCGGTTCAATTCCTTCAATTCCTTCGTCTAAGAAAGACCTGGTTACCAACAGGCGGTACAGAAAATAGTGCTGAAAGCCTAAGCTGCCTTTATTTAAACCCCCACCCAAAAAGCCCTGGGCAACTGATACAAGTCAATGATTCACCAAACCCCAGCTTTCAGCTTTACTCAATGTCCTTAAACTCCCCTTGTGGTTGCTCAGAGATCAATGATTAGCTGTCACCACCTCACAGGAAAGTGGCACACTCCTGTCTTTCAAAAGGGGCCCTTAAATTGAGCACTCCATTGCTCAGGTGGAACCAGGTGAATTTTAATAGATGTATGGCTACAGGACTTGAAGAGAGGCAGAGTTTCTGAAATGGAGAGTTTTACATTTGACCTTTGGAATCCCAGGGAGTGAAAGATTTTCTGTGAACTCATTATCTTATCTTATTACTGTCAGACACCAAAAGAAGGGGAAGTATGAAACCAAATGACTCAGTGCTGCTAGAAACAAGTGCAAAGCCCAGCCCTTTTCACAAACACTCTATCCTGCTGGGAAGCAGTAATGAAGGCCAACAACAGACACAAGGCCTGAAGAACTCAGTACCTGAGCCAGACCCCGACGTGGAGAGATCGTAGACAAGATCCTGGAGTGTCTTGTCTTTGGAAAGACACATCTCACATGAGGGATCCTCCATGTCCAGCCTCTGGCGGTTGTGATAGACACGCTGATGATAGTTAATGACAAGGAAAACAATGATGATGATGAGAAACAGGAGGAACACTGGGCCGGCAATAATGCCAACCAGCTCCACAGGGCCCCACATGGAAGGATGCTCAGGCTCCTTGAGGTGACCTGGGTTAAGTGAGAGAAGAGAGGGAAAGAACAACAGAGTAAAAAAAAAAAGAGAGAGAAATGTGTTGGCCTTATTTATCCCTGACACAACCCTCCAAGTGAAAATGTCCTTTCCTTTGCTTCATGTACAAGGTGTCCTTGACCTCTCCGCTCTTACTGGGCTACTTTGTTTGCCTGAATGCTCTCAAGTGCAAACCTCTCTGGTTAAGAAGCCCTTTGCAGCAGTCTAACCCACAACCCATTTTGTAATTTCAGAGCATTTCATGGTACTATTCCCACCTCAGTACCCCAGACAGATGCTAAGTTCTACTCTTCAACTTATAACTGCTCTTTTAAGCTCTGCTCCAGTCTTTCTCCTCCTGCTCTGATCTCTCTAGTAATACTTCTAAATGGCACACTTGCGAAGGGGTGGAATCTATTACTTCTCAGTCTTGTTCAAAGTCCTTGCCCAATTCTAGCCCTTCTTCCCATTTTGCCCTCATCCCCACCCCAGCAGCTCCCTGCACACAGCTCTGGGGCTGCCTCCTTCAGGATCAGTCTCATACTATCCCCTAGGATCCCTGCCTAGCTCTCCCACTCCTCACTGGCTGCCTACAGCTGTTCGGCCACTATCCAAAATTCAGCTTTCACCTCTGGGACCAACTTAACAATGTCTCCTTCATCTTCCAATCTACGAACCTGACATGAAGGGAATCCTATTCCCTGCCACCTTGGGGAACATCAAAAAGAATCCTTTACCAATCATCAGAGAGAGTGGGGAAAAAGTAGAGAAGGATGAAATGACAGGGGTACCCTACCTCCGAGATGAGCCAATAGTCCAACAAGGGTGTCCACTCACCACTGGGCACCCTCAGGTCAATCTTGTTGCAGAAGTCAGTGTAGCAGCAGTGGGTGTTGCGAAGATCCTCCGAGCTCAGGCAGTAGAAGGGCTTCCCAGCGGGGACCAGCTCCACTTTGGGGATGCAGGTGCGCACATGGTGCTCCATCCCATCCAGGTTGAAAATGGAAACCATGCAGGCCCCATCTGTTTCACATGTGTAGTTGGCCTGTAGGCAGCTGGTGCACGTACACAACAGAGCTGCAGGAAATTTGGGAGTAGACACTGACATCAATGATCAGATCCTACCCTAGGTCCTTCTCCAGACTTAGAATATAATCCCTTAGCATACTTGTTTCAAAATGAAAAGTTTTTATAAAGATGGGGCCAGAAAAATATCTTCAGTGAGGGCACAACCTTTTTACCTGTTTATTCAGCTCACAAGCAAGGTTTTCTAAGCCTCATCATTTTCCTCTAAGTGCTCTACTTTATGCCTATGAGGTACAGAGAAACTACCTTTTGAACTTTGCCTTAGACTTATTACAAATTATTTTGTGGCTGGGAAAGGTTTTCCTTTAAATTTAGATGCCTGAGCATGAGAGGAAGGCACCCTCCCTTTGGAGAATATAGATCTCCCCCCCCAATACACACGCACTCCATCCAGAACTACCTAGGGTTCCTTGGTGCCATCATTACCCCTATATCCTTTCTCCAACACTAGGTATGCCCAGTTTCCTGAAGGCAGTACGCACGCTCTCACACATTCTCTTCCTTCAATGCTTTTTTTCCTGGCTAATTCTTACAAATCCTTTAAAATTCAGCTTTAAAGTGACTCCCTTTGAAAAGCTTCCCCTGACTAGTACAACACCCTCTTCTTGCAGTCCATAGCAGGTGCCCCTCTCATGAGGGACAAAAACAGTATACTCCAAAGAGGATAATATTAGTAGCTACCTCATAAAGTTCTTGTAAGGGTTAAATGAACTCAGGCATAAAAAGTGCTCAATAAATTTAAACCACTCTGAAAGGATTCTGAAAACACTTTAAAGGGCGTGTGTGTATGTGTATGTGTGTGTGTGTAAAATTTTTTTGTTGTTGTTTTGTTTTCAAATAGGTAGTATATGCAATCATTTCTCAGACTAGTGAGTCTTGCTGGGTGTGTATTATACATAAATGTGCACTGTTGACAGGAAATTACTGTAAATGAATTTGGTACCTCTGAAAGTCAATTCAGCAGCCCTGGAGTCTTAAATCCTTTATTTATCAGTCTAACAAGAATAGCACAGACAGCAGCAGTTGGTTCTCCCCAACACTGTCTCCCAAGAGCCTAACCTAGCCCTGACCTCTCTGGATGGGCAGGAGTGTGGCTTTAGCCACTAGAATACTTAAGTTGGGACTCACATCCCCAAATGAAAGTTATCCGTCACAGTATGAAGGTGGTAGGACCCACCCAGGTCCTCAGATGGACACTAAGTGGATGCTACCTGGATACCAAATGGGAATATGTTCAAACTAAGGCCTCTGGAGAAGAGACATATATGACCAGTTCCATGAAAAACTAGCCTGTCATAACTCACCCCTTTAGGCTGTAAACAGTCTATCTTTGTCTCTTCCTCCAATACACTAGAGGACAACTCTTGGCTTTTCAAATCCAAAGACAGATTCTAAATATCTCAGTGTCCAACCCCTCCTTCCTTCTTTGGCTTTCTATAAATGATATAGTCCCCTGCCATTCCCACACAAGGAAACAAAGGAGAGACAGCTCTGACAGGTAAACGGGCAGTGTAGATCTTCACTGTATGGCTTTTAGTATTTTTTCCACAGTATTGGATAAGATCCCTTTCTTGTGGGAGAAATTACAAAACATGCAGCTACCTGCTGAAGCACTTGGGTAGTGTTACATTTTAAAGGCAGGAAGTTTAAAGCAGGTACCCTTTAGAACTAGGATCCAAATCATAAAAGGAATGTTAAAAGTAAATTCCTCCTTAATTTCAATTCCAACCAACCCTTTTTAGACACAAAAAATAAGAAAACTCATTTATTTGCTCCCTCTTTCATTCCTCTTGCTAACTTAAAGTTACTTCTGCAACCTTCCAAATACTTAATCCAAACCTCTTTCACTCATGCCGAAGCCCTGTTAATTCAGGAACGCTAATGCCCACTCCCCTTTGTGTCAGTGGGAACATTCAGGCACGAAAGGGGTTCCCCATGGAACACACACCTCTCAATACACGCACCAAAACGTCCAGCAAAGAGAACAGCATTGGGTCTATTTTGGGAAGCGAGAAGGGAAAGTGAACAACTCCAAGAGGGCTATTCTGAGCACAGTGGGGCACACAGGCCAGACCCACAGTCGCCTTTAAAAAAAAGCTCACTTCAGAGTTTGTCAATTAGCAGGCAGGAGAGCCAGGAGTCTGAATCCATACACTTCTTTCATTGGTTCACAGCCCCTTTCACAGTGATTCATTCTGGAGAATGAACACACCCACACGTGGCTCATTATTTTTGGGAAGTACTTAAACAATCCTGGTGTAAGACAGGAAAGAACAAAAGTGGTGAAATCTATGCTAGACGGGACCAAGAACGGAACTGGGAGCAGGGCCATGTGCGTTTGTGATAAGGAATTGAGCAAGCCCCTGAATTTATCTGGGCCTCAGCTGCCCAACCAGAAAATACCATTTATCTTACAGAAATGGTATAAAGATTAGCCAAACATCCACTAAGTGCTCTGGGTACTCTGAGAAAGACTCTCTCTGCACCCATCTGCGTACATCTATATATTTTACAATGAGTGAAATGTCTGAAAAAGATCTATTTTTAAGATAACCATCACTACTGCCTACACCCCTGAAAAGGTTTCAGTTACTATCACTAGAGCCGCAGCTGGGTATCATGGCAGGAATAGGTCAGAAAGACCTAAGGCTCAAATACCAGCTCTAATATTAATCACATGACCTTGAGCAAGTTAGGAAACTTCCTGCACCCAGTTTCCTAATCTGTAAAGTGGGACTGTTAATAATTACATCACAGGACTATGCAAGACTTACATGAAATAAAAAAAGATGCTCAGCAAATAGGTGCTCAATAAATTTTAATCTCTCAATGTAAAATTCACACACACACTCATTAACAACTCTCTTTAACTACTAATTATTAGGAAGTGGCAAGTTACAGCAAGACCACAGCAAAAAACTGCTGTCTAGGTCTCAGCTCTGCCAGTAACCAGTCACGTAGCTCTGGGAAAGTCATTTAACCTCCCTGAGCCTCATTTTCCTCATGATTAACCAGAGAGAAGGGACTGAACTAGATGACCTCTAAAATCCTCCGACTGAAATTTGAATCTAGTTTGTTTCTAAATTCACATTGTTTGGATCACTGATCCAAAACTGGAGACTTCTGCTTTAAATTGTATGTACCTTTCTCTGAACTTTAAAGATAGACATGTGGCTAGTCTTCTTTTAATATTCATTTTTCATTGAAACAAAATAAGTGATAATAAAGTTATAAAAAAATTTGAATTTACCATAAATTTACTAGTACACTAAATCACAAACCTAATTTCAATGTCTCTGAAAAGCTAAATGTGGACTAATGATAACAACCCTTTATAATCTATTTCATAGTGACTCATCAAGTTAAATCAGTCCACACATGTGTATATAAACAATACACACCTGAGAGTTACGTAGCAGAAACAACACAAATAGGAAAACCAATCATAGAGGAGTAATAAAATCACTATACGTACAAGCAAGTTAAAAATGGTGAAAACAAAATTCCCATTAGCGCAGCACTTTGTTATTAACAAGCTAGTCAAACCTGAACTAAAGACAAAACCACTTTGGCAGGATTTGAACATAGTTCCAAAGTATAATTAGAGGGTGGGATGTAAATGCAAATTTTATTCACGAGAGAGGCTGTGTTTTCAGGAAGGCTGACAAGTCCTAACTTCAGCAGACTCTGTCTAGCTGCAGTTATGGAGGCACTAACATAGCCAGGTCTCAGCAAAACGATTTCACTCCAGGCATGGTGGTGGTTAGGTCCCCACTCTTACCCACTGGCAGACACTGGGAAGGCTGTGGCTCACTGGGAATGCTTAAGAACCACCTTATAGGATAGATTCATACCACAGCCCAACATGAGGCCTTAGACATCACCAGGGGAAGGGTGTGGGGAAGTGCAGGGTGGTGGCACCAACCTCAAAAGGTAAGAGGCATGCTGCAAAACACATTTGTCGTGGTAGATAAAAGTCCATGAATGTTCCAAAACATTTTAAAGCTACAGTACTCACGATTTTTAGCTTATATTAAGTGCTCCTTGGGGATAATAAGTTTCATTAATTTAGTACTTGTGTGAAGCACTATCCTGTTTAGACACAATAAACTTGCCACTTCCAAACTTTACCGGGCAACCTTCCAGTTCTAGAGTATCCAAGATTTGGTGCCCAAATCAGCCTTTGCTGCCTTTACTCTTCATGATTTTACAAGATGATCATAAACTGCCTCTAAGCTCTCTTCCTTCCAGATAACAGCATCCATCAGACAGGCCAAATTGATAAGAATAGCCTATTACAACCTATGATTATTTTAATTATTCTTCCCTGGACCTTATCCAAACCTCCTACAGCTTCCTTAGGACAGAACAAAGACCACAGCACTACATAATTCTGTGACCTCATATAGCCAAAATGATCTTGAAAACAACAAAACAAAGTTGGAAGACACACTTCCCAATTTCAAAACTTACTACTGGAATAAATATAGCCATATAAATCAATGGAATAGAATTGAGAGTCCAGAAACAAACCTATACATCTGTGATCAACTTATTTGTAACAAGAATGTCTAGAACCTTCAGGGAGAATGACTAGTCTCCAATAAATGGTGCCAGGGAACTGGATATACACATGCAAAAAAATGAAATTGAACCTTTACTTCCCATCATATACAAAAATTAACTTGAAATGGATCAAAGACCTAACTATAAGAGCTCAAACTTATATTCCAAAACTTCTAAAACTTTAAAAAAGAAAACAGGGGTAAATCTTCATGACCTTGGATTTGGCAATGGTCCCTTATAGATATCACACCAAAAGCCTTCATCAAAATTAAAAACTTTTGTTCACCAAAAGACAATACAAGAAAGTGAAAAGACAACCTAAAGAATGAGAAAACAGTTGCAAATCATTTATCTAATAATAGTCTAGTATAGAGGATATATAAAGAACTCCTATAACTCAACAACGAAAAAGCAATTAAAAAATGGGCAAAGGATCTCAACAGACATTTCTCCAAAAAAAAAATATATATATATGTATATATATACAAATGGCCAAGCACATGAAAAGATGTTCATTATCATCTCAAATGCAAATGAAATTCAAATTCAAATAAAATCCACAATGAGATACCACTTCACACCCACTAGGAAGGCCACAAATAATGAAAAAGAAAATAACAAGTGTTGAAGACTCAGAGAAACTGAATGTTCATACATTGCCAGCAGGATCACTGTGGAAAACATTTTGTTTCCTAGGTTAGTTAAGCATTGAATTACCATATAACCCAGCAATTCCACTCCTGGTATATATCCAAAAGATTGAAAACAAGTGTTCAGACAAAAACTTGTACATTAATATTCATAACAGCACTAGTCACAATAGTCAAAAGGTGGAAACAACCCGCAAACCTGTTAAATAATGAACGGGTAAACAAAATTTGGTATATCCATACAATGGAGTGTTATTCAGCCATAAAAATGAATAAACTACTGACATACACTATAATATGGATAAACTTTGAAAACACTATGTTAAGTGAAAGAAACCATATGTTGTATGATTCCATTTATAGTAAATATCCAGAAAGCAAATTAGTGGTCGTCACGGGCTGGGGAGGGGAGAGGGGCAGGATGGGAAGCGACTGCTTAACTGGGTTTCTGGGTTTCCTCTGGGGTAAAGAAGAAGTTCTGGACTGATAGTTTGCTTAATATTATGAAGGTACTTAATACCACTGAATTACAGTTTAAAATGATGAAAAATGGTAAATTTTCTGTTACATGTGTTTTACCATAATTTAAAAAATACTATAAATCTTTGTAAAAATACTATAAATCTTTGTAAAAATACCATAAATCTTTGTAAAACAGTTTGTATGCTATAATCTCAATTATAAAACAAAAACACCAAAAACCTAACACATAGAGGGGAAAAAACTGGAGGTACAATGTTCTTCAGACTGTGTTTTTCCTCAAGCCTTAGACCCCCCAAAATGTCCCAGGAACCTCTGAACTCCACAAGGAGAGAACCAGTGCTCTCCTCCTCTTCACCATTTTCTCACTGGTGTCCAACACAGTACCTAGCCAATAGCACCTTGCTTAATAAATCTCCAATAAATCTCAGCCTAATAATTGAGGAGGAAAGGGGGCTCCACCCAAGTGGCTCAGGTTTTATCCACTTTATACATGTTTCTACATTTTCATTTTTAAAAGGGTTCCACTACTTTAAAAAGAAATAAAAAATAAAAAAAGTTGTTCAGTCATTATTAATCTAGACAACCGCCAATATGTTTATGAAAATCCTGAATCGGATTAAAAAATGGAGGTGTCTGGCACTAAACTGTCACAAAATAGAGGTAATGGTTTAGTTCTCCTGGGAGGACAGCAATGTAGGGGGACAATACCTGGGAACTGACACTGCACCAGGAGCCAAAGTTCTAATTAAATTATGCAAAAAAATCTTGCAGCATTAAAGTAAAGCAATCAGATGCTAATGTTAAAAGAGACCCAAGTTACACCCTCACCTTTCACAATTATCGAAATTAGATTACAAAAATACATTAGAGCAAAACAAAACAAAAACTCTCAAGTATCCAAGAACCATAATAAAGTCGAATTTTACATGTGTAGTTGGTGGTACCTAAAACCCCCCAAAAATGTACTGGTAAAAAGCACTTATGAAAAAAATGTAACTGACTTAATAAAGGAAGTTACTTGTATGAAGAAGGAAAAAAAACACAGATTTAACAATAAGACACTTGATAAGCTTGGTATTTAATTCCGATCTGGGAAAAGGTCTCAGAATGGGGTTTGCATAAGAGAAAGGTGTTAGAAAAGCCAGCTTCACACTATATCTATTCTACAAACTACCTTTCTGACATTCTACTTGGAGACAAACCCAACCCTAGAGAGCTGTTTAAACAAGTTCACCCCTAAGCCTCAGGTCTAGAGAATGAAAGCTTTGTTCTCAATCAAAAGAGATGTTTGATGTTTATGCTAAGGAAACCTGTCACTGTAACTTATTTATGACTGACTGTAAATACCTGAACATCTAGCAATGGCCCACCTGCTGCCCAGGAGAATGTCAAGGTAAGAATAGTGGCATCGCTATGACAAAATGTATCCGATGAACCTAAGTGTACAGAATCGGCTACCATATTTAGACTATCTACTAGTAACTTGGTATTTCTCTTTTGCTTGGTTTATAATGAACTTGTAAAAGCACTCTGTTTTCTTTCTTTATTGTATTTAAATAGACATATCTGTGGCTCATTAGGGGAGGGGAAGATATTTATCAGTGGCATTTTGTATTTTTGCTTCTTGACCTATTTCCTATACTATGGATGAGTGGAGAGGAGACAGTATACATCAGTTTTGAGTAAGAAGAGGTATAGGAATGGTTGTTTCAGGCAACCGGGACAATGAAGAAAAAAAAAATTTCAGCCAGGGCTGAGAATAAAACTAATGAGGTTGAGATAAAGTTCATTTGGCTGTAATAAAATGGGTGGGTGGTAGAAGAAACAGAGATGGAAGACAGGAGGTAGGAAAAGAGACTATGACGTTCCAAGTAACTCACAAATGTCTGTAGCATCTTTGAGTGACGGATAAACACTGGATATACAAGAGATAATAAAATTATAGCAGGACAGAATTGGAATTATTTACCTTGGATTTTGCTGAGAGGACAGAAATGAAGGACTTCAATTCAACAAAGTTATTAAGTACTTAAAATATGCAAGGCTCTGTGACAGAACAAAGCCATATAAAAGAAGAATAAGTTCCTAGCATCAATTTTCAGGGGCTAGAGGGTGGGAGAATGGAAAGAACAGACAACTATAAACCAGTGTGAACCTCTACACTACCAACAGGGACCAAGGAGAAAAGGAGAGAGGATGGAATCATTGACTAGGGGTTAAGACAGAAGGACAAAGAAGATCCCACATTAGAGGATGCTGGATTTGGCTAAGAAGAGAAAGCCAAGGCCAAGAAAAACACAAGGCATGTTAGGTCTTCTGAATGGACAGATGCAACAGTACCAAGGTTCCAGCCAGAGACGGGGCAGTAAAGGAGAGTAGACCAGATTAGACAGGTTGTGATGCCAGGCTAAGAGGTCTGGGGTTGGTTCTGGAGGCTGCACAAAAGTGGTGGAACTAACAGACACAGAATGTGTATTTTCCAAAGTTAAATCCAGTAGTAGGATGGAGAAAAAGTGGGAGACTGTAGGCAGAGACCAGTTATAAAATTGTTTGAACAGGCATCATAGTATACAGTGGAGTGCAGTATTTAGAGCACATGCTTTCGAATTAGACAGACCTTGGGCCTACTGCTGAACCTGTGTATGCCCCAGTTTCTCATTTGTAAAATAGGGATAACAGTGTGTCAGAGAAGACCTGTATAGAGTAAATGTAATAGTGCTTAGCATAATGCTTGAACATATAGTAAACATTCAGCCAGTAAGAAGCTTTTATTACTACTGTCATCCCAGTCAATGAGAAGCATTTGAACTCTGCAGTTCTGTGGTTGCTCCAACAAACAAAAGTCAATTTGTCTATAAACTTCTAAAGGGTAAGGACAGACTATTTCCTCAGTATCCCTCTCAACATTCAGCTTGGTCCTGGATATTAGAAACGAACACTGACTGAATCTGATTTAACTTTACCTACTACAAGTACAGAATGTAATATACAAACATATACCGAGATAATAAATAAAGATTTAGGGTAAGAGAGGTTCACCACAAATACTAAAGAAAAAAAAATGCTTCAATTCAGATTCCTCAACTCAAACATCATGATCATCTAAAAAAACTATCTCCAAAGCATCCCAAATCTCTTCTCCAAACACTCAATACTCAAATACTCCAAATACTCAAACACTCCAAATACTCAAACAAGTATCTAGGAAAAGTAACAGACAGATGAAAATCACATGTAGTCAAAGGACTTTTCATATACAAGGTCCGTTGATGGGATGGCTGAGTACCAGGTCTCAAATACCTTCTAGCCTACCTGGGGATATTTCTTATTCTCCTCTCCTGCTTTCCTTCTCACCACATCACCATCCAACTACACACACACACACACACACACTTAAAACACCACCTATTTACTATTTCAGTTTCTATAGGTCAGAAGTACAGGCACAGTGCGACTGGTATCGGCCAGGGTTGCTTTCTTATCCAAGGCTGGGATCTCTTTCAAGCTCACTGGTTGTTGGCAAACCCCACTGCCTTGTGGATGAAGGACTGAGGTTCCCATTTCCTTCCTGACAGCCAGAGACTGCTCTAGTCACCCTGCAGTTCCTGACCACATGGCCTCATGGGCAGCTCACACATGGATGTGTGCTTTCTTCTAAGCCAGCTGGAGCATCTCTGCCCTCTTCTGCAATCAGCTGAGAAAACTCTCTGCTTTCAAAGGGCTAGCATGATTAGATCCTTTCCACCATGACAGTCTCCCTATCTAAAGGTCAAATGACTTGGGACCTTAATTAATTACATCTACCAGTCCCTTCACAGTAGTACTAACATTCATGTTTAACTGGAAGAGGTGTGTATACCAAAGGCCAGGAATCTTGGTTTATGGTTGGGCTATGGTTGGTAGAATCACATATTGTCTATCTCACCTGCCAGAAGGTAAACTTCATGAAGAAAGGCATTTTTGTCTCTTTTTTTCACTGCTGTATCCCTAGCACTTACAACAGTGCCTGGCATAGGGTAGGTGCTCAATAAACACGTGTTAAAGAAAACTTTATATCACTACAATAGTGTCTCCCTCCCCTGCCATATAGACACACATATATTTATAAATATATTTAGTTTATTTATAGGCTTGAAATGGAATTTCTAACTGCATATATTAAAATTCTGGTTCAGTGAAACCATTTAGGAGTCCTTGGAATTTCATATAATTTTCTCTCTGCCACAATTATTTGAACGGCTTTAACAAAATATGGTTGATTCTTATTATTCATGAATTCCATATTTGTGAATCTGCCTACTCACGAAAATTTATTTGTACCCCCAAAATCAATACTCTCGGTGCTCTTGTGGTCATTTGCGGACAGAGAGAGTGGTGAAAAATCTGAATCACCCAATGCACATGTTCCAGCTTAGGCAGAACAAGGCAACACTCTGCTTTGTTTCAGCTCTCATACTGTAAATGTGTGTCTTTTTCATGGTCTATTCAGTGCCATGCTTTTTGCCTTTTTGTGGTTTTTTAACTGATTTCTCTGTATGTTAGATAAGCTTCATTCAGGTATGCCT
Organism: Eidolon dupreanum; assembly: GCA_028627145.1. NCBI lineage: Eukaryota > Metazoa > Chordata > Mammalia > Chiroptera > Pteropodidae > Eidolon > Eidolon dupreanum. The sequence continues at coordinate 43,474,237 of CM053503.1, read as the reverse complement.
TATAATGCTACTGGCCTTGAGTTCAATGTTAAATAATCAACAATATATATCAAACAAGGTGTCTTTAAACAGAAACACATATAAAACAAGGTTATGTACTGATATGTTGATGAAATGTTGTGACCAGTAACTCACAGGACCCCAACCCTGTATTTTTTCTAGAAGCACTGGTTCAGTATTTGCTAATTGTGTTCAAGTTGACTTTATGGAACATAACTGCCACAAATGAGATGACTGTTTTTGCCCCCTTTTACAGATGAAACAATGAAGTTGAGAGAGATATGAAATAGCAGCTCCTGGCAAACTCTAGCACATCATCTCGGTTTATTTTCTTCATAATACTCATGACTGATAATTGTGTATACTTATTTATCTTCAGTGTAAGCCACTGCAATTTTAAGTTTCATGAAAGTTAGGCATTTAGGGATCTTTGTCTATCTTGTTCTCTGTTATTTCCTCGTGCCAAGAACTATTCCAAGCACATACCCAACCAAATGAATAAAGAATTCTCCAATATGTAATTGTGCAAATATTAGGAGTGATTGATACTTTAAAGGGAAAGGCAGTTACTTTCCTTGTGTTAAATCCAAAATATTTAGCAACACAACTGCAGGCTTAAGGCTAAGTGGAGAGAGAAGAAAACCAAAAAGAACCACAGAGCTGCCTGAAGTGGCAATGTCTCTGAAACCCAGAGCATAGGTGATATCACCTGGGATGGAAACTTTACAGCTAAACTCTGGCAGCCCTAGAGTAAGGGAAAGAAAGATTCACTCTGCAATAGTAGTTTTGAGTGGTGTTGTATTTATCTATGATGGAGAAGCCAAGTAGGCAGAGCAACTAGACATTGGTAGAGATGGTGCCTCTGGAACCCAAGCTCGGATTAAACTGTGAGAGAGAAATTGAAGCCAGCAAAAACCAAGAGCATGTACTTGAACCTGGCCAGGAGGCAGTGCCCACTGAGTGAGAGAAATGCAAGTTAGACTGTGGGGTACTGTGAGATCTGAGGAGCTGATTCCTTAAAAGGTTTCGGCAATCCCAGCCCAGGCGGAATTGATGGGCTACGGATGCCTGCAGTACTTGTAGCAGCAGCAGGGCTGATGAGAAAGAAGACTCTAGGATTTTCTTTGTATAAATACAGAGAGGAAAAATAAGATAAGACCCTCTTACATCAACCCTTATTATAACAGACAAATAACACAAGAATTAAAGACAAAAAGGCGGAATTCCAGAATTAATGTTCACTGTTGCTCTGAGCAATAACTGAACAGTAAATAATAAGAATTTCAAAATTAAAACAAAAGCCACTTCAGTATTCTAATTTAACCTTCAAAAATAAAGTAGATCTAAAGTGCCATTAACTGAGAATTCCATTCCACCTCAACACCCTGTACTCCTGAGTTATTATGAGAACAGGCTGCACCACAATTCAACTCATGTTCCAAAATGCAACAAGCAGCTTCAACAGGACATGCTGAAAGCAGCAGCACGTCCCCTCATTTTCTGATTCATATTTTGGTAGCAAGGTTACAATTAGCTCACCGGTGGAGAATAAACCTATTTATAACACAGCAGTCCACCTGAAAGACACAATCATCTAAAAAGGTTTTTAGAGGAAAATGAAGTACCGCTTCTTCCTGTACTGATTGTAGGTTCCAAAGGTCCTTTTGGATGAAGTCCTCAGTCTAACCTTCCTGTGTTCACAGGCACCATTCTGGCCACCTCTCAGCCTCCATGTTCTTATGTAACATTTACATAAAGCCATAAACATACCCAGAGTTGCGTAAGAATTAAAACATTGCCAAACCAATAAAACAGGTCACTCCCTCCGGACTGTCTTTGATTAGCACAGGTATGCTGCTCAGTCTATGATGTAAGAGCCTGTCAAAAGACAGAAATTAACTTGAGGAAATCTGACAGTCTACAAAAATGCACAAATAAGAAGAAATCAACCACACTGTGACACATGGTGCTTCTATCAATCCTGAGAGTATGTTATTCTGCCACATAAGATAAAAAGTAACCAAACAATGCTTGTTCACTGAAGTCAGAAACTATGTCTAAAAATACCTCCCAGCCAACTGGCTATCAGTAAGTCATTCTCACGAATGTCCCAATAAGGGCAACAAGGGACTATTCCTTACTTTACAGAGGGAAAACTGAGGTAGTCACAGAAAGGTTAAGTGATTGTTCAAGGACAACCTGTAAGGGACCGAAGTTCTGGGGCTATAAACCAGCCTCTTCCTACCATCTGGCTCTAACTTTTAACCAGAGTGGCCATTTTATTACATTTTAATCACATCTATTATTGCAAGAGCTCTTTTGACAAAACTAGTCAGAGATTCCCTTTTTCATTGCAAGAGTTCACTTTCACCATACTTCAAATCCACATTCACTCAACAAAATTATAAGACTTGGCCTGAACTGAGTTTTTTAGTCTGCTTACAGAAATTCAAAATGTTCCTATCAGAACTTCAAATGTCTCCCTCGTTGCTTTTGTCATAAGAAATGAATGTCATGTTCTCCTGCTACTAATGCAATTTTACATTTTTAAATACTAATGTGAAAATTCCAAAGCTAGGCCTTAAAATACAGTACACCTATCAACTGCATGATATTAAAAACCTGGAACTCATTCTCCTTATCACTGGCCTTTTACAAAGTCGCGGTTAATTCACTAATTAATAGAAACACCTATTCCCTTGCTGTACTCATGTCACGTCCAAGTACCGGGCATCACAGGCTGCCTGTCTCTGCCACTCTTCCAACCCACCTAGGGAAGCATGACAGAGGAAGTGCAGAGGAGGAAAGCAATCAACTTCTTGTTATCCCACAGCCTTTATTTTCCCAGAACTGACGTTTTACTTTAAGCCTTTTGCAACAGTGGTCTCTGTAGCATGCACTATTGGCAACTAGATGTGTCCCGGAAAACACTGTAGTGTCTGGCCAAAAAGTTTAAAGGCCTTCGAGAATGTTTGCTGGACACACAATCTAATTTCCAATTTACCAAAAAAAGAAACTAATTCCCTATTATGACCACCCATCCTCACCCCAACAAACATCCGTTTTAGGAAGGTTACAAAAAAATGAACTCTGCCCCATTCAGAATCAGTTGGATTATCAATTAAACATTTTTAACTAGGCACACAACAAGAAAAGCCCCACAGACACTACACTCAATCAACAGAGAAATGGCTGTTAAAAATCTTGGATATAGTACGGACAGGATAAAAATTCCTATGGAAGGAATTTAAAGATTATTCATACACATATCAAATGACTACCTGAAGGCCAAGTCTCCTTACTGACTACCCCACTAGAGAAATAACATTACATGACACTTTCCAAAAATATGACCCACGATAAGACCCTGCAAATGTTATTTACAAAAACCACAGTGTTACCACAAATGTTAGGCTGTGTTCATACACCTTCACCGTGTTGATCAGACCCACCGGCACATTACTGGTGCACAGGACAGCAAGACCCAAGAACACACACGAGGTGCTTAACAGAAGCATTAGCTAGTGAACAAAGACCCCACTGCACAGGCTACACCACTGGGAACAAATATCAAAGCTGGAGATAATGAACTTGTTTTTGAGACTCCAAAGTGGGATGATGTCTTTTCTTGATTGTCTGGTTTATTAAAGAAGCCTGAACCCACCTGAGAATTATTATTTTTAGTGGAGAGGAGAGCCACAGAACACACACTTGATCTCCCACTGCTGGAAGGCTAGGGGCTGCTGAGAAGTCAAAGCAGCAGGCTTTGTACATGGGAGTGAATACAATCCTGATAGTCTCTCTCCCAGATCCATCCGTGGGTCAATAATCACTTCAATATAACTGCCAAATATAACCTTCATCTATTACCCCAATGCCAAAACACATTGGAGAGACAGCTCTCTTAAATTAAATATTTTAGGTTTTCATCAGCTCTTCTCAGCCCTCCAAAGCCTCATAAACAACACACCCAGTTGAGGGTCCCACAGAAGGCACCCACATCTATAGTGGGCAGGGAGGGGGTGGCATCGGGGAGAAGGCCATGGAGGTTGTAAGGTGAGAGGTGTGTGAGGGGGTGGGAGGAGGGCTAGAAAGCGGGATGGTGTGGGAAGGTAAGTAAGTACTGACCAGAGGCCGGTCCAGTGGTGGGATCTTTAAATCTTGGGGGTTGGAGGCGGGTTCTAGGATTTCACCTGAAAGGCATCTGCGAAGTGAGTAACTGAATGGGCCCCCTGGGGTAGGGGGGTGAGGGGAGGCAAGATGGAAAGCAAATACAACTAAATGCAGATTAACCATTCCGGAACTAGGTTTCCTAGGGTTAGAGAGATTCCAAAGGCAAGCTCCAAAACGGCTGAGGGGCCTGTTCGTCCCACTTCCTTCAAAGGGCTTCCATGGGGCATGTGTATTGGAGGTGGGGGGTTTGCCCCACTGAACTCAAGGGACCGCGCGAAGGGGAAATGTGACTCCCTTCCCCAAAACATGAGGAAGGAGAGGGAGGAAAAGAGAGGCCCCGAAGAGCAGGATCTAAAGGAAAGGTTAGAGATCCCTTCCCCTTTCATTTGAGATGCGCAAGGACTCTCAGCATCAGGATATCTCGGAGAAGCAAAAATCCGATCGCCCCGGCCCTACAATCTTGGCGGGAGAAAAGGTGTTCCCCCCAGGAGCATCTGGAGAGAAGGAATGATGAACCCCCCGCCCCTGGACAAGCAAAGGGAAAGAAACATGATCTCCAAATTTAGGGGAAGGAAACCTGCGTTCCCCTATATAGAACATAGGGGTGCTAGGAGCGCGACCCCCGAGAGCTCCATGAATCCAGCTCCGCCGGGAAGAGGGCTCGGATCCCCAGGGGCCCGGCGTGAGCTCGGTCGCGGCTGAGCGGCCGAGCCTCGGGGGTCGGAAGAAACCACTGGGGGTCACCCCGACTCCTCCGCGCCCCCCGCCCGGCCATATTGTGCGCGTGGGGAGGGGGCGCGCTGTAGCCAAGGCGCCGCGGCGCGAGGCCTCGCCCTCGCCCGGCCCTCTCCATCCCGGCCCCCGCCCCCCGCCCGGGACTCACCCTGGATTCCCCGGGGCCCGGACCCGCCGCTGCCAGCGAGCAGGAGGACGACAAGGGGCAATAAGGAGGAGGCTCCGGCCGACTCCGCCATAGTAACCACAGCCGCCGCCGCCGCCGCCGCCGCAGCCCAGCAGCGCCCAGCGCGCGCGCGCGCGCCCCCGACACCTCCCCTCCTCCCGCGGCCCCGCTCCCGCCTCCCGCTCCTCCGCCCGGCGCCTGCACGTGCGCTCCCGGCGGAGCCGGCGCCGCAGCCGCCGCGCGCGCCCCCGAAGGGCGGGGCCGGGTGCGCGCGGGCGCCCGCCTTAAAGGGGAGTGTCCCTGTTAAAGGGGTGGGAAGGGTACGTTCCTGGGCCCTCCTCACCGTTGGGTGCGAGCGCGGCGCGGAGGAGGCCGAGTGGAACGCGCAGCCTCAGTCCTCCCCGGTACCCCACCCAGCGCAGGTTATCTTATCCGCACTGACCCCCTCCCCCGCATCGAATGTTCTACGAGTGCCGTGCGTTTTTTCGTCGCTTTCATCCCTGCTGCCTAGCCTCAAGCCCCATCACGTCCCACCTGGATCATCGCAAGCGTCCGCTAACTGGTCTCCTCAGTGCAATCTTCTGGACGGCCAGCAACCTGTGTGATCAATCATGGGATGCACCTTTTCAGAACATACCAAGGCTTTTTAATGATAGTACTCAATCTTGGTAAGGGTTCCTATGAGGCACTCCCATTCTGGTAGGTAGAACCCTTTTGGTAAACAATTCGGCATTATGTATCAAATGCCTTAAAACATACATACCTGGTATGTCCCCTGTTTTCAAGAAATAATAGAGATGAGGGCAAATGTTTACTAAAAGTGTGTTAATTGTTGCATGCTTATCATTGTAAAAAGCTAGAAACTTAAGTAGGCAATAATAGAAGACAACTAATGGCCCATCCGTATAATAGAGTATTATTTAGTAATTTAAAATGTTTATAAAAACTAATGACATGAGAAAATGTTATATGACTGATAATGGTAAGTGAGATCATTTAAATGAAAAAGCAAAATACAAAACTACTTACAGTAGTTAGTCTAATTTTAATATATATCCGTATGGGAGAAAGACCGGAAGGAAATTACCCAATATTATCAGTAGTTATTGCCAAAATAATTTTTTGCTTTTTCTTTAAACATTTCTGTATTTTATAAATATTTTAAAAATAAGTGCTACTTTCAAATTTAGAAAAAAATGCTTATGAAAGAAAAACTGAATCACCATATCTTTCTGAAAAGTGTTCACTTTCTTAAGCTTGAGAAAGACTTTGAGATGGTGAAAAGGGCAGGGTCTTTGGAGCCAGAGTTGTCAATCTGAATTCTCCTTTTCTTATTAACTGACTGAAAACTTGGGCAAGTTTTTTTCACCTCTCTAAGCCCAGTTTCAAGCTCTAAGATCTAGGGAGGGAGACGATGACCAAAGGGTAGAAGGAGTTTCTTAAATGGAGTCCTCACCTTCTAAGTTGTCACCAACCTGAAGAATGCCCATCCTCACCAGAAAAAAACAAGACTGCAGACACACTCCTCAGACAAAACTCTCCCCCCACCCCCCCCACACACTCACACACACTCACACATGCCAAGTCATGCAGAAGCACTGTCTACAAGTGGGTCAGTATAGCTGGATGAGTAAACACCTTATTTTTATACTGCTCTCCCTCACCACCCCCCAAATGGGCACCTGCCCCCTCCAGTCCATTTAACTGGTCTCCCAAACTCTGCTCCACCTACCCCTAGAGTTCCCAGCTGTGGTGGGCACAGCTCTAGGTGATCGTGTTAGTTTCCTAGGGCTGCTGTAACACCACAAACTGAGTGGCTTAAAATAACAGAAATTTATTCTCTCACAGTTCTGGAGGCTAGAAATCTGAAACCAGGGTGTCAGCAGGCCCATGTTCTCTCCAAATAGGCTCTAGGGAAGAATCCTTTCTTAGCTCTTCTAGTTTCTGGTGGTTCCCAGAATCCATGGTGTTCCTTGGCTTGTGGAAGCATAACTTCAATCTCTGCCTGCATGGTTGTCTTCCCTCTGTGTCTGTATCTCCTTCCAGATTTCTCTTATGAAGAAGACACCAGTCATTGGATTAGGACCGAATTTCAAGTAATTTAACTTGATTACATATGCAGAGATCCTATTTCCAAGTAAGAGTGCTTTCACAGTTCCCAGGTGGACATGAATTTTGGGAGGACACTATTCAACACAATATATCCACCAACCCCTGTGGCTGGGAAGGGAAAGCTAACCCCTCAGAAGCACACTTGTAGCCAAGGGGAAGGGACTATTCTTCCCTAAACCTTGCTAAGTGCTGCCACTGTGGCTGCAGGACCAAAAGTCCCAGTAGAGACCTGTGGTAGGTTTACTCCTAAATAGCAAGATCTGCTACATACCTGAATATACAGCCCAGGAAACCAGAACACTGGATCCATAGACAAAATGCCACCTCGATCAGCCCACTTGTTAGCATTTGACTTTAGCAAGGTATTTTACCTCCCTAAACCTTGATTCACTCATCTGTAAAATGGAGCTGATAATAATTCTATCTCAGATGTCATGAGGATGGATGAAGATATTTTATGTAAAGCATGTAGCGTAGTCTCTGACACATAGGAAGTGATATAAAAAGAATCACTATTCTTGTTATGATGATTAGACCTTTACTACAATCCTGTGAAGTGGTTGAGGCATGTCAGGGTGTGCTCAGTTTATGGGTGAGGCAACTGAGATCTGGGGAAGGTAAGCAACTTGCCCAGGCTCAGGTGTAATTAAGTGTCGAAGCCATAGCCTGCTGGTCCTGTGCTTCTTCAACATCATAGCATCTCATGCTTTCCCAGAGTCTGGTCTTCAGGAGCCCTTCAGGAAATTAGACTTGATGGGGTTGGGAAGGTAGGTTAGTTATATCTGTCACACCCCATTCCTCAAAGTTTAGGGCATCTGCTCAAGTCACAGCTTTCCTAGGTGATGCATCAGCCTTGCCTTTTAGGTCCCAAGCTGCATGGGGCAGACTGCCCAATCTACCTGTTCTCCCGGCTGCAACCTGGCTCTCTTACCATCCATGAAGGCCTCAGCAAAGTGCCCATTTCTGTAAGCCTCTTTAGTTTTAGGGCTGGACCCATGTCGTAATCTATGAAGTTCTCATCAGCCCTGCTCTGTCCCTTTGTCATGAGATTCCTCAGACCTGCCAAGATTCACTTTTCTAGGAAAAAGTCTCCCTCCCCAGTCTCCACTGACTAAACCACTTGGTGCTACAGCTGCCATCTTGGTTGCAGTGCACCTAGACACCCTGCCTCCTAGGGGATTCAGCACAGGTCGTCTTGGTAAGCAAGCAGCAGGGTCATTAATCCCAAGAAGGCAACAGTTCATCTTCAGTTATTCATTCTGCAAGCACTTATTAAACACCTAGAGTATACCAGGCACAACATATAAACATAGATAAGTCATGGTCCTTGCCATTATGGAACTTACAATCTAACAGAGACAAGCATGATGGCGGGGGCGGGGAGAAGCAACAATGTGCTATATATGCTATAGTATGCACCTGTAAAGGGTCAGTGGGGACACTTAGGGCATGGGTGATTCACTTCTTCAGGGACAAGCTGAGGAGGTGGGAAAGGTTTCACAAACAGGCTGTGCTACAGCTGACTCTTAGAAAACCAAAGAGTGTGCCCTAAGTAGGTAGATAGGCTTGTATGGGGCAAGGGAAGGTAGGAGATTGTACCTGGCAGTGGGAGCAGTACAAGCAGGATACTGAGGTGAAATTGCCTGGCATTTAGGGGAACTGTGAGCAGCATGACAGCACACCCAGGGAGTACAGAATGAAGGGGGCTGGTGGTGATGAAAGATAGTGGTGGAGAGACAGACAGACATGGAATTACACTTCGAAATATACTTTTCTCCAGTATACTTGGAAGAGTTCTAAGCAAAGGGGTAAAGTGATCATAACTGTATTTTAGGAAGACCACTTTGCTGAACCAAATGAATTTGAACTTTGTGTAGATGTTGAAGGAAGGCAAGACTGGTGGTAGGAAACCAAACAGGAGGCAATTCTAGTATCCCAGACAAGCTGGAGGAGGACCTGACTCTAGGCAGCAGCAGTAGAAATGGGAAAGATAAATAGATTCAAGAGATTTTAACAAGGTAGAAACTACCAGATTGATTAGATGGGGGAAGTGAGGAGGAAATGGGATGATCCCAAATGATTCCAGGATAATCTGACTTGGGTGACTGGCTGCTTGATGGCTCTGTTTAGCAGATTAGCAAAAGCAGGTTTGGAAGGAAGATAATAAGCTCTGCAGTGGGCATACTAGGTTTGAAGGGCCTCCTGTAGGTACCTGGAGCCATGGAGATATGGCTCCATATAATAGCTATTGAAACAGCTCAGGAGAGTGAGAGAATTCTGTACAGCAATACTGCAGGAAAGAGGAGAAGGAAGGAACAGTCAGAAAAATAGGAAGAGAACCTGGAAAGAACAAAAACATGAAAACCAAGACAGGAGAGGGTTTCAAGAGATCAGTAGTATCTAATGTTGAGAAGAGGTCAAATAAGATGAGGAACAAAGAATGTCTAGGATTTGATAACTTGAAGCCCATCAATGACATTTACCTGAGCAGATTCAGTGGAAGATGGCATGGAAGCCTAACTTCAGGGGGCTATAAGTGGATGGGAGGTGAAGGCTTAGAAAGACTGAGCATCGTCTATTCTTCAAAAGAGGTTGGCGGTGATAGGAAGAGATTTTCTTCAGAATGATGGACCAGGTTCCCTGAGCAAATCTTCTGCAAAAGAAACAACTCAAAATGCTCAGTAAACTAGCAGGAAACTAAAGAATGCTCAAGTCAAAACTAAGGAACAAATTGAGGAAAGCGGAGCACCAAAGCTGGCTTTCCCCTTGAGGATATTTACATACCAGGTGAACTTGAACTTTGGTTTGCTAAGGTGAGCAGAATACAGGGGACAGGTTGTAAAACCCAGGCCTGCCCAAGGTGGACAGTCTAATAAGATACCCTCCATACAAAGCTGTCTCTCACAGGGGGTATTAATATACTCAGTCAAAGGATGAACTAGGAATAATTCACTCCTCCAGGAGACTGCAAGGGAAATTGCCTGACTTCAGCCTTGGTTCCGAGTGACAATGGGGAAAGATCTTCCCTGAGGATTCATAAGTCCAAGCTGGCCTTCATGATTTAATTTCATTTCAAATTCATCCTACCTAGGTAGTGTGAAAAACTACACATTATTTATATTCAAGTGGTCCTGGGCTGGTAGGACCCCCTGGTAGTACCTGGAAGGAAGAAGAGCAAATCATCTCCAGAGGAACCCATCTTCAACTCAGGCTACAAGGACTTCTCACAGACAAAATTCCAATAAATATTCTCTAAATAGTCGAAAATCCAAACAAAAAAATAACTTACAATTACATGCTCATAGAAATGTTTTTTAAAAGTGAGGGCTAAATTAAAAAATGTGTAAGTTATGTATGAATTCATGTGTACTTTACTAATTGTCAGATATTCACTAATAGGTGAGAAACAGAGTACATAACTTCCAGAATAAGAGAAAAAAGGAAGTAGAATGAGATAAAAGTAATCCAAAAAAGGGCAAAAAAAAAAAAAAAAAAAAAAAGGAAGAAAAAGGGACAACATTAAGGTGGGATAAATATAAAGCACAAAATGAGATGGTGCAAATAAATTCAAATACATCCATGATATAGTAAATATAAATAAGCTAAATAATACAATTTTAAAATATAAATTTCCAGACTGGATAAGAGAAAGAAAAGGGGATTTCCAGGAGGACACAAGATCACAGACGTGTTTCCTTTGTTTTGCTGCTTTAGTAAAAAGGACAGAGTGCAACTCAGATGGCTATAAGAGAGCCAAGAGTTGCTGAAAAGATACAGGAAGAAGGAGAAATAAGTGATGGTGCCAGAACCCAGAATGGACAGGGGCACAGGATCAACATCCAGAGGTACAGAGAATAGCCTTAGCCTGGAGGAGAATATTACCTCTCAGAGGCTGGAGAAAGGTGGTGAACAAAGCATGAGAGAATCAACTGGATGTTCTCAGTCAAGTTACAGTTATGGCCATCTGTTTTGGTGCAATATGGTCAGGAGGTAGGATGGCACATGATGGTGAATATGTTTGAAGAGAGAGTGGTGAGAATTTGTAAAAGCCACTGTGGAGCACAGAAGTGGTGTCCAGGGACATAGAAAAGCAAAAGGGGATTGTCAGAGTGGCAATAGGCCAGAGCTCCAAAGCACAAAGTAGATGTCATAACACACCTCTTTGATAGTACAGCAGCCCAGGGTGGGAGCAGAAGAGAGGATGTTTGGAGGCTGAAGGGGTAGGGGCTGGTGAGATAACAGGTGGGCTATGAAGTTGAGGGAAGCAAAGGGAGTGCAACTTAAGCAATGGAAGAATCTTGAAAATGGTGTGTCTGGTGGCTGAAGATGGGAGGCTGGTTAGAGGGGCCGCTGCAGGCCTGAAAAGCCTAAAGGCCCTCATCAGCATCAGGAACCTGATGTGGTCAGCAGCATGCAGTCTGTGCTCAGTGGTCCCATGGGATGGTGTGGAGCTGTGGTGGTCCCAAAGAAAAGCTTCCTCAGGCTTTTCTCACTCCTTTTCTACTCCAGAGGCCATTTAATGACTTTTTTATTTTCTTTAACCCTTACACTGACCTTGTTCTACCCCAGTGCCTCCTTGGTAAACAAGCTTGGTGCCCTCACCCTTGATGATTCATACTTCATTTTCTATCCAGGCATGCCCAGAGACCAAGCAGAATGGCTCTGCTGCTCATTCTCCTTTTATTGTGGACCTCTGAGCTTTTGCCTGTCTGGCTCCCCTCTTCTCCATGTTCTCGATGAAACCACAGTCCGGAACCTCATACTACACATTTCTGTTGCTGCTACTGCTACAACCTCCCTACCCCCTGGCCACACCTCTTTGCAGTCACCAGGCACACTCCTACATACTTGTGTTCAGGGAAGTTTCCTTTCATTTTGTTATCTGACTTCTTGAGAACACACAGGGTCCCTATTGCCCCATAACGACCAGCCAAACATATGGCATGCTAAATCTAAATTATTTAGTCTGATCTTATTGTTTTATAAGTAGAAAAACTGAGGTCCAGAGATGATAAGTGACTTATCCAGGACAGAACCAAAACAAGCAGTCAAGACCTCTACATGATATCCATCCAAACTTACTTCCCCTACACATAAAAGTAGTGTTCAGAGACTGACCATTTACTTTCCTAAGAGTTTAATGTGTATTATTTATTTAATCTTCACAACAAGCCCATTTGAGAGGTACTACTATTCATCCCATTGTAGAGATGAGGAACTGAGGCATAGAGAGATTAAACAATTTACCCATGATCACTCAGCTAATTCCAGTCTTGACAGCTCCCCTATTGTCCTGCTGTGCTTTCTTTCTATCTATCTATCTATCTATCTATCTATCTATCTATCTATCTATCTATCTATCTATCGCTGTCTCTGTCTCTGTCTCTGTCTCTCTCTTACACACACACACACACACACACACACACACGCATGCATACATATTTACATCAAGTCCTCACTCATAGTCTTCCCCATCCCCTACTCTTTGTTTTCTATCTGGATCACAAGAGTCTATGGCTCTCACCTGCCTACACCCTCTTCTCCTAGGTGAGTGCACAGTCTGCCCTCTGGCCACATATGATTCCACCAGGGTTGGGCATCACAGCCAAGGCAAAGCAATAAATAGATTGGCTGAACTATTCAGCTGCTCTTTCATAAGCATTTGAACTAACAAGGGATAGAAATCAAGATATTTAGATGGTGGCAAGTGCTACAGAATAGTACCTAGAAGCCATTCAGGGCCATGTGGCAGCAGGATAGGCAAGAGAACAGAGGCAGGGAAAAGGGGAGAGAGAAAGAGGGATAGAGAAGATTACTCAGATGTGTCTGCAGGTGTGTGTGTGTGCACCATGCCTTCCATCCTCACCCACTCTAACAGTCAAATTGTCCTCGACCCACACTCAGCCCAGTGCCTTCTCAGATCCCATGAGATCTGCCTATATTTTCCGCTACTGGTTTCTTCGAAATTCCCATGCGTTTTTCCAGGAAATCCTCTTTTTTCTTCCACTGGTTTGAGTGTGTTTGTCTTATAGCCTAGGAGCTCTGGCTAGAAGACCAGCTCAAGGAACTCTACCCAACCTTCAGAACAAGCTCAAAGTCTGACTCCTCCAGGAAGTGCCCCACCTCACTGGGTGTGTTCCTCTCTCCTTCTTCAGACAGATCAACTCCACCACTTCCATTTCTCTACATTCAGTGAATACTTGTTCATTGATGGAGTCTTCTAACTTTCAGGCACCCATTTCTAATTTTACCATCTGAAGTTGGACTATCTTTTTATTTCTGTCATTTTATGTTCCGGCAAATCCATGCTTCCATCCATCATTTCTTTATCCTAGGAAATGTCTATTTGCCAGGCACTGGGCTGGGCCCTGGGAATGGTTCAGATGAAGTTCTTAATTCTTGCCCTCTAGGAGTTCAAGAGGGAAATCCAGATTCCCATCAACAAACTGGTCACACCAAACAGCCTTTCGTTTCATGGTCCCAGACACACATACAGAACTCCTCACTCCAGACATGACTGTTAGCCCTGTCATGTCACACACACTCAGACACAGACTCTATTTCGAGTTCTCCTCCCCATTCTTTTATCCCCTTCCTCACACCAAGTGCTCACCCCTATCTCCCTCCTGTCCTCATACTCACACTGCTCTCTGTTTAGGAAGATGCTCTGGAGTTCTCACTCTACCCTCCACTCTCCCTCTTTTTTGATCATTCTGTGGTACAAGAATTGACACTATAGCCTGAGTATGTCTGCGTGCATTTATGCTATTTTAAGACCCCAGCACTTTGCAAAAACCTGGTGGAGAATACTGCCAAAGCCAAAGGGTGGGGGAGGGGAGGCTGAGCAACCTGAGCCTGGGGCCGACTGGGCGTCTGGGAGCCAGGTTATCAGAGCCAGCTGCAGTGCCAGCTGGAAACTACGCTGTTAACTGCTGCTTGCCTGACCCAGTCTGGCCCAATAGGCCTCCGCTTTCTTTTTGCTGTGCCCCACCCTCATCCCCCCCAGGAGTTGCTTAGGAGTTTGCACACCAGGCAGCATGTAAAATTGTTGTGTTTCTGGAAACACACACATACACGCAGAGAAGACTTGAAATTCTTCTTGGAACAGGTCCAGAGATTTATTTATGAAATTCCCAGGGGGTGGGAGAGACAGAAGTCTGGACTTTGCAGACTGAGTGCTGTGCCGTCATCTTATCAACATAACCACCAGCTCAAGTGTGCACCTACTGAATGCCCACTGCGTGACTGGACCAGGCTGGGAGGGGGGTTCAGTGGAGGATGGTGCATGCAAGATGCTCAATACTTAAGATAGCAGGGATGCCCTCCCCCACCCCCCTGTCCCTACCAGAGGAGAAAACAAACATGGTGCTGACATATTTTGACCACCATCTGCCCGGCTCTCTCTCCCGCCAGCCCCCACTTCCTCACTTTCTGGCTCTTCTCTTCCCTGAGCCTGCAGCCTCTCTCCCCCTTGTCCACTCCACTTTAGAGTCCAAGATGTCCTGCAGATAAATGTCCAGATCCTCTAAAGAAAGACTTCATCGCTGATTGTAGAAACTGTGTGGACAAGTGAGAAACTGGGAGCTGGCTGCAGTGTGCTGGATCTTCAACTCTGATCCTTTGCAGTTGGGCATGGAAGAGAAATGGGGTTTATGCTGAGGCATGGCGGGGTCTGCTGGCTGCTGGAGAAAGCTGGGCATCCAAGCCTCTTAAGATGGTTTAAAATTCTCCCCAGGACATACTTATGGTGCTTAAGAGGGAACTGGATGGAGGCAGAGAGTCAGGCTGTGGAGTTGAGGAGAGGACCTTAACTTGGCTTCCAGTGGAAAAGTGTGTAGAAACTGCCTGCTGCAAGACAGGACTCCAGGTCTCCGCCCTTTATCAGCTCTCTGCCCCTTATCTAGCCCGCCATCTGAGAGGCAACTTGGCAGGACTTGAAGCTTCTGTGCTTCCCTTGACTTTGTAGAAGGGGGAAGAGGTGGGTCCAAATGTGTCTTTAGTTTCTCGGGTATACCCTGCCTTTGAGGGGAAAGACATAGGGTGAATATCTGTGCAATATCTTATGCAAATGTTGTGATTTTCCTTTAAGACCTTAGAGGTAAGCTCTAAGTTGAAAATATGGAATAGTCTGTCAGAGATGAGACAGAAAGATAGATAGAAGGCCACTGCGTTTACCACAGGGGTTGTGGGACTTTTAAAAATCAAAGGCCACCATCTAGAAAAGAATCAAATCAGGGACAAGTAATTAAATATATTAAATAAAAAATAGACACTGGAAGAGCAACAGGGACAGTGTCCTTTAGGACTTTCCCTACCCTAAGCAGCTTAGGCACCAAGTGCTGGAGTTTGGGGTCCCTGCTCTGTTAACAGAAAAATCTCAAAAGTTCCAGTAGCCTCACAGACCTCTGGAAGTTCCCTTGAGAAGCCGGAGCCTGGTTATACAGAATGAGTTGGGGTGGGGAGATGTACCTTCTAACAGCCTCTCCCAGGTGAGCAAGCAGGTGTGGGCAGGCTCACCTGCCTGGGAAGCTTGCTGTGAGTAGGCGGGCCATTGCTGGCTGGGAGAAGGACAGTGTCAGCTTGCCAGGGCCTGAGTGTGTGCATGTGTGGATATGTTGGGGAAAAGTTGGCACAGTGCTTAAGGCACAGAAACACACCCGCAGCACACACACTCCTAAAGCTATATTAAGCAATTATGACCTGCTTCTCCAGGCTTATGGGCATATGTACCCATGTGAACACATGAAGGTCCAGATTTATTTCTAGGCATCTTAGTAAAAGAAAGACCATGGGCTTTGGGTTCAGACAGACTTGAGTTCAAATCCCAGCTGTTACTTACTAGCTGTGTGATTTGCAGCCCATCACTTAACCTCTCTGAACTTTGGATTCCTCATTTATAATATGGGAATGATAATTTTTATCTTGCAAAATTTTTATGATGATAGAATGAAACCGTCCTTTATCAATTGCCAAAGGCTGTGGACAGAAGGGTTGTGACTTCCTGGAGGTCCATAATGCAGACTACCGGTTTTTAACCTTACTATACCCATCTCCTCACCTGTAAAGGAGAGATAATAATGGTCCTACCTCATAGGTTTGTCATGAGGATCAAACAAGTCAATACATACGAAGCGCATTTAATGATGTCTGGTCATAGTAAGTACTCAAAACATGTCAGGTGTTACCCTACAGATCACCTAATACAGAATCTGTACTCACATCTCTTTGTCTCAGGACCAGCCATACTACAGAGCCCCTGTCCCAACTTGCCCTGTCTGTGGCTTCTGGCCAGTTTTCCTTACAGTAAAATCTGTTTTTTTCCCAAGCTGGTCCTTCCCAGGCGTGCTGTTGCCATGGGAACCTCCAGGGGCCTCCTGGGTTTGGGGGAGGAAGGGGTTGTGGATTAAAGCCAAGGAATCCCACCATGGTTGTTCCAGCCACTACAATAGTGGGCCAGCCACCATGCTAGCCCCAAGAACAGATACAGACAGTGGGGGCCAGAGGGAGGAGTTTATGGGGGTCACTTCTGACCCAGCCCGCTGCTGGCCAGGTAAGTGAGATCCCATGGTTCAACGCTTTCCACCACCACCCTCTATCATCTTTTCAGAAACAGATTCTGGTACTGAACACATTTCCTTGTGGGGCTGAACAAATGCATGGCTTAGAATAGGGATTTATAATTGATATATTACTCCTCGTTACTTTTGAGACAAACTACTCAAGTCCAAGAGTAGGTATATGAGCCTCACTTAGATGGGAAAACTGAGGCCTCAGAACACCTAAGTGACTGGCCAGAGTCATTTAGCCAACACTCGAAACCCAAGTCTTTTGATCTTTGCCATTACTCCAAAATGCCTGGGACTGTAGGGGGAGCCTGCCTTGGAGGATGCAGGGGAGGGAGGGATGAGGGCCAAGAGCTGGTCCCCATAACCCAGTGCACACCATCTGTCTCTCCTCTGGGAGGTGATTCTGAGAGGACAAAAAAAAAAAATCCACTCTCCTTTCCTCCTCCACTAAAATTCCACTCTTGAAAATTAAGGGAGCTGTTCTAAAAGAGCAAAATAGCAATACATCAGGAGCCTTAAAGAATTTCTAAACTTGGGCTTCACAATTGTAGTCCTAGAAATTGTCCCAAGCATATCCATATACTTCTCAACCCTACAATTCCAGTTATAGGAACCCATCCTAAAGGAATACTGTAATCAGACATATGCATAAAGATTTGACTTAGGAATGTCATAACAGTTTCAGCTGAGATAGTGAAATATTGGCAACAAATGAATATTCAGATAGAGAGCATTGTTCATGTAAAGTTCATCTTACACAAAGGCTTGTAGAAAGTATTTAATGACACAAAAAGATGTTTATGATCTACAGTTAATGTGGAGGAAAAGCAGGTTATTTAATATGTATAATATAATCTAATATTTATTTTTAAATTATACATAAAAAAGAGCTGGAAGGATATTTAGTAAAATGTTTACAAGAGTTATCTCCAGGTGGTGAAATTACAAATATTTTCCTGGTGATTGATTATGTCATCAGCATTTTCAAAGATGACTATATATTACTTACTTTTGTCATTAAAACAGTCACTGTAAGCTAATTTAAAAGAGCCTCATCACAAAGATATACATTGCAGCATGATTTACGAGAGAGAAAAACAGAATATATATGCTTAATAAATTACATAATATACTGTATTAAATATTATGCAATCATTACAATGATTGTGAAATCTGTGTAGAAATATTAAATGTTTATGATATGTTAAGTGAAAAATACCAGACACAAAATGGAATGTACGCCATGATTATAAGTATGTAAAGTATGTATGCAAAGAAAATAATTGCTTCAATTTGGTAGGGTGAGATTCAATTTTCCTTTCTTTAAAAATTACCAAACTATGATACTTTACCTTTTCAATTAAAAAAATATATATATTCAGGGGATTATAACAGTGCTAAGCACTGGGGCCTATTTTGGAAACTATTCTAGAGAAATTACTTCAGAGAGTTCTGACATCACCTCATTCATCCATTGAATGTGTTAATAATGTTATTGTTATTATTTATTGAATACCTACCATATGGATACATACTTCATACTGTCTAACTTTCTCTATAACTCTGCAAGATAGGCATATAACTTTGGACTTTGTTGGTTCCAAGTAAGAAAAATCCAGTCTAGCTATTTAAAAATTTTTTTTTTTTTTTTTTTTCAGTTTAAGGATACAAAGGTTTCTGCCAGGCTCAGGGCAGCTGGTCTCAGTCAGTCACTGAAAGCAGGATGTCTAATGTACAAAATTCTTTCTCTGTTTCTACCCTCTCTTCCTCTCCAGGCCTTTGCTTCATCTGTGCATCCGCTTTCATCCTCCTTGATGCAGACCAGCTTTCCCTGCTTTCCATCCACACAGGAATATATGGCTCCTGACAGCCATTGGGTCTCTGCTCAGTCCAGCTGCACAGGAAAGTCTCCAGTGTGACTCTCTCTGGATCCCCATTCCTCACTCAGGAGGTAGGGACTGATGGTTCAGCTTGAGTCAGGTGCCCACCTCTGTCAGGAGTGAATCATTTTGTAAGAACATGGCTGCCTGGAACTGCCACCATTCTTACACAAATAGAGAAGGGGCAATTTCCAGAAAAAGTATGTGAGAGCAGATAGGTGGAAGTGGGTCAGGTAGTTGACAAGAAAAATCATTATATGACTGACAAAGCAGGTATTATTATTCCTCTTTCTACAGATGAAGACACAGAGTCTCAGAGAGGTTAGGCACTAGGTTTAAGGTCACACTTACAGTTCAAAAACAACAGAGCTAGAATTCAAGCCTAGGTCTGCCTCACTCCAAAGTTTACTCTATCACACCACCATACACTTTTACTAATAAATGCAAGTTAGTCAGACTAAAAGTGTTCTAGATAGAAGGACAGTATGTGCAAAGGCCCAGAGACAAAAATGAACTGTGAGTCTAAGAAGCTGAAAGGAAGCAGTCAAGTGTGGTTGGAACACGAAGAGGAAGGAGTGCTGTGGGAAGAGTTGTGGACCTGATCAGATCAAGCAAGAAGTGTCTGTTGATGAGAAGTTTGGAATTTAACCTGAGGGCAGTGACATTCAGAGGAGATCATTATAGAATATTAATTTGTATTTTAGAGGTGCTTCTCCAGCTTCAGAGTGAAGGATGTACTGTGGGGGCTAGATGGATGCAGGAGAGTAGGAGGGTGTTCCACTAACCTGGGTGAGAGATGCAGGTAGTGAGGACCAGGATAGGGATGGAGAGAGGTGGCCAAAGTTGGAGAGATAATTTAGAGGTAGACTAGACAAGACTTCGAGTTTGATTGATTGATTGGAGGGGAATGATAGGGAGGTAGGTCATGAATAAATATCATGTTTGCTTGGATAGCAATACTATTCTCTGAACATCAGAAATGGAGCAGGTTTGGAGTGACAGATAAAGAGTCTGTTTTGGACACAATGAATTTGGGGTTCCTGGGAGCCACCCAAGGAGCCTTCCGGAAGCAGCTGGGTCTTGAGGTCTGGAGCTCAGGGGGGAGGTATGGGCTGGAGACGCAGATGTGAAATTCATCAGTGAGCATTAAAGCCAAGGTGTGATGAGCTCACCCAGGAGGTGTGTGTAGATGGAGAGGAGGACATGGGACAGAACACTGGGAATACCAGCATTTACGGGCGAGGTAATGGAGAGAAGCTTGCAAAGAAGTCTGAGAAAGTGCCCCCCAGAAAGGTAGGAGGGAGACCACCAGCGAGCGGCAGGAAAGCCAAGAGGCGGGGGTGGCCAGCAGTCACATGTTGCCCAGAGGTTGAGTTAGATAAGGAAGGACTGTTAAGGACTGGAAATCCTCAACAAGAAGGCCATTGGTAACCTCCAAGAGATCAGTTTCCATGGCAGAGCCAGAAGGTAGTGGGCTGAGGAGTGAGTAGGAGGTGAGGAAGCAGAGACTTTTCCAATAAATGTGACCATGAAAGGGAGGGGAGAGAGATTGGGGTGGTTGGCAAGGGGATGGAGTGGAGAGTTTTTTGTTTGCAGCAAGTTTACGCCCAGGTGGGAAGGACCTGATAAAGAAGGACAAGTTGAGGATTCATTCCGAAGAGTGAAAGGTCATTTGGACGGAGGAACCTGAAAGGGGAACCTGAGGAGGGAGTTTGTAGGTTTGGTGTCAGCAGTTGAGAGCATCCCAGGGCTTCCATTTTCTCTATGAAGCAAAAAGCCAAATCAGTGGAGATTTAAAAGTCACAACCCTCTCATGCAGACAAATCTGTTTTTGTGTTTTTACCTCAATATATTATGGGATCAAATTCTCAAATTCTGAAATACACCACAAGTGCAAATCTGGAAGAACTGTGGAAAGGTCAGTTTGAATTAGTGACCATTGGTTAAAAAAAAGGAAAAGAAGGAAAGAAGGAATTTCATTCATTTCAGGTACATACAATAGCACAAAATATTACCTAGTGGTTGGGAAAAAATCATTTATAATTAGCATAAAAATTGTTTGGAATGTAAATTAGTTTTTCTGAAGTACTTGACTATGCTTAAAAACAGTACTTTAGTATTTTAAGAATTCCCTTTGTGGGGTGAAACCACTTTATATCTATTTTAAGGCCTTGTTAAGTCTGCTTAAATGTAGTTAATTTTTTTTTTTTTTTGAAAAGATACCGGCTACATTAGAAAACAGTTTCTGGCAAAGGTAAAATTGTGCACTGCAAAGGCGCTTTCCAAAGGCCATTTCCACCAGAGAGCAGATCTGATTGCCGGAGATTGTTACTAAGGGAACAGTGGGATGTGAATATAAATTTCATTTCACAAAAGACCTAAGTAAAGTATTGATCCAAAGGGAACAGCCAGAGAGTCCAGAATGAGGAGGTTTTTTTCTAATTGGAATAAACACACACATGTACATATACATATGAATGTACATATACATGTGCGTATATATGCACATATGCAGTCATCAGCTTTCACCTTGACCTGCAAATCTCTCCTTTCTAGCTGCTGCCCAGGTGAGGAGACCAGGGAGATTAGAGAGCCAGAGGCTAGAGGTAGGTACCACCTTTCTCTCCTCTCATTTGACAGAGTAACAAAGTGACAGTTTTGACACCAAACCAGCCTGTAGCTCTGAACAACTGAAGCTATGAATACACTTGGTAAGGATAGCACATTATCATTTGTTGTTGTTGTTGTTGTTGTTGTTGTTGTTGTTGTTATTTATTACACAACAATTCTGGCCAGGCCCTTCACCCAATATGAACACAATTCCTCACTACCACTTTCTGTCTTATTCCCACCTCAGGGTAAGGAAGCTAGTATTCTGTGCTGCTTCATGCCCAGGATCACAAGCTAGTGAGTGGCTGAGTCAGGAGTCCAACTCTGCAGTCCTTGGTTTTGTTTACTCTTCCCCCTGAATGAGCCTTGGGTTAATCAGGTGGTAGCATGTTAACATCACTGGCCTGTGCAAGGTGGCAAGGCCCATCTCAGATTTGATTTCATACCTCCTTTCCAGTCCCCTTTTCAATCTCCATCCACCTTGCCCCTCTTATCCCACAGGTACTCTAGTGAGCTTGCTCATGTCCTTAAATACATGCATATCCTTATTAAGAATGTAGTGTTGTTTTGAATATGTATGTATTCTATTATTAGTTCGTGTGTGTGTGTGTGTGTGTGTGTGTGTGTGTGTGTGTGTGTTAAGAACACTTGACATAGGTCTACCCTCAGCATATTTTGCAGCATATAATACAATATTGTTAACTCTAGGCTCTATGCTTATAGTATATCTCTAGGACTTATTCATCTTATAGGACTGAAACTTGTATCTTTTAACTAATACCACACCATTTCCACCTCCCCTAGCCCTGGCAATCACCATTCTACTCTCTGCCTCTACAGGTTTAACTATTTTAGATTCCTTATGTAAGTGATATCATGTAATATTTGTCCTTTTATATTTGGCTTATTTCATTTAGCATGATGTCCCGCAGGTTCATCAGTGTTGTCACAAATGGCAGGATTTCCTTCTTTTTAAATATTAATATTAAAATTAATTAATGGCTGAATAATATCCCATTGTGTATCTATACCACATTTTCTTCAGCCATTGTCAATGGGCATTTAGTTTACTTTCATATCTTGGTTATTGTGAATAATGCTGAACCGAACATGAGATTGCAGATATTTTCTTAGGATCTTGATTTCAATTTCTTTGGATATACACCCAGAAGTGGGATTGCTGGGTCATATGGCAGTTATATTATGCATTCTAAATTTATATAAAAGGAATTGTGCTATGAGCCTCATTCTCTTTTTGCCAATCAATTATATATTTTTAAAATTTATCCATGTTGCGCGCTCTCTCTCTCTCTCTCTCTCTCTCTCTCTCTATATATATATATATATATATATATGGTTCATTGCTTCTGATGGAACATAGTATTCTGAAATATTCATCCACAACACTTTATTTGTCTAACCCCCCCAGGGATGGACACCAAGGTTGGCTCCGGCTCCCTGCTATCACAAGCAGTGTTGTATTGAACTTTCTCATGAGTACCTCCTCATGGACTTGTGTGAGAATTTCTCTGAGATTTGGACCAGTAAATGGTATCAGGAGGTCAAATAGCATAAGCATACCCACTTTATTAGTATAGTAGAATGCTATACTAGTTTATACTTGTACAAGGACTGTTCACAAAGGTTCCTGTGCCACACACTCTTACCAATAATGGGCATTGCTCACTTTTCTTATTTTGCCATTTTGGTGGATGCTAGTTATGTCATTTAAATGTGCATTTCTTGATCAATAGTGAGTTTGAACATTCCTTTCTATACTTGTTAGTCATTTGGGCTTCCATGTTTTGAATTGACTCTTCATGTCTTTTGCCCATTTTTTAAATTGGGTTTTGCTGATTTGCAGGAGTTTCTCATATATTGTAGATATTAATACCTTAACAGCTCTAAGGATTGCAAATATCTCTTTTTGATCTACTGCCTATTTATTAATTTTATTCATTTATTAATGTTAAATTTATTTATGGTGTATAGTTGAAGAGTGAACAGATATCATCACATCCATATATTTATTTATTTTTCAGTTTGTGTTTTAAGGATATTATTTAAGTCTTTCCCCATCCCTAAGTCAAGAATGTTCTCTTATATTTTCTTTTATTAGCCTTACAGTTTTGCCTTTCACATTTTGGTCCTTAATCCATTTGGAATCCATCTCATATATGATGTAAGGTAGAGACTCAACTGCATTTTCCCTCAAAACAATGATCCAGTGTTCTCAACACTATCTAAACAACATAGCCTTTTTTTCTCACTAATATTTAAATAGCTTTAGTGAGATATAATTCATATGCCATACAATTCACCCATTTAAAGTGGCTTTTAGTATATTCAGAGTTGTACAACCATTATCACAATTAATTTAGAAGATTTTCATCACTCGCCCCAGAAAAAAAATAACCACCATATCCTTCACTAATTTTTGATGCTACTTTTATCATATTTAAGTTCTCATTTATCATATTTCAGTCCTCAAGTATATACAAATCTGTTTCTGAGCTCTGTATTATGTTCCACTTTTTCATTTGTCTATTTGTCAATTTGTCTGGAATTATTCTATTTATATTACTATTACTTGTCTTATGCTTATTATCTGCTAGGGTGAGTTTCTCCTCTTCTCACTTTTTCAAAATTGATTTGGCCAAATTCACATATCCTTGGACCCCAGAATTCCACTTTTTAGAATTTATCCTATAGATACACTTGAATTAAGCAAAATTAGTACATACAAATTTAGTTATTGCAGCATTATTTGTCATAGCCCCAAATTGGAAACAACCAAAACTTCCAAAAATAGGGGACTAGTTTAATTAAGGTACATTCAAATAGCGGAATACTATGCTGTTGTTGTTGTTTTTGTTGTTGTTGTTGTTGTTGGAAGGAAGGAAGGAAGGAAGGAAGGAAGGAAGGAAGGAAGGAAGGAGAGAGAGAGAGAGAGAGAGCGCGAGCGAAAGAGAAGAAAGAAAGAAAGAAAGAAAGAAAGAAAGAAAGAAAGAAAGAAAGAAAGACAGAAAGAAAGACAGACAGACATAAAGGGAGGGAGGGAGGAAAGAGAGTGAGAGAGAAAGGCATGAAGGCTGACTCTATATGCTGATATGGAAAGATCTCCGAGATATATTATTAAGTGAAAAAAGCAAGGTGGAGGATACTGTATAGAATAGGCTACTTTTATATAAAAAGTGGGAGAGACAAGGACCATATTCGAATCTACTTACATGCATATAAAGAAAGTCTGAAGGGACAGAAGCATAAGAAACTAAGACTAGTGATTTCTTTGAGGGTCAGGGAACTTGGATAGATGGGAGACAAGGATGAGAGGGAGACATTTTATTGTCTATTTTTGGTCACATTTATTTTTGAATTATGCAAATATATAACCTATTCAAAAAGTAACCTAAAACCCTTATACACTGCTGGTGGGACTGCAAATTGATACAGCCACTATGGAAAACAGTATGGAGGTTCCTCAAAAAACTAAGAATTGATCTACCATAAGATCCAGCAATCCCTCTACTGGGTATTTATCCCAAAGACTTGAAAACCCATATCCAAAAAGATGTTTGCAAACCAATGTTCATAGCAGCATTATTCACAGTGGCCAGGACATGGAAGCAACCTAAGTGTCCTATGATAGATGATTGGCTAAAGAAGCTGTGGTACATATATACAATGGAATATTACTTAGCCATAAGAAGAGATGAAATACCGCCATTTGCGACAACATGGTTGGACCTCGAGATAATCATGCTAAGCGAAATAAGTCAGACAGAAAAAGTTGAAAATCACATGATATATTTTATATGTGGGATATGAACCTAAAAGCAACAAATGAGCAGGACAAACAAAGACCCATGGCTAGTGATTACCAGAGGACTATAGACTAGTGGTTACTAGTGGTGTGGGGGAGGAAGGGGAAGGTAGATGGGGTAAAGGGGGTCAAATATAGAGTTTAGGAGGAGGGTGAAATGGGTAAGGGGGATCAAATATATGGTAGCTGAAGGAAACTGGACTTTGGGTGGTAAACATAGAATATACAGATGGCAAATGGTAATGTACACCTGAAAATTATATAATTGTATTAACCAATGTTACCCCAATAAACTTAACTTTTTTAAAAAAGTAAACTAAAATAAGGAAAAAATTACTTAGCTCTTCATGAATTTATATTCTTCCATATAAAATTTCAAATAAATTTGTTGAATTACCAGCAAAAATCCAACTGGAATCTTGACTAGGATGAATGAAACCCTTTGCTCTTCACTACTCTGCTCCTTTCATCAAGTGTCAGAAGTATGACAGGTATGAGGGCCTGAAGCCAGGAGAAGGCCCTGGTCAGGTGGTAACCAGGACTGGAAGAAGTTAAGAATTCAGCAGAAAGTCTCCAAGTTGTATATGGCTGTTGGTTTTCTTTTAAACAATGGTCATTTAGAACCATCTATTCTACTTCTTTATGTTTGCCTAACTATTTTATTAAGTAATTACTTTTCTGAGGAAGAAGGAAGAAGAGTTATTGAATATAAACCTCTGAATGCCTCTGTCTGTGAGCAAAGACTATTGTACTTGAACCCCAAGTGCTGGGCAAAGCCTCATCACTCACCTGGTGGCAAGTTATCTTAACTGCAGGCTGAGCACCTGAGAAGAACTAACTGCCTTTGTTGAGCTGAGCTTACAAATCCAAACTGAAGAAGGGCTATTGGACATGCTTTGCAAGCTGGTTTGCTTTCTTTATTTTTCTAAACATCAGTCCAGCTTCTTGTCCTGAAAGATTATAGATTCCAAATTAGAAAAGTCACAATTAATGAGATTTTCCAGTAATGAGCCTAAGAATAAAATTATAGAAAATCCACTAATTAGAGACTATGCAGCCACCTAACCACAATTTGAATCCAGGCCTCTGGGAGGAGGAAGGAGGAGGGAAGATCCTAGATACAACCTATGCCTGACCGTCCTTCCTTCCTGCTGCCACTGCCCTTTCCCCTGGGCTTAGGGGCCTCATAGCACCCAGTACTTCCTGCCTCTAAGCTCCTACCTCCTACCCGGGTCAAACTAGGCTCTGCTTCTAAGGGCTAAGTAAGGCTAAATTCCTGGAAACTGCAAAATAGGGACCACGTGGAGGTGGGGGATATGTTTTCTCCTCAGTTCAGGGAAGCAGTGGGGGAAGGGTGCTGGAAGAAGGAAGAGGGTAGAAAATCAGACAAAAATGCCCATTATACCCAAGCCAGTCAATTTCCTTTTTTCATCTCTTTATCAGTGTTTGTGACTGAGGTTCTTATCAACAGGAAACGCCTGCCTAAGGGGATGAGGCAGGTCCAGGGGGACTGAACGCCAGGGACTGGGAATTCTGGGTAGTACGTTGCTGCTGTCCAGCCAGACCGAGTGACCTGCTGATTCCCAGGACCCAGTAAGTTTCCCAGATTCTTTGCCTTGGCTTCTAGTGAATCCTTAGGTCTCCATAGGATGATAACACCAAACAGGCCCCGAGGCCAAAGGGTCTATAGGAAGAAGCCCTGGGTAGGGCTCTAGCCCTAGCCCTCTGTGACCAAGGACAGGTCACCAAAAGCTCAAACTACAAAATGAGAATTGCCTTAGTCCCTAAAACACACCAAATCTCCAACTTTTTAGCTGAGGTGAGGCCAAGTGACATGACAAGGTCACAGATGACTTAGTGATAGTCATCCCTACTGGCCTTTCCAGTGTGTTTGCCTCTGAGCCCTCTGAGGATAGTGCCAGTGCTGGACATTCAAGCCTGGGACAATTAGGTCTTTGGCACAGACTTCTGAATGAAGGAGAAGAGAGGGACTCTACCACTGATTGACCTCCTGTTGTGTGTCTGGTGCTTTAACAGTAATGATCATCAGACTAGAAGACTAGTCTCCCAGATGGGGCTCCCAGGGGAGGGACAAATGGAGGGTCAGATTTCCCCTGAGGCTAAAATAAAATTTTAGTGCTGAAAATAAATGCCCACAAGGGATCTCTGCGCCACACAAGGTTTTATGGGTGGCTGAGAGGAACAGGTTTATCTAGACATCTTTCTTCAAACTGGCAGAAAACTGAATGGAAAGTACGGGAACTGGCTGTTCTGGGAGGAGAGGCGCGAAAGGTTTGTGTAGAACAGAAGATGGGCCACCGTGCTTTCTGTTCCTTGCCTTCTGCCTATTAGTTGTCCTTGAGCAGCCACACTCTGCTTTTGGTTGTGGCGATAATAAAGGAAATTCCAGTGTGCCTTTTGCCCGGCCCCTGTGTCTCCCTGGACAACCCCACTCTTCCCCAACCTCACCACTTGTTCCTACAGCTGGGGATCTAGGTCAGTAGGAGTGGGTGGGTGAGAAAGAGTAGAGAAAAGACTCATCCAGACGTGACACCCCGCAGGGCAGCAGTGACAACACTTTAACCTGAAAACTGCCTGAAAATAGACTGTGTGTCTATGACATTATGCAAATCATATGCAAAGTCAAGAAGCCCTCTGTCTCTATTTCTAGCAAACTGAATGTGGCCCTGGTGGAAGCAGCTTGTTCCAAGAGTCGCCCACCCAGAGTGATGACTGCACAGTTAGCATCAGCCTCCACCCTGGGAGATTAGACTCAGGACATGCACCCTTCCACTCCATCCCCAGGGCTGGGTCTTTTAGGCATGAGGACTTCACTTTCTCTAGGACTGTTAATTTTGATGCTAGTGAGGGCATGGAAGAAGCAGAGCACTCACCTTTCCTGAAGGATGATGGGAGGCAGGACTAAGGGAGAATAGTGACTGGGACGGTAGAGAGAACTGTCCTTGGGGCCCTGGGTACCACAAGGTCTTGGTAGGGGAAGGTTCTCAGCATCAAAGCACATGCTCCAGGGACCACCTTCACCCCTTATTTGGGTATGTCATACACAGTCATCATTCCTCCAGTAGAGTCTTTACCACACAGATGATACTCTCTCTCTTTGGAGAAGTATGAAAATTGGAGCCTGGGATCCCCCAGGAAACAGGGCAAAGCTGCGAAGTCAATGAGTTTTCTTCTTTCAAAGAAAGGCAGCTTCCCTGAGGCTCTACGTGGAGACAGGGGCTTGGACACGTGAGCTCCCAAGAATGCTTCTAACCCTTGAGGGCAATTAAGCCCATTCTCCTTTCCCAGATCTCATCCAAGCTTCTTGTAACTCCTTTTCTGCCATTTCCCTACTGCCCTTCTGCCCACTATCCAACCATAGTGTGGATATGGTTGGGGATCTAAGGATCAGGATCTGGGAAGTACAGGGGAAGGTTGGGGGAAGGCTGTCGTTGTGGGATGCCAGGAACGCCCTCATTTCCCCAAAGCCGGTCTAACAGGTCGTCAGGGTAGAAAGGTACTGTCTCTTGCGGGGGTGGGGGGGGATGTTTATGTACACAGGCTGCAGGTATGAAGCCGACTTGCAGACTACGGGGAGTAGGGGTGGACCTCCGTGGTAAAAAGAATTGGGGCACCCTTTCTGTGGACTTAGGCAAGGTGGGGGGTCCCATTCGAGGAGGGAATTGAGGCAGGCAGGGCCGAGCCGCCTCTGAGTGTGAACACAGAAAGATCCTTCCTAGGTGTTATTTTCAGGGGACAGTCCCTGGAAACCAGAATCACCGGGGTGCTCACCCACGCTGGCGCCGGCGGCGGGGTGAGGAGAGTCCCACTGACGGGGAAGGCCCACGGTTCCTGCACAGGGGCTGGCGGGCAGCGGCCGCTGGGCAGCCCTTCGGCCAGCAGAGGGCGATGTGGCGGGCGCCGCAAGCAGCCTGCTCCCAGCCAAGTGTCAGAACTGAGATTTAGGCCGCTGCGGGAAGTGGGGAGGGTGTCTAAACAGGGGTCTGCGCTAACTATGACTTGTCCATTAAGGGCAAAGGCCGCGCATGTTACCCTGGGACCCTCTCCTTCCCCGTCCCCTCAGGTTCCCTCTGCGACGGGCCACTGCAGAGGCACCAGCCTAGGAAGACTCAACAGGATCTTGGGATTCAACCATGGTTTATTGAGGACCTACTATATGCTAAGCACGAGCTAAGTGCTCTCATAAACAGTATCTCCAGGTAAGAGACTGCAATTTCGTTCGACCCTGAAACATCTTTCTGCACTCAGATGTATTATGCGAATTGCTCTCACCAACTCCTGCTTCCCTCCCTGACCACTGGCAGTTCTCCCAACACCCGTCCCCTTCTCTCACTCCTCCCCTTGTCACTACACCTCCTGCCTCAGACCTTCTCCTCTTAGGGATGGTCTAGCTTTTAGGGAGCTGCCTTCAGTTTCTGGCTGTGGAGTCTCAGAAGGAGGCTTTTGCCTCCCAAATCCAGTAGAGAAAATCCTCAGGGAAGGACTGATTCCTGGGCTGTGTGGGCTCCAGTGACCGGAAGCCATGAAGCAAACTGCCCCATGATGATCTGGGAACCCAGCAGGTCTTTCTTTTTTCACCCAGTTTCACTTCTTGGTTCTCCTCTGGGCCTTGCACAATGCTGGGAGACAGGCCTGGGAAAGTGCCCCAGTGGCTATGGTGTAAGAAACACACAAGAAGCTGGCCTGGGGAGGTTGTGCCAGGTCATTTACAACAGGAGAGGAGGCCATATTTGCTTTACCTCCTGCGAATAACTGAGGGTTTGTCTTTACTCTGACCCAAGGGCAGAGGCTATGAGATCAGGTCTTCCCAAGCTTGGGCTGTCTTTATTCCTAACCTGAGCCCCAACCTCCCAACCCTTCAGGCTCTACCTCCAATTCATTGCCCAACCCCTACCCCCAAGCCCATTTGCCTGCCCAGGGTTCAGGGTAGCCTCCTCAGTGCATAGAAACACACCCTTGACTTCAAAATCCTAAACTTTCCGTGTGTTTCTCTACAACCACCAGTTTCTTTCTAGACACATACTCTCTGGGGCCTGGCCAAGGGTGTGGGTCTGGGCCAGGGGCCAGTGGGGAACAGGAACCTGGGTGCCAGAGGCTTATTGGCTGGAGCCACATTTCTTCTAAGCCTTGGAGGTCCTGCAGGAAGCCATCCTTCAGCCCCTCTCAGTCCTGGGCAAAGAAGGCAAAGCCACAGAGAAGGTAAGGGCTGGCTTGCCTGCCAGAAGGCCAGGGACTGTCTGAGACCAAGGATGACCTCTGGGTTAAGGCAGGAACTGGAGCCTGTAGAATTAGACTAGGAGGTATCTCAGATACTCCTGGCCTCAGATAAAGTAATTTTCAAATCCCTATCTTGGGACAAATTGCCAGGGGCTGGGGCATAAAGAATAGAAGATACTGACTGATGAACTGAGTTCTAATATGGGCTGAAAATACAAAAAAAAAAAAAAATTAGAGCTGAAAAAAACCTCAAAGGACATCAAGACCAAATCTTTCAATATGTAGATGAACAAACAAAGGTTCTGGGACAATGAAGGCCTCATTCTTATCACTTAGAGCAAGCACCCAGGACCAGAACCTGTGTAGCTGACTCTCAGCTGAACTTTTCCCTGGCCGTGTTTGGCCTTGATGTCCTCTCAGTTATTCTGAAAGTCCTGGGCCTGCCACCTCTCTACTGGCCTATGACTCTGCCACACCCCCAGTAGACTCCATGGGTTTAACCCCCAATAAGTCAGCTAGGATAGGGGGTAGGAGTCCCAGCTCTTCTAGGCAACTGACCATCAGCTTACAGGAGATGTCCAGGAGACAGAGGTCTGAGGCGTCATGTAGCGAGATACAAGCCCATGGAAAGAAACTGATGGGCCCTGGATGTCTGAGGCTTGAGCCAGAGGGTGAAGCCTGGCAGGGCAGAGTGTCTACTGAAGGCTGGACAGGGCCCTGTGCCACCTTGGCAGCTCTGGTAGTCGCCCTACATGAGGTTGACCGAGGGCAGGGGGTAGAGTGCAGACTCTGGGCCCAAGAGACTAGGATTCCCTGACATGGCCATCCTGGCTCTGGGGCCTCCTTTGCATCCTGTCCTGAGGTGGTAGGGGATGCGCCCAGGGCATGGGGGTGGGGAGGGAGCCAGGCGTCAGGGAGCCTGCTGTTCTGAGCAGGCCAGACGGCGGGAGATCGGGTTTCAACCTAGCAGTATTTTTGGCTGGATGGGCTGAGGGGCTGAACTGAACAGGCAACAGCCTTCCCCTAGAGGGGTACCCCCACCTCCAGCACAACACTCACATTACCCCCACCCAGACAGACCACCATCCACCGCCCACCCCCATACACTGCAGGCCAAGAGGAGTCAGGTGTCAGGCCGGTGGCTAGTGAATTACTTTGGGCTTCTCCAGACTGTTGCTGAGTTTCTGAAGTGTCTTCTTGATCCGCAGTGCGGTGAGGCGGGCAGAGGGGTTGGGGTACCAGCACTCCCGCATCATCTGAGCCAGGCCTGAGAGGACCTGGGGGAAGGGAGAGAGAGAGACAGAGGGGAAGAAGCAGAGACATGGGTCAGGGAAGATAGAAAGGAAGAAGCAAGGAGGATGGCCCAGTAATGGGGCGACACAAGCAGGACAGAATGGATGAGAAGAGGGAGATGAGAGTGTTGAAAAGGAAGGGGAAAGGAAAGGCAGAAGTGGTAAGAGGAGGAATGGAGGGGACCAGGCAAGGATGAGAAGAGTAAGATAAAAAATGGGAGAGGAAGAGAGTGGAGTAAGAAGGGGCATGAAGAAAGGCAGGCAAGACAGAAAGAGAGCTAACTCATCTTCAGGAACACTCAGGTCCCCTTTGGTGAGTAGTGTTTGTGGAACACCTTACACCCACCACCACCTCCACCAAGATCCAAGAAAGCGGGGATAAGCAATCCTTAGGGCTCCCACATCTCCAGCCAGACCCCAGTGCAGAGGGTAGTGTCTCTCAGACCTCAACCAACCCTAACTGGACCCAGTGGACACTGGAAGAATGAGTTGTGAGCACTGCAAGTGTCCAGAGAGGAAGCCACCCCAGGAAGCTCGGTGGTCAGAGAGTGAGCCAGCCCCACTCTGAGCTGATTCTTGAGAAGGAGTGTATGTGCACAGGAATTCATGTGTGGCTTTTTTTGTGTGGAAATGTATATTGTGCAGAAATATACATGTATACATTTATTCATTCTTTTAACAAACATCTATTGAGCACCTACTGTCAGCCAGGCACTGTAATAGATGAGGATATAAAGGTCAACACAGGATATATGCTTTTTGTCTGCACAGGGCCAGCAGTCTAGCATACACATGCATGCATATGTATGTATATCTGTGAGTATATGTTTAAGTAGAAGCATGTGCATGCCTGTTTGTGTTTATATACACGTGTGTGTGCTTGTAAAAGTATGTAGAGTTTTGAGAAGAGACAAAGACAAACAAGAACAAAAACTGCAAAGCAAGAAATGCAGCAGAACCTCTGACCCTTCTGGCAAGGTGAAGTATTCTCAAAATCCCAGAATAACCAGAGGGTCCCTGGGGGTCCAAAGGCCAGACCAGAGATGTGGGAGGGTGTAGCCAGCAAGATATCCTGGACTATATCCCCCAGAATCTATCCAGGTGAAGCAGAGGCCTCAGACACAAGTTCCTGGGTCCTGAAATCCCAGCTGTAAGCCGCCACCCCATACCATCCCAGCCCCCATGGAGACCTCACCGGGTCTGCAGCCAGCCGGTTGGGGATGGTGGGGGTCTGCTGGTCAACACACACCACCTTTTTCATGTCCTCAAAGCTGGGATCATTGGGTACCACATCATAGAAGGGTGGCCTGTAGTCTTCCACGATGCCTGGGGGTGAAGGGTGATGGAAAGTCACACAGGACCCCAAGAAGGCCCAATACCACCCAGAGGAAACCAATTGCCTGACCATACTACCCTTTAGAGGAGCATTATAATATTAGAAATATTTTTATAAATAATAATTACTACTGTTTATTTTGCCATGTGCCAAGCATTGTGCTATAAATGCTTTACATGCATTATCCTGTTAGTCTTCACAATAATCTTATTAGGTAGGTACATTTTACAGATGAAGAAACTGATGCTCAGAGAACTTGGGCCCAAGGTTACACAGCTAGTAATGGCAGAGTCAAGACTTAAGCTCATCTCATTAGATTCCTAGGCCAGATCTTGTTCCACTGCTTCCCACCCAGGGTCTGGGTACTGCCCATAGGTCCCAATTATCACAATAATACCTAAAGTTTACTGAGCACTTATTATGTGCCAGGCACTATCCTAAGTGCATTGTATTAAATCCTCATAACAACCCTATGAGGTAAGTAATACTGAGTTCCACTCTATAAGCAATTAAATTAAGGCCAGAGAGGTTAATAAGCTTGTCTAAAATCATACAGGTAGTAAGTGACAGCTGAGATTTAAGCCCAGAAAGTCTACCCCAAACCCATGCTCTTAACCTCCAAACTTTATAGACTTAAGGGAGAGTAGCAGGTTGACTGCTAGGTGAGGGTGTAGAAAAAGGAGAAGGGAGAGAAAACACCTCTCTTAAGAGAAAGAGATTTTTACCCAGGTCCAAATAACACCCTCCCACTCTCAGGGATGGCATAGGCGTCTGTGACTCCCTTGGCCAGCATCACCCCTCCCTTATACCAAGTGTGCAGTCCTCAGCAGGAGCTTTCTGAAAATGATGGCTGTGGAGTTGCAGACAGCTCAAGCAGAAGAGGCTAGACCCAGAAAAAGTGCCCCATGCTCCACACTGCTTCCCAGGCCGAGGATGGGGGCCAGGGCCACATAGTTGAAAACCTCGGAAGAGCCTGCGCCAGCTGTTCTCCCCATATGGCGGGCTTCCAGGCCAGCCCCTGTGCCGCTCGCGCCCTAATCAGTGCTACATAGAGGCCTGAGCGTGTCTAATGGGCCTTTAATCAGTGCCGGGGCTGACACCAGATTACAGTGTTTATAATGCGCCACGAATCAGTATGGGACTGACAGAGCTTCCCTCCGCCCCAGGAGCCTGAAGTCAGCCTCCCCCTCAGCCCTGGCTGGTCCAGCCTTCCTCGTCTGCCTGCAGCCTGGTCCAAGTAGCCTTGGTCCTTCCAGGTGCCCCCTCTCCTACGCCAGCCTCTAGAGCTGACTCTGAACTTCCAAGCCTGAAGAGGCAGGAATCTGAGGCCCTTGAGTCTCCCAAAAGGGTCTAGTTACACCTCGGCCTCCACCTATCAATGACTGATGAGAGCAAATGAAGCCTGTCATGAGGCTGGCTCCTCATAGATGCTCAGGAAATGAGAATTTACTTCTCCCCAAGGAACAGAGCTCCAGTCATATCCCGGGGCTTGTCCCCAATCTATCAGGACCTCTGGCAACCCCTCCACATGGGCAGCCTCCACAAAGACTGACAAGCCTGTCCACCCAATCCAGACCACCACCCATCATCCATCCACTCCAGGGCTGAGAGGCCAGTGGCCACATGGCTGCCCACTGTACGGGGTCAACGAGAATGAGGTCCCTCTGCCTGCTCCTGGCCCCTCAAATGTGAGTCCCTTGTGGCACCCACAGTAATAATGAGGCAGCAATAAACAGGCAGTTTAGGCATTATTATACCCTGCATTTTTATGGTCAAGGAAGCCAAGAATCAGAGAGGTTTAAGTAGTACAGTGGTAAAGAGTGCTGGCATTAGAGTCAGATTGCCTGGTTTCAGACTCCAGTGCTGCCTCTAGCCAGCTGTAATTTTGTGCCTCAGTCCCCTCATCTGTAAATGAGGATGATACTGTGTCAGACATTCATTATAACAACAATAATTGACACTAATATTTACTGAGCTCCAGAACAGCTCCATACACTGTCCTAAATACTTTATTTGGATTATCTCAACAACTAGAAACTATTTTTATTCTCATCTTATAAATGAGGAAACTGAGGCATAGAGAGGTTAAGTAACCTGCTCATGGTCAATGGCAAAATCAGGAACTGAACCTAGGCAGTCTAATTCCCAAACCATTTTCTTAACCACTAAGCAACACCAGCTTTCTGCCAACATAAGATGATTAAATAAGACAATACATGTATATCACATGGCACCTGGCACATATTTAAGCTCAATAAATGTTAACTGCTATTAATATTTCTGTTATTATCACTTACCCAAGATTTCACAGCCAGAATCACAGACTCACAGACTCAGATGAACCTTAAAAGTTCACTCAGCTGAACCAGCTGGCGAGTGGTAATGAAGGGAATACAGGTGGTCTGGCCACAAAACCCTCGTGCCGCAGGGACATGCCATGGCAGGAAGACCCCATCTCCTGCCTGTCCATCCACCTGCTCCATTCCCCTTTCCTCACCCCGTGCAGGGTAGGCCCTCACCATTGACAATGGTCCGGCGGGCGATCTCCCACAGCACCAGGCCAAAGGCCCAGATGTCAGTCCACTTGTAGGACTCGAAGCAGTCGGTACGGATCTGTTCGTCCAGCACCTCTGGGGCCATGTACCGTTTGGTGCCTACTCGAGGATTGTTGCCAATGTCCAGGTAATCACTACCCTGGGAGTGCATCACAGCCAGGCCTGTGGGTACCGGGCCTGTCACTTCTGCCACTCGTCTGAGCCCACAAACAGTGTGGCCCCTCAGAGCCTGGGGTCAGGGTGCAAGGCGGGGATGGAGGTGTGACACAGAGGTGCAAGCAAATGGAGATCGGCCTGGAGATGGGCTGGGAGAACAACTGTTCCAGTTTCATTTCACTTGTGTAGTGATTTCTAGGTACCCAAGAACCCAATGAGATGTTAGCAGGCAAGGCAGGCATTATTATGCCCATTTCACAGAGCAGAACCCCAAGGTCCAGTAATGGGAAGCAGTGTAGTGAGTGAAGCTAGGATGAGAACCCAGGTTCCTGGCTCCCTGTCCCTTTCTCCCAACTCTTGGGAGTTGGGGTGATGTGGTGGAAGGAGTTTGGGCTGGAAAAGGGTGTTACGCAACTTGTGGGGCTCTTGTGGAGGTGAAATAAGAAAGCAAACATCTCTGTAAGTTTTAAAACGCCAATCTGTATCGTTGTCGTCCACAGGCATGCAAATAGGCCAAGGCGGAACCAAGAGCAGAGGGAAAGAGCGCGAACCTCGAACTCCGCCCCCAGCGAAGGGCCCGCCCCGCGCCGTCCCCACCCCTGCGAAGTGCAGGTCCTTTCTCCACCCCACTCCCTGCGAAGGGCCCGCCTCTGCCCCGCCCGGCTCACCCAGGTCTGCGATGCAACACTGCAGGTTGCTCTTTACTAGCACGTTGCGACTCTTGAGGTCACGGTGGGCAATGGCGGGTTTGCCCTGCGTGCCGAAGATCTCCACATGCAAGTGCGCCAGGCCGCAGGCTGCGGACACAGCTAGCCTCAGGGCCAGCTGAGGGTCCAGCGTCTGTCTCTGCAGAAAGTCATAGAGCGAGCCATGCTCATGGTAGTGTGTGATGAGCCACAGCTGCGTGCTCGAGTTGCGGGAAGTCATGTCCGAGGCGATAAAGCCTGTGAGCAGAGGGTCAGGTGGCTCAGCAAAGGGGCTAGGAATGAGGGAGGCTGGACTGGTCAGGGTCAGGGCTGGGGTTGAAAGCAGAGGATGGACTGGGTCAGGGCAAACTTGGGGCTGGGGTGGAGGCTGGTCTGGCTTAGGTCAGAGAGGAAGCTGGAGTCAGAGGTTTGGGCTGAGAGCCAGCTGGGAGTCCTTCAGGGTTAGGTCAAGGTCCAGAGGCTGGGGACTCCAGCCCTGAGTACAAGGGGGTAAAAGCCTGGGGTCCGGCATAGTGTCCCCAGCTTGCCTAGGATGTTGTCGTGTCTGAGCAACACTGTATTGTAGATCTCAGTCTCCCGGAACCAGGACTGTTCATCCCTTGAAGAGAAGATCTTGACAGCCACACTCTCACCATGCCACAGGCCTCGCCACACCTCACCATAGCGGCCCTTGCCTGATCCAGTGGCGGGAGGGGAGGGAGAAGATCACACAAGCCCCTGAGCACAGTGTCCCCAGAAGAGACCCCCATCTTGATGGTGCACTGACCCAGCTGCAGAACCTCTGACACTTGTATTTAACTTAATACAGACCCAAACCCCGCTGGTAGGCCACCCCCATCCCATCGCCTCTTGTTCCTCATTGACTCCTGCAGATGGATCTAGCCCTGACCCATCTCCAACACCCTCGCTTGCCCAGCAGAATTCCCATTCTCAGCCAGGCCTACCCCCTCCTGTGACTCCAGAAATCAAGAGCTCCCTTTGCCCTCCAAGCTCATGGGAACCCTTGGTCCCCATCCCCCAGGCTCACCCACTGCTCACCCACACACTCCACCAGGGCGACCTGCCGCGCCACTGTCCTCTGCACCAGGAAGGGGAGCCCCGAGCCACTGCCCGTGGTGCAGTCACTGTCCAGGAGGTCCTGTAAGTACCAAGAGCCCACTGAAAGGCTGTCCCCACCCATCCCAGTTCCCTTCTCCTTCCTCAACCAGGATCCTGCTACTGTGTCTCTGCATGCTCCGCACTCATCCAGCCCACCCCCCACTGAAATTTGAGTGTCTGTGATTGTGCCTTTCTCAGCTACCTGTCAATTTGCATCCCCTCTGATTCTGTGGCTCCTGTCTACCCTTCCCCCCACCCCATGTCCCAAGTTCCCCATGCCCATACCCCCAACATGCTGTCCCCCTGCTCAGATGCTTTCAGGATGAGGCTGGAGTCGCCCAACTCGCTGTGCAGGCCCCGATGCTTCTCCTGCCTCCGCCGGACATGCCACAGGCCCAGGGTACCCAGGGCCACCAGGGCCAGCAAGGCCAACACAGGGCCCAGGATCAGAGGCAGCTGGCCATCTACTTGCGGCTGCTCCGGTGTTGGGGTGGCTGCCAGAGAGGGGACACTGAGACCCAGCTTCCATCAGGCTAGAGTCCTCTCCACCTTACCACTCTGCCATCAGATTCCAGGGTCCTGCCTCCCCCACCCTCCTGGCCGGAGCATAAGAAGAAAGCAGGGTAGGAGGACAGGGTCTGAGGAGATGAGGAGGGGTTACTGGGGCATTTGGACGTACCCTTCAGCACCAGGGACACATTGTGGTTGCAGAGGTAGCTGTTGCAGCAGTAGTGGTTGACAAATTCAGTGGGGCGCCCCCTGCAAAGCTCCTGGTGCATGTTCCCGCAGCCCCTATGTTCCTGGGGGTGCCTGCCCTCCTCCCGCACCAGCACTACAGTGCACCAGGCCCCCTGGCAGGTAGGCCCCTTGCAATGTGGATTCTCACACGTACAGGTTACCAGTGGGCCCCGAGAGGGCTTCACAGGGTCACCTGGAAGACACAGCAGAAGCTCAGCCACTCTGGGCCCAACTCTCCAGCTGAGCCCTATACCCACTGCCTTCTGATCCCCCAAACAAACCCCTTAGTTCCACCTTCAGATTATCCTTCCCTGAGAACCAGGCCTCTCTCCAGTCCCTGATCCTAGGACCTCCCCTCCCCATTCCAGACCCAGCCCTGGCCCCAGCCCCAACCTTAAAGGCTCTCCCAGGCCCTCCTGGCCAACATTCCCCTACTCTGTACCCCGAAGACAGAAGTTCTCATCCTGAAGTCTAGTAGAAAACCAGCCTAGGTTTGGGTCAAGAGAGCAGCAAAAGAGGGTTGGGGCAGCTAGTCTAATAGAGCCTGTCTTCTGCCCTCCAGCCAAGCTCCAAAGTCCCTTTTCCCCAACTCCTCAAATTCAGCTTCAGCAAGAGCTGAGCCCAGAAAACCCTTTCTCCATTCAGGCCCCTGTTCCCTACCTGCTCCCCCAGTACTCACCCTGGTTCAAGCCCAAGGCCATCAGTAGCATCAGAAGGCCTTTCCTGGGGGAGTCCAAGGTCATGGTTCTGGAGAGAGGAGCAGGAGAGGGGGTACAGTAAGATCTGTGAAATGTAATCCCCTCCGTGTTTTCAGCCACTAACCGTGGCTCCCTCCCACCCAGAGGAAATCACTGGGAGTGTTTTATGGGGGGGGGGGCAGGGAGGCCTCCTCCCTACTTTCTGTGTCTGGCTTTCGGGCGGGGCCTGCAGGGGAAGTCCTGGTTCACTTCCCCATGGAAACCATCCTGTTAGGGGTAAAGGGTGAGGAGCCATGTTTAAGTAACTGACAGCTTGGAGGACTCCCAACTCTGCACCTCTGCTGCTGAGCTCTGACTGGACGGTGCAGAGGGCATGGGGCTAGGGTTGAAGGATCATCTATTCAGCAGCCCCCCCCTTCTGTTCTCTCTTGCCCACCCCCTCCTAGTGCCCCCCCCCCCACAAGCCCTGGCTGCCTCAAACATAAACAGACTCCTGTCTTCACTTCCTGCCATTCAGGGTCCCGCCAAGCTGGGAACAGGAATCAAGATTGTTTAGATTGGGGTCTGGATAGAACAGGCAGGAGTCACGCACAGCAGGGAGTTCAGGACATATTCTCAGGGCAGGCTGAAGCAGCCACAGGGTCTGGAGGAGCCGCCTGGGGCTGGAGCACACCCCATGACAGAATCCTAGGGATACACCTTGTAAATCACAAAGCTCAGCTCCTTATTTTAGAGATGACAGAATTAAGGCTCAGACAGGAGAGGAGACTTGTCCAAGGTCAGACAGGATTCAGTGGCAGTACCTGGAGTATAACTCAGGTGGCCAGACTACCAGGTTAGTGCTCTTCCCACTCTATTTTCCAATCCATGGTGGTGGCCCATGTCTGAGCCCTCAGGGCTGTAACAACCATACAAACCTTTCACAGTGCTGGCTCACACTGGTGAAAGAAACCTCTCCGCAATCTCACCGGAGTATAAGAAGCCTTTGCTATACCATTCCCTGGTCCCCTTCTCTTTCTTTGCTGTCCTGAGAAGGAGTGGGGTAGAGCCAATGATGTGGGAAGGGAAATGAAACACACTTAGACACTGAATGTTTGGCCTTCCATGGCTGGCTAAGGTTGAACTTTTCCCGAAGTTTTATGAAGAGTGTTAAAGGAAGTAATTCTAATCTATGACAGTCCCCAAATCAGGTTCCAAACCAACTAATGCTTCAGAAGCCACCCCCTTCTTCATTTCTCAAAGGGTTAGAATAAGAAGATAAGGGCTGGCAAGAACTGAGGTCAGACAGTAAGAAAGACTTTTTGAATAGTGGAGAAGGTGCAGGTGTGTGCCTGGGGACTGGATCCCTAGACAGAGGCAGCTAAAATAAGGGACGGGGAGTGTCTTCTGGCATCACATAGTGAGACTGGTAGGGCTGGACATATGGCCACATAAGCTGCAGGAGGCTCATAGACTAAGAATAGTACCAAATGAAGATCCATGATGCTGAGCCTCTGAGGGCAGGATGGCTGGGGGGTTTTGTGGGGAGCTTTGTATGCCTCTCTGGCTGGTGGCAGCTCTGGCCTTCCTGCCTGGGCTTCCTCCGCCCCAGAGGTCCAGGGCTGAGGGAGGAAATGGAGTCCTGGGCTGCTGCAGCTGTGTCCCCAGCCTCTGCCTGACCTCCTGCCTCTTGCTCCTCCCGGCAGGCAGTGAAGACTCCAGCAAGCACTCTCCAGTGGGGCTGGAGGCTGTAGAGGGAGCCCCAGACAAGCTGAATTTGTCCACTGGGGTGTAGGCAGGAAGCCATCCTTTGCTTGCCCAGAAAGCAGCTAAGGAGAGGGTACCGGGTAGGAAAAAAGAAGTGGAAAACGATGAGGATGAATCTGGTGTCCTAGAATCCTCTACCCATGCTCCACTTCTCTGATCATGCATCAGAATCACCTGAAAT
This sequence comes from Eidolon dupreanum, assembly GCA_028627145.1. NCBI lineage: Eukaryota > Metazoa > Chordata > Mammalia > Chiroptera > Pteropodidae > Eidolon > Eidolon dupreanum. The sequence continues at coordinate 43,433,427 of CM053503.1, read as the reverse complement.
GCTTCATTAGAAATGCACATTCTTTGGTCTCACCCCCACTCCAGATTCTGATTTGGTCCATCTGGGACCAGCAAGAAACATGCATTTTTTAGAAGCTCCCCAGGTAATTCTGATCAGTGGGTCCCATACTGGGAAACATGTCCTACACAACATGAAGATTAGTCCCCATGCTTTCATTTCACAGGGTGAGTGGGAGTGGAATGAAGAGGGTGGGACTCTTATTCCCACCCAGGGACCATGTCCTCTACTGCAGAACACAAGGCTTAACACAGACACCAGGAACTTGGAGACATTGTGGAGGGAGGGGAGGTCCAGGGCTTTGCTCTTTACAACAACCTCAAGCCTCCCAGGCCCAGGAACAGTGCAGGGAGGGCCTGGCAGTGTTTGCAGAATACACTTCTGCTCTAACCCTGGAAATGTTAGTGGAGTAAAATTATGACTGTCCAATTTCTAACTGTCTCAGTGTAAGGTTAAGTACAGGAGGGTGCTGAGTCCTGACCAGTTCAAACTCAGATCTGACCCTGTATGATTGGCCTGGAAACCTGACTCTAGCACAAATGGACTCCTGAGGACTAACAGTATCCTTTCATTTCTAAGCAAAACCTCTTGAAGGCTCTCCTGCTGCATGAAGCATCACTGTTGTCCGCCAGAAATCGCAAATGCTAAACTAACATCAAACATTAACTAACCATTAACTAAACATTAACATTAACTGTGAAATCCTTAGTAATAAGAGCTAACCTTCTCTGAGTATTACTTATGTGCTAAGTACTAAACTTTAATGGTTGATCTCATTTAATCCTTACAACAATCCAGTGGGGAAACTGAGGCTTGAGAATGTTAAGTTTCTTGCCCATAATTACCACATGTGGCTTGATCAACTTAAATTGCTGATCATAAATCCTTCCTTGGTCACTTTATTTCTCCAATTGTTTGGTGTTAGGTGAGCCCCCGCGAAGGAGGAAAAGAGCCAGTGCATCTCACGGATATTAACAGATCGCCTGCTGCTATTGTCATAAACAGGTGCCTGATGTGGGTTTGTTTAGATGGAGAGACAGAAATCATCTCTTAGCTGTAGGCTTAGTCACAGATGGAAGAACCAGAGTAGGGGTGTGCTTGGGTGTGCTTTCTTCTGCACCTAAGGGATCAATAAAACTCGCTCTCATCAGCAGCAGTGGCTCACCACAGCAGTGACTGTCACAGGGCCGGAAGTGCTTCCCTCTGCCCATCAGCAGGTCTGACCAAAATAGCAAAGGGCCAGACTGAGCTGCTCCTATGGGGTTGCCCCTTACCAGATATGAAGCATTTTCATCACTGTCATTTCATTAGCCCTTCACAGCAGTGTGATGTAGCACCATGCCTGCATTTTAGTGTCTCATATGGAACACAGAGGCAGCACAGTATAGCACAGAGTGGCATATGGGCTCTGGATCATATAGACCTAGTTTCAAATCCTGCCTCTGCCACTTTGAGCTATGAGATTTGGGCAAGTTATTTAAACTTTCTGAGGTTTAGGCTTCCATGTGTAAAATGAGAATAATAATAATAGTGCTCATTTCATAGTTTTAATGTAGTACAATTATTTAGTAGAGTACTAAGTGGTACATAGTAGGCACTTAACACATGTTAACAAAAAACTGAATCATCTATATACACCATCCATGGAGCTTTGGACAAGTGATTCAAGTCTGAACCTGTTTCCTCTTCTGTAAGATAGGTAAAATAACCCTTCTGCTAAGCTGTGTAGAAGATTACAAGAGAAAAATGTGTCTACATAGTAAGTATTCAACAAATAGTACCTATTTTTAACCACCCAATGAGATGTAAGGACAGGTAGTAGGACAAATGCTGCAGTAAAGGATTAGAAGGGACAGACCTCGCTCTGACAGAAGCTGCCCATAAATAGAGAGGGAGTGAAAGCTACTGTCCACTACGGCTCTGACCTTGTAGAAAAAAGAGGGGGTGGGCTCAACAACACTGGCCTCAAGAGTAGACTGGAAACATGAAATTCCTACCTGGAGGGGACTGGGATCTCTCTGGCCTGAGTCCTGAAGGAAGGCCAGGGCACAGGGATGATCTGACCACACAGGGTTGGAAGTGAGGTTTGCGGACTGGAGTTACACTGTCAGATTTATTAAGAGCTGCAAGGGCTGGTCTGAGAAAGCTGGACTTCAATGGGAGGCTCAACAGCGTCTGAGGTGGTCCCTCACTCCCAGGTCAAGCCTCCTGGAGGGACATGACGCCCCTTCTCTGTGAGTGAAGCAGGGCAGGAATGCTTGTGCTCATTTTACATGGAGAACAGAGAAGTGATTGGCCGCAGGAGAAGTTTTCTGATTCTCAGTCCTGGTGCAGTCCAGCCCCCTCCCAGTAATGAGCAGATGTACGGGAGGATAAGGGGCAGCTTGCGCTCCTGATGGGCTGGGACTGGCCCTATGGCGGCCTCTCCAAGACCTGCCATAAAGAAGGGCCTATTCATGGTGGAGTCAGGCCGCCCCCCACCCGGCCGCGCCCGCGAACCTCTTCTCACCTCTGGGCCTGCGCTGGGGGCGGCGGGGCGCAGGCGTGTGGCAGCGGCGGCTGTCGCACGATGAGCGCTGGCGGCGGGCAGGATCCTGGCGCCGCCCGGGATGGGACTGGGGCCGGGGAAGGGCTCGCTCAGCACGGCTGGCTCAGCGGCCTCCCGGGACTGGGAAAGGGGCTGGAGCAAAAATGTTTCTTATTCCAGCGTCTTCCTGCCTGGCCCGGCTCCACCACTCCCTCCTAATAAACAGTTTCCTATTGCCCAGCTCGCCGACTGGCCGCCTGCTTGCCCCTCACCGGGGCTGCAGGACCCGGACCCTCCCTCACGCTGCTCCCAGACCCCGGGGTAGCCACCCCCTCAGTCGCCCCTAGCTCCGGGATCCACGTCCCGGCTCAGAGCCTCCCACATCGGCCTCCCCGAGGGGGCGGGCTTTGGACTCCCACCTGGGAGCGGGCGGGGCGGGGGGGGGTTTGCTGGGGAGTCTCATGGGGTCGGGCCCAGAGCCGTGGGGGCTGGAGCTACAACGGGAGGCACCATCTGGTGCGGAGATAGGGGTGTGGTGGGGGCGCCCCCTGCCGCTGGGAGCCGCTGAGGGGTGACCTGGAATCCCGAGATGGGAAGGGGCCACCAAAGGAAGGGCATGCGGGGAGGACTTTGGGGAGGGAAGTTACCTGTTCCTACCCACCTCCGACCCAGGTCCTAGGCCTAGGAGGCTCACAGCAGCAAGGGCACAGCTTGTGGCTGTCAGGGTCCTGAAACATTTTGGCCCCGCCCTCTCCTTCCGCCCTCAGGGACTCCCCACTCTTTCCAAATTCTTCAGCCTCCTCCCTCTGTCCCCTTCACCCCCTCTTGTCCCTCCCCTCTTCCGCAGCCTCTCTCTGCTCAGCTCAGGGTAAACAGGCCCAGATGGGGCGGCTCTGGGTAGATGGTGAGGACGGTCTGAGCCCCTCCAACTCTCTGACCGCAGCCAGTGACAGGGATGCCTCTCCCCACCGTGGGGGGTCAGGATGGAGAGAGAGGCTGAGAATTTTTTGGCCTGCCCGCTTTGAGGCAGGGCCCTCACCCCACCTAATGGAGTTTTAGAGACCAGTATTAGAGCTTCCCTCCAGACACTGCTCTGACAAAGTGGACAGGGAGTTGGAGGAGAGGAGAATGGCTTCTCTCCCAGGAAGAAACTCTTCCTCCTGATGCCCTTGCACAGGCTCAGGGTACTGACATCATTGTCTTGCTTGGTTTGTTCCAAGTACTGTGTGCACACTGAAGGCAGGACTCCTGACTTATTCCTAGGCTCCTGGTTAACCACCAAGACTCTGAAGTCTGGGAATCCAGACTAGTGTAACCTTAGACAAGTGACACCTCTCATTCCCTCAGTCCTCCATCTGTCCTCCATGGGCATAATAAACACTGCCAGCCTCATAGGGTTGGCTGAGCCTGACACAGGATAAACCCTCAATGAAAGCACTTAACTTAATAAATGAAAAGGCTGAAGGGGGATGGCCTCAGCCAAGTGGAAAAACATGGATATTAGAAGCAAGAACAGATCTCTAAGGTATCTCCCTCTCATATAGAGATTCTGTAAAATGGGCCACTGACGCCCCCACCCACCCGTGAACAGGAATACAGGCTGGGGGACACAATGGCTAAATGCTCAGGCATGCATCGATTGTTAACTGACCTCACTTCCTCTGCTGAAATCCTCCCCACTCTCTACCCGCAGCTGCTTCACTTGTGAGCATGTGAATTCCAGAACCAAGGCACGCCCAAATTTCAGTGTCAGGACAGAACTGTGTCCTGTAGCCAATAGGAAGTACTATGGGATTACGGTATCTGCTCTTACAGATTAAAGTGGCCACTCGGCACTCTATTAGCTGGAGAACTGGGAATGTGGCCTATGTCCATCTTTCATACCCACTCTCTCCTCTGCCCTGCTATGGCTTCTGATAAACCTCTTCCAGCCCCAGCCCATGGAACTCTGTCCTGGGAGGTGAAAGCATTCAATTTGAGACACACACTGAGAACAGAAACATTGAGATGAACAAGAGCTGAGAGTTGCCAGTGAGAGTCAGTGAGGGTGGGGGACTTTATCTGGGAAGAGTTCATGAAGCAGACAAAAGCAGAATATGATTTGGAGGAGGAAGGCAGGGCCTGATGGGGAACAGGTTATTTGTCATGCTGGAGTCTCCTCCACCTCCCTGGCAGTGAGCCCTCTGGACCCTGACTGGTGCTCTTTGGAGCTTCTTGTGAATCCCATGCCTTCCACAGCAAGCAGAGAACCTGGGGAGGGCATCAGAGGAGGGACAGTTGGAGAAGGCCGTGGAGACTGAGACCAGTGAGGAAAGGGAAAAGGAATTGCAGACTGTGTCCACGTCTACAAGAATTAATTACTCGAGAGGACCAGCTGTTCCTCATAATCAGCGAGGACAGAACAAGAGGAAACAGGCCCAAAGGACTAAGATTTAAATCTAGATATTTACAAGGATTTCCTAGCAGTGTGTGAAGCAGAGACCTGGAGATCCTGGGAAAGGTGTATAGGTGAAACCTCAAGGAGATTCTCACCTATGAAAAGCAGGTAACCTGGAGTCTGGCACAAAGGCAGAGGGATGGACAACTTGACTTTTCAGAACCAGCTATGAGTATTGAGTTCAAACATTGCTCTTGCCACCTGGGCAGAACCAGTTCATGGTTGTTTAAGCTGTGTAGACACACAGCCTGCTTCCCCCCAGACTTGGTTTAATGCTCTGCTGTTGCCATCTTGCAATTCTTAATAATGTTCAAACAAAGGGCTCAGCATTTTCATTTTGTACTGAGCCCCACAAATTATGTAGCCAGTTCACCAGGGTGAGAAGGAAAAAAGTGCAAGGGAGGAAAATTAGCAGAAGGTGAGCTGAGCTTTGCTGCTCTTAAATTGCAGAGTAAGAGATTAGGTCAGACAACCTAGGGATTTTTCAAATGCGAGAGACATAAAAACAATAGAACAGGTACTGAGGAGGAAGAACTGGAGGTATCTTTTAGGAAAGAAGTAAGGCAGATACCTGTAAATTCCGTTTTCCATCAATTCAACACAGAAGAGAGAATCTCAGCTTTGTGGGCTGGATGAAGCCAAATTTTGCCTGGAGGAAGAGGAAGTTACCTCTTTAGGTCTCCTGCAGCTCAGGGAAGAGGCGCCATGGGGTCCTGGTTCCAGGCTGAGATCACCACTCTGGACCTCAGCTTCCTCCTCTGTACACTGAGACATTTAGACCAGATACTCCCAAAGATCCTTCCCAGCCTTATATGATCTTCTTTGTCTCTAAAATTCAGGAAACTACTTGGCCTCAGGCTCTGTCACCACAGCTCAGGTAAAAAGACAATATGTCTGTGCCAGTTTGGGGAATGTGGGGACAGCCCAGAACCTTAGGAAGAGGCTGACAAACAGGAGCCAGATTGCCCAAGCCACCGAGTCACCTTCCTTTTCCTTTCCAGCTCCTCCGGGATGTACCCTAGATGGGTTCATCCACTCCTGGTCCACCCCTGGGCCCTAAGATGATTCATCTCAGGATGGAACATCTTAAGGAAGGGCTGGCACGTCAGGTCTGAGATTAGACGATGCCCACACAATGCCTTGGGATGGGTTGGCATGCAGCCTGGGCTCTGATGAGAAGCTGCTCTAGGACTGCCTCCTCCCTTGCAGTCCAGTGACCTCTGGATTTGTCTCTCTCCACAGGCCTCCTTGAGGCTCTAACTCTCCTCCATCAAACTGGCCCCACCAAAGGAAGAAGAGGAAAGGGAGTGGAAAGAGCTCAAGCTTGGAGTTGGAGCCACCGTGTGTGAATCTCAGCTCCCATACCCGCAAGAAACGGCTTGTAATTCCTTTTTTGTCAATTCCCAGAATAAAAGCAAAATATCTGTGAGAGTCCTAACAGCTGGAAAACCTACACAAACATCCAGTTTGTTTTAAGAGAGGAAGGCTGATCTGTGGGATAGGAGAAAGCGTGAACCAGGAGTCTGGAGATGGGAGGCTTGGCTGTGTGACAGTGGCCTCTTTTTTCTTACCTACTCAAAAATGGGTACCTCTTCTATTAATAGCTACCTGAGGGGTTGTTATACAGATGAATGTGTATTTATTGCAGAGGACTTTGAAGTATGAGGCAGCCATTCTGAAAAAAAATGCAAGACGTCCCTAATAAGCACAGAGTAAAATAAATAAAATTCTGCGGATGAGTTTATAAGAGACAACTGTACTCACATCCCCAGACCTTCCTGATGAAGCTAAGCTATTTGTTTCTCTGACATTTACTTCAATAACTCTAAATAATGCCTTTGTAATATTATCTCTAGATTTTGTTCAGCTTTGTTGAGGTATAATCAACAAATAAAATTGTGAGATATTTAAAGTGTACATCATAATGATTTTTTCTTTTTATGCCTACAGCTCCTGATCTTCCTAGGTGGTCTCCTATCCAATACTAACCAGGCCTGACCCTGCTTAGCTTTCCAGATCAGACGAGATCGGGTGTGTTCAGGGTGGCATGGCCATAGACCATTGTACGGATTTGATAAACATATACCTTATGGTAGGATGCCTCCCATATAGTTAACACATCCATCACCTCACTTATTTTATTTTATTTTTTTATTTTATTTTATTTTATTTATTTTATTTTATTTCATTTTATTTTTTGGTGAGAACATTTGAGTTCTACTGTCTTAGCTAATTTCAATTTTACAGTGCAGTGTTATCAACTATAGCCACCATGTTTTACATTAGGTCCTCAGACCTTATTCATCTTATAGCTGAAATTTTGTACCAACTTCTCCTTTTACCAACTTCTCCCTATTTTACCAACTTCTCCCTATTTCCTTTTTTTACCAACTTCTCCCTATTTATCTTACCCACCAGCCCCTGGAAAACACTTTTTTATTCTGTTTCTATGAGTCTGACGTTTTTTAGATTCCACATATAAAAGATACCATGCAGTATTTGCCTTTCTGTTATTTCTAGATTTAGTTTTTATTTTTAAATTTTTTAAATTAAGTTTATTGGGATAACATTGGTTAATACAATTATATAATTTTCAGGTGTACATTATAATCTGACATCTGTATGTTATTTATAGATTTAAAAGCTTCAGAATTTAGATCATTTAGTTTCTCTCCCTCCTAATTTTCGATTATTATGTTATTATTTTGTAAATGTAAATAATATCCCTTTAGTTCCTCTTCTATTACTATCACACAGTACCTCTTGACTCTTAACTAATTAAGCAAGGATAGTGGCACCCTGAATCTTTCCCTAGAGCTGCAATTTTGCTGCCAAAAAAAAAAAAAAGGAAGACATCAACTAGCCAGGGTGAATGATCTTGTTATTGGGGAATGTTCAGTTGAAACTCAGGACAGTGGGGATGTGTTGAGGGCCTGGCTGAGCATTTTGGATGGCACGGGAGTTCCTAGAGGCATCAAGACATTTGCTCACTCTAAAAAAAAAGCAGTCTACAGCCATGCCACCCTGAACATGCCCGATCTCATCTGATCTTGGAAGCTAAGCAGGGTCGGGCCTGGTTAGTACTTGAATGGGAGACCACGTTGGACTATCAGGTGCTGTAGGTGTTTTAAAAAAGAGAGAGAGAAGTAAAAAAAAGCAGAGCTTGAATTTGCTGGGGCGAGTGTGGGCTGAGTTGGCTGGCAAGGGGGTAGGGGCGTGGCAGGCTCTTGGGTGGTGGTGAGGGAACCTTTGCTGCTCAGAGGGAGAGTTTTAGCAGTTAAGGGAAACTTCCCCAAAGGGGAGAGCTTGGTATCTTGACAAGGATGGCATCCCCAGTTTTGGGGAGTAGGTAATGGCGCTGGCTGGGAGAGAGATTGTTTGATAGAGGGGTTGGGTGGCTGGGTGAGGCCAGAGGCCAGCGGGATTTCCTTCAGCTCCAGCCACTCGGGTGGGTGGGACCGGATTGCTGGAGCTAGACACAGGAATCTGCCTTTGTTTCCAGCTGGAGGGGAAATGCCATAAATCCTGCCCCTTTCCACCCCTGCAGCATCTGTGCCCAGGCTCTGCCCTTCCCAGCACCAGAGGGCCTGGTACTAAGGGCCATCAGTGAGCTCTTGTCTCCAGGACCCCCTCAGCTGCAGGCCTCTGCTCCTTATTCCCTAAGGCATATCGCTGGCACGGATATAGGAAACAGGTCAGGGGTGTCCAAGGCTGATCTAGAGTAAATAACTACAAAGCAAGATTTAGGTTTTGACCTGTTCACTATTCTCTTTTCCTTCAGAGAGACCATGACTTTTCACAGTTAAGAAAGATACCTGGGTCTAAAGGGAGGGCTTTAGGGCAAGGCTTAACCCTCCCTTAATCCCCCTAATTCCTGCTACAAATGATTAGGCAGACTCTGACACTTCAATTGAAGTCACACAGGCAAGGTATGGAGCTGGATGGCCAGGGGAATGCAAAATGTTGGGGAGCAGAAGGGATAGGAGAGGATAGACCAGGAGTCCAGGGAATTGGGGGAACCCTGTCTTTTTTCTTTGTCAATGAGTCTATGTGCTTGTGTGCCTGTGTAAGTGTTTATGTGTGCTTGTGTGTGTGGCCTCTCTGGATGTGACTAGGAGTTCATGGGCCAATGGGCCTATGTATACTTCTGTGCCCATGAGTCTGGGGGTCCCTGTGGGACCCTAGCCAAGCATGTATCTGTATGTGACATTGCCTGTTTGACTCTGGTCAAAGTTTCATAGTCCATCCAGCCCCGAGCCTTGCCCTCAAGTCCTCCCTTCAGATCTGGTATCTTCTTTAACCACAAAGAGCCACAGTCCTTCTCAGGAAAAGGAGAGAGGTGAGCAGGTCTGAACCACTGCATGAACCCTGGCCAGATGCATTTCTCAGAATAGCCACCTGAGATCTGACAGGAGATAAGTCCTGGGAGATCAGAGCAAGGGGTGGGCCAGGGGATGGAGGGGAAACTGTGGGAAGGGGTGCGGCTGTCCTGGTGGTTGGTGTGGTGAAAGATGCATGGATGTTTTCAACCATTTGGAATGTATGACTGCTGGAGAGTAGGGAATCCTTTCTAGATGCCCCCATTTGGGGAAAAGGATGCCCCCATTGGGGAAACTATGAGTTTCCATCTGTCCTTCTGTCCTGCCCACATATATGTGTTCCCTTGCCTTCTCTTGACCCAACTGGAGTTTCCTGGGGCATGCTCTGGAATTACTGCGGTCACTGCCACTCCTAGAACCAGATCAGCCCCTGAGAGGAGAAAAGAGATGATAAAGGCCCCTCTAAGCAGCCCGGACACTGGTGGAGCCTGAATTCAGTTCTTTTCTATACACATTTATTGAACCTGAACAGGCTGGGCACTGAGCCAGGAGTTAGGGAGATAGAAATGGTTTCTGCCCACATAGAAGTGAGGAGAGGGTTCCCCAAGAGTTCTCACATGCCTGGCTGACATCCTAGTATGTATCAGGATAGCCAACTCTGCTGGCCCTTCTATAGGAGGTCCTCAGGGTGGGGAGTGGACACATGCACACACAGGGAGCAGGGTGTCCGGCCATCAGTGCTGCAGGAATGCGGGGTAAGTCTGGAGTTGGGGGTGCAGAGCCATGCAGGAACTGGTATGAGAAAGCTAAATGAGATAAATGTGTGTTTTTGTTTTAAGATCCACCAATATAGTATCCTAGAATCACAGGGGAGGCCATAAGATTCCAAAGACACATCCGCTGGCCTCCTCCACAGAGCTGTCCCCTTGGCATTTCCTCACCCTGCCACTCAGCACAGGAACAAAAGCTGCTGTTTACTGGGCGCTGAGCCAGGCAGCACTCACTACCTCCCATACTTCTCAATGTTTAGGAACACGACAACCCTGGAAGTAGCGATTATATATTATTGCCATTTGATATTACAAATGAGGAGACCGAGGCTGGGAGAGGTCCCTGGTGGCAGAGATGATAAGAAGCAGGATCAGGATTCAAACCCAAGTCTGCAGTGCAGCTTCACTGTGGCCTGTATTCTGAACAGCCAAGGGCCTTCTCCTGGGTTCCTTGGGCTCTGCTGACAGGAACTCAGTAGAGAAGCCTCAGGAACTGGGCTGGGGCAGGGAGAAGCCCAGATGTTAGTGGAGAGAAAGGCTCACTTTGGGTGGCACAGGCAGAGCAACCCACGTAGGCCTGTTTCTTTTCTGTTAGCCTGCAAGGCTGTCAGAAGCTGTTAGAGGATTAGAGAGAGATGGTGTGGCCTGAGAGTAGGGATTGGAGGACTACAGGCCTGGGACTGTAGCTGCCCTGGAGATGGCCAGGGATGGAGGAGTGGGTGTTCTCCAAGATGGAGAGGCTCCCTTTGCTGGGATCCTCTATACACATTGTCCAATCTGGGGCCCAGGCATTACTGCCCGGTCAGCCTCCTTACCAAAGCCTACCCCATGCCAGCCAGGAGGGAGAGAGCCACAGAGGACTAGTTCTCTGGCCCTGAAGATTCTGCAGTCACCCCTGTTTCCCTGTAAAATTCAAGCCAGTTGGAAGTGGGAGGGAGAGTCTCAGAGAAACAGGGAACCCAGGCTATGGGCAGAGGCCATGTGCTGCTGTGGAAAAAACACTGGCTTCAGAGTCCCACAGACTTAAACTCCAAGTGCCACTTAGCCACTTACCAGCTGTTGCTTAACCTTTATAGCCTCAGTTTCCTCAACTATAAAATAGGAAGTTTGTAGGGATTAAATAGAATAATGATGGCATTAATCAGGCCAGGCACAGTACAAAGTGCTGTGTTATCTCATTTAATTCTCACAACCCTGTGGTGATGTTATCATTACCTCCATTCTAGACATGCAAGTCTTGAGATTCAGTCAAAAAGGTTAAATAACTTGCCCAAGGTCACAGGCCAACTTTTAGGCCAAAAAGTGTAACCACTAAGCTGTTCCAAGCCTGTAAATGTAGTTCTTTCCCTGTCAGCTATGCCCAATGCCAGTGTTGGCTTTGTGTGCTTCAATTTCAGTAGTAGATGAGGAGGTAAGAATTCTGGCTCCACTCTGGAGGCCCTGAAGTGGCTCAATCAAACTCAGTTCTCCAGGACCCTTTCATAGCACAACTCTTGGTAGCACTTTACATTTACAAAGGCTTTTTACCCATATTATCTAATGGATCATCCCAATAATCCTGTTTCCCCCCGTTTAACAGATGAGAATGGAGGCAAGAGAAATTTAAGTGCCTTATTAGGGATCACACAGGTGGGAAATGGCAAAGTTAGCCTTGAACCTATTCCAGTTCATGATGGTTCCCTTCAGAACCCTCTGGGAGAAACCACAATCTAATCCTAATAGTTGTTTTCACCTCCGTGTGTGTGTGTGTGTGTGTGTGTGTGTGTGTGTGTGTGTGTGTGTGTTCCCCTAATCAAAGAACAGGTTTATTTTTTAATTTTTCAAAATTTGGTAATACATGATTAAAAAGTCAAAACATTCTGTGAAGAATCCTAAATAATTTATGTAGATAGTCCACCCCCATGGAGATGGAGCATAACTCCCTACTCCTTTAGTGTGGGCTTCATACAATGACTTCCTTCCAAAGAGTACAGTATAGAAAGGAGGGCAGAAAGAGTAACTTTACAGTGGAGTAACCTGACAAACACAACCTCAGCCAGGTGATCAGTCAGGGCAACTCAACCTTGATAAGTCATGTTTATAGTATGTACCTTTGATATAATGGGAAGAGAATAGCATATCATCTCTGTGGTCTTCCCCCTGAAAATCCATAATCCCAGTCTAATCACAAGAAAAAAATCAGACAAATCTCAATTGAGGAACATTCTACAAAATACCTGACCAGCACTCCTCAAAACTGTCAGAGTCATCAGAGACAAGAAAGGTCTGAGAAACTGTCACAGTCAAGAGGAATCTACAGAGACATGGAGACTCAATGCAATGTGCTATCCTGATGGAACTAGGCAGAAAAGGGGAATTAAGCAAAAACTAAGGAAATCTGAATAGCGTGGACTTTATTAATAATAATGTATTGATACTGGTTCATTGATTATAACAAATGTACTATACTCATGCTAATAATAGAGAAAACTGGGTATGGGGTATAAGGGAACTCTCTGCACTATCTTCACAATTTTTCTAAAAATAAAGTTTATTTCTTTAAAAAGTCAAAAATTTCAAAAAGATAGTCAATGTAGTCTCCCTTCCTTCCCTGGTCAGCTGTTCAGTCTTCTGGCGGAGAAAACCGCCATGATTCTTTCCAGGAATGTTCCAGAGAGGCAGCAGGCGTTAGTGTTAAGAGTCTGGCCTCCACAACTAAATGGCTGGCTCTCAATCTTGACCTCTGCCAGTTTCTAGCTGTGAGACCCTGGGTAATTCCTTACCCTCTCTATACCCTGTGTCCTTAAAGATAAACTCTTCACAAGATTATTGGGAGTGTTAAATGTATTAATATATATAGTAAGTGCCTTATAAGTGGTAGCTTTTATTATTACAAATATAGAAGCAAATATACTTATGCAACAAATGCATTAAGAAAAAATATCCAAAACTTGTAAATAAGGCACACAAAAAACTTACGAAGTGCCTTTTCAGGGATATTTTAGATCATTGGCTAATAACCCCACCTATGGGTCATCTTGGGGAAGTCACTTTGTTTGACATACTATTTACTATTGATTGGGGCCCAGATTCTGCAAATTTCAGAGATTAACCTGTAGAAGATAGATAAATAGCAAATTATTTTTGTCTGGTAGAAAAAAATAGTTATGGTTTTATTGCCAGACAGGAATTAACTTTTTGCATCAACTTTGCAGTCTTATTCCAGCATTCTTTTTTCCACTGATGGTCAGTAATGATTTTTATTTCTTCCTTTGATCCATCCTGCTGGTTCACTCATTAAGTAGTTAAATGAATCTTGGTACTCACTCTATACTCATATTTGTTAAGTTTAGCTTTGTGCAGATTTTACCTTGACAAATAGTAGTATGCCATACACACTGTTCTACCCTTGGCTATTTTCTCTTAATACATTATGAACATAATTTCATATCAGAACATAGAGAACCTGTTTTACTCCTGTTTTACCACTATATAGAATACATCATGTGAGCATACAGTAGTTATACGCATAATCAATTTAGCCAGTGTCCTATTGGTGGACACTTAGGTTGTTTCCACTCTTTCACTGTTGCAAACAATTCTGTATGAATAACCCTGTACATAAGTTTACGGGAAGATGGGGGAGGCAGATGGGGCCCTACAGGGCAAAGAAGCCTATGGGAGGGGTCTGATTCCCTGTTCCTAGCCTGGTCTAGCCCATCTTCCCCTGGCTCTGTGCCCACCTGGCCTCCTCCTCCTGCCTTCTCCTCTGCATCCTGAGCTCCTGGTATTGCCAGAGAGGAAGGGTCAGCCTGCGATGGCCTATAGGCCTGGGCTCTGGCTTGCTCTGGCTGGGAGATGAGGGTGCCTTGGATAAGAGGATCTTGGGGACTTGGGGCCTGGGACTGGGCTGTAGCCACTGAGGGCACATGCTCAACACACCCTGAGGACTCTGGTAAGGGATGAGGACCCGGGGGCCAGGGACTACCTGGGGGGGCTGAGGTACTGGGGGAGGGGGTGGAGCAGTGCCTAGCAGCTCTGGCACAGACTTGCTTCGGGTGCCCAGTGCAGGTGGGCAGTCAGGGCACAGAGTGTGGCAGGCGGTGGTAAGAAAGGGACTGGCCAGGCTGGTCGTGATGGTCACAAGGTGGTCCAGGACACCCCCCTCTTGAGGAGACTGGTTGAAGGGGAGGCTCAAGGTGGTCTGTAGTCTCTCTAGGAGAGATGGGGCAGCTTGGGCCTGGGCCTGGGCCACGAGTCCAGGCAAAGCTGGCCACTCAGGTTGGTAATGCTGGCTGAGCTGCTCCACTTGGGGCCGCCGCTGCAGCTGCCGGATCCTTTGCACAGTGTCAAAGCTGTCAGTCAGCACTGCCCACTCCAGGGCTGTCTTGCCCCGAACAGGATCCACTGCTGTCAGGTCAGCACCTGGGAGGGGCATAGGAGTGATGTGGGGCGGGATAGGGGGGGACAGGGATTGGTGATTTGCAGAAGGGCAAATTCTTTAGCAGCAGAATTTAATTTGGATTAAATTCAAAACCAGAGTTCCATCCCGTTGCAGTTAGGATCTGGGAGCCCTCAGTGGCGATAGCCCAGGGACAGGACCAGCCCCAGATCCCAACCTCCTGTTTGAGACTGGTGAAGAAAACTGAAGCACAGAGAGGGAAAAAGACTTCAGAGAAACCTATGAGGCATTTCCAAACCTAGAGCAGAATAGGGACTCCCTGAACCAAGGAACTAACCAGAGGGGTGGTATGCAGGTTCCTCAAGAAGGGGGAGGCCCAAGCTGTACCCTCTGGGGCAGGTGGATAAGGGGAGGGGGCCCAGTGATTCCCACTCCTGGTCCTTCTCTTCATTTCCACACCCATCTAATCCTGGGGAAGGGAGAGGAGCAGTCACTCCAAGACAAAGGTGGGGGTGCAGAACTCCCTCCCTTCTCACCCCAAACCTAATCTGATGGTTGGGGAAGGGAAAAGGTGGAGGCTGGGGTTCCTGCAAAGTGACCAACAGAGGGCAGCCCCACCTCAGGGGACAATGAGTGCCTGTGACACCACAAACAGTGTGGACTTCGCCCCAGGACAACTGCACACAGTCACATGTCTCAACTACACATCATTGTGATCCTGGATCCCTGGATTGTCAGAGATGGAAATCACCCCAGAGAAGGCCAACACCCTCATTATACTGGTGAGGCCCAGAAAGGAAAGCCATCTGCCCAGAGTCACTCAGCTAGTGGCAGAGCCAGGATGAGAACTGCAGAGTCTGCTTCCAGATATCAACCTTTTCACTTAAGATTCTCCAGCTGGTCTAGGTTATCCTCCCAAACTTTCTTTTCTGGGATCACCATAAGTAATGTAAATAGAGCTATCAATAGCTGGACTTTGTTGATAGTGGGAAACCAAGCACACTCCCCTCCTCCAAAGAATCAACCTAAACTGATCCTCCATTTCCACCTCTCTCCTCTCTGCGACTATGACAGCTGACTTAGTGTCTGTTGGAGGAGAAAGTGGAGGCCGTGCCCCATGCACCTGCCATGAGAAGGGCAGCCACGCATTCAGAGCGGCCCTGCATAGCTGCCTTCATCAGCGCTGTTAGCCCCCGCTGGTCCCGGCGCTCAAGGTCCAGACCTGCATAGTAGTTGAGCAGGAGACTCACCAGAGGCGCGTGGCCTGTAGAACACCAAAGGTAGATCTTGGCTCCCCAAGAAAGGAGTGATGAAGCCCCAAATCAACCCTCTACCCAACACATCAGAGTCTGGGGTGGGAACATCATGCAAAGAGTTGTAAGGCTGTGTCCCAGTCTGGAGATATGGAGGATTGGTAGAGGGTGGGGTCAGCAGCTTCATACCTGCCTGGGCAGCCAGCATGAGGGCTGTGTCTCCTTCTTTGTCCTGCTGGTTCACATCCAGGAAAGGACAGCGACTGAGCAGGGCCACAACACTCCCGAAGCCATGGTAGCATGCGACCATGAGGCCTGTCTGGGGGAGGGGCAGCTCAGCCCCCGTGCTTTCCTCCGTGAGCTCCTTGGGGCTCCTGTGCCCTCTAAATCTAATTCTGTCCCAGAGATGTTCCAGCCCCTGTGAAGACCCACTTTCCCCGACTCCCTTCCTGTTGAGGACGCAGGCAGTGGGTGCTGACCCTGAAACTCTCTCAGGATGAGTGTGGTGTGGTGGGGACACAGAGCTGCCTCAGCTGTCCTAGGAAGCACCTGGGTTAGCTCACCCTCCCATTGCCGTCCACCTGGGTGGCTTCCTCTGGGGAGACCCCATCATCCAGTATAGCTTGGAGCTGGGCAGAATCATTGTGGACACAGGCCCAGTACAAGGCCCCCAGCTTGCAGCCTGGGTCAGGGGTCTCACTGACGGGGCAGAACAGTGCCTCAGACATGTCCAACTGTCCCCTCAGCAGTGGCCGCTCTTCCTCTTCCAGCCTGCGGCAAGAAGGTGAGTCCCGCCCTCCTCAGGCAGTTGACATCTATAACACAGAATGGAGGGGAGCAGCGTCTCCCTGGATCCCAGGGAGAGGTCCTAGCTTCTGCAAATCACCCAACCCTTGCCCAGGAAGAAAGCCTTTTCTCACTAGGGTGTCCCACTCCATCCAAGTTTGAAGGAAGACAAGTGGAGAAAGGGAGGTCGAGCGGCAGTCGCCCCAAAAGGGCAGAAGTGGTTCACTGTAAATGAGGATCCCCGTGAAATTCAAGAAGGGAGGTCTTCTGTTTCTCATGGGACCTTACCTAGAGTTTGGAGGCTCCTAGGAAGGCAGTCATTGCTGGGGCCCACAGCATCCCCCAGACTCCTGAGAGTGCACTCACCGGGTCTCCGGAGCGCTGGAAATGGACTCTCTCTCCCCAGGAAGCAACGCAGGCGACAGATGGCTAGACTTAAGGAAAGAGCTGCTGCAAACGCCCCGTCACTGAGCTGGATCAAGCCGGGTTAGTAAGGATAGGGGCCGGGAGGGGCGGGCGCTCTCCTCTCCAGGCGACCGAGGCCCGCCTCAAGGTCCAGTTCAGAGTGGGCGGGGCCCGAGTCACGGTGGCTCCTCCCCCGCGCAGTAAGACCGTTTGGGGTAAGACCGTTTTCTCACTTTCCACCTTTTGGGAAGACCAGAAACAAGACTCTTGAAAGATGGAAGAGTCACGACGTCTCTGAACCCAGCCCAGAAATCCTGAAGTCCCTTCCTCTTTGGTGGAGGGGGACTTGGTGAGGTCGTGGTGGTGGTGTGACAGGGTGCGAATGCGGACCCTGTCTCACCAAATAGGAGCTGGGACTGATGTATGTGAGTGTTAGGGATGAATGTGGGTGTCCAGGGGTCACCTGGACCTATTTTTTGAGATTCTAAGAAAATGCAAACATAAATAATTGCCTAATTAGGAGTACAGAAATTATGATATATTAAGTTTAATGGATTAGTTTTGGTATGGTAAATTAAATAGGAAATATTTAACTTGTATATATAGTAAAATACATTGATTTAATTATTCAAATTAAATTACTTATTAATTTAATAAATTGCTAAATTATTCTTTAAATTAATATTAGTATTAAATTTAATAAATTGGTTTTGGACTGCAGATGTAGAAAATTGAGCCAATCACATTACTCTTATTTATACCACTCCCAGCATCAGAACTTACAAGATCTTACCTGCTTTATTTTACCTTATTTAGTTTATCTCTTTTATCACTGATCCCCACAGCTCATTCCCCTCCTCTATTTCTTTACCAGTTGGCACTCGTGTATCTTTGAAAATATATACTTCATTGAAAACAGTAGTTTTGATTTGTGTATGTTTTAACTAACACCTTAGAATGTGTTACATTTTTTTCACTCAATGCTACGTTTTCAAAACCTGTCCTTCTTGCTTTCTGTGCAGCGTATCAGTTAGCAGTGCCTTTGGTTGTAAGTAACCCAAAGCTGACCTCAGTGGTGTGGTAGCCGCCACGGACTGGCTGTTCCACATTAATTCAACACTATCCTTTTAGTGTTTCTTCTGAACTGCTGAGCTGGAAAACTAAAATGACACTTGCCAGATTTCCTTGAGGTAGGAATCTGTGATTTAGGTTCTACTCTTGTCCAATACATAAATTTGGAACAGAGCTAAATAGCATGGGACATCCGTTTTGCTGCCACAGATTATGACAGATGCAGTAAGGCTCTGGTGAGCAGCTTCCTGATTCATCAGCTTCCTGTAGTGGTGACTGTTGTTTTCCTGATCCAAGAAGAGGTCATATGCCTCTCAAAGCTGGGAGTCATTCCTGGACCTAGAGCCTGCTTCTCCACCCCTTTATGTGTAAACTAGCCTGAGTTATTTCTGTTGTCTGCAGTTGAGCCCTAACTGATACAGGTGGCTTAAATAAATAAAGTTTTATTCTTCGCACAAGATTAAAAGTTCAGGATAAGAAGATGTTGGTATTGATGTAACTTGATGATGTCAGGGCCATCTCTGGGAGACGGCTTGACTTTTCCTCATGGTCACAAATGGCTGCTGTACCTCTAGTTATCACAGTACAATGTGGTGAATGCACACTATGGAATTCTGTGCAGTACTTGGAAGAAATCTACTAGATTATGTATTAGACATCACTGATTAGTTGCACAATCCCTATCTATAACCTCCCTCCTCTATAGTCACCTTTTAGTTAAGTGTGACCATAAACACAATTTTGGCCAATGATATGCAAGCAGCAATCTGATGGGTAAAGTTGCTGGAAAAATTCTGCTGTCTTGATAAAAGACGTGCGGTATACCTGTTTACTTCTTTCTTTCTTCCCTCTTCTTTCTGCCACATAGAACTCCATAGTGTATATCTATCACATTTCACTTCTCTGCCCTTCCAGTAATGGACACCTAGGTTGTCTCCAACTTCCTGCCATTAACAAATAATGCTGCAGTGAACATCCTTGTACATTTCTGAGATTGCTGGATTATAGGACGTATACATGTTAGTGACCAGGTACTATCAGATTGCTCTCTGTTTTGCAGTGTATTCACCAGCAGTATGTAAAAGTCTCCCTACATCCTTGTTAACACTTGTATTATTCAGCCTTCTAATTTTTGTCAATCTGATGTTACAGAACTATAAAATGATAATGCTATTTTACACTGGATTTTTCTGGTCCTCAACAAGGTGGGCATCTATCCACATACCCGATAGCCATTCTTGTTTACCCTCCCATGAATCGCCTGTTCATAGCCTTTGTCCAAGTTATATTGAATTTTCCTGTCTTTTTCTCATTGATTTTTCAGGAATTCCTTTTAATATTCTAGATAATAAATTTATTTTCAGATAGTTTTAGATGTAGCAACTGTACTATAAGCTTTCTGTTAGAGTTATCTGTGCTGAACTTCATTGAAAGAAATCCTGACTTTTGATGTGGTTAAATTCATCAAAATTTCTCCTTATACTTTATGCTTCTGGGTCTTATTTAAGATTTCTCACTCTAAGGCCACAAAGATCTTCATTTCCTTTATTAACCTTGCAGTTTTATTTTTAATATTTTGTTTTTAATTCATTCAGAATTTACTTTTATATATGGTACAAGGACGAGATATGTTATGGACTGAATTGTGTCCCCTAAAATTCATGTTGAAACCTTAACCCCCAATGTGGCTGTATTTGGAGAACAGGCCTTTATGGAGCTACTTAAAATTAAGTGAGGTCATAACAATGAGGCCTTAGTCCAATAGGACTGCTGTCCTTTTAAGAAAAGGAAGGGATACCACAATGTGTACTTGTGTGCTCCCCCACCCCCTTCCCATGTGAACACAATGGAAAGACCATGTAAGGACATGGTGAAAAGACAGCTATGTACAAGCCAAGGAGAGTCCTCTCTAGAAACCAAACCTGCTGGCGCCTTCATCTTGGACTTCCAGCCTGCAGAACTGTGAGAAGATAAATTTCTATTGTTTAAGCCACCCAGTCTGTAGTATTTTATTACAGCAGCTCAAGTAGACCAATACAAGACTGGTTAATTTCTTTGGACCTGTCATCCAGTTTACTAATTCTCTCTTCAGTTGTGCCTAATTTGATTTTAAATATGTCCATTTAAGTATTTTAAAACTTTGTGAAATAAACTGACATTGTTATCATAGGCTGAATAATATAGCTTCCCAGAGATGTCCATATCCTAATCCCCAGAACTTGTGACTATGTTACATTACATGGCAAAAGGGTCTTTGCAGATAAAATTAAATTAAGGATTTGTAGATTGGGAGATTATCCTGGATTATTTGGGTGGGCTAGATCTTGATGAAAGTCTTTTTCCCTTTTATGTTTAATGGGGTTTTCTTTGTCTTTTACTGTGACCTAGTCATTTTCCCTGGAAATTTTTGTTGGAAATTCCTTGAGGCTAAGGATGAAGGTATCTTCTTCCAGAGAATGTGGCTTTGCTTCTGCCAGGCTCTTAGAGGCACAATGGTCCTAAACCACTTTTAACTAAATTCCTGGCTTGGAGAGTTTTCGATCACCCAAAATAATGTAAATTTGGGCTGCAGATCAGCTCAAGGATCAGCTAGTGGTTACAGCTCTGGCATACAGGCTTTTCATCAGTTGAGACCTGAAGTAGCTTTTTAAAAAATCTCCTGGAGGTGACAGTAGGATAGATTTATTTCAGATTCAATCTTACATTAAGGGCATACCTTTTGGAGTCATAGCTTTTTAAAGAAATCCGCTATTAAATTCTTCACCCTGGTTCTGTCAAAGATAAAGACTGCAGAAATTGAAGCTCAAGTTTGCCTAATTCAACAAATATCCTCAGACTAAAGCAGAGTCCTTGTTCTATTTCCTTGTCTGAAAATTTCTGCCTTCCCTTAGATTGTAACCTAATAAATTCTTGTTATCTAGCCAGCTCATCTATGCTTTTAAAATAATTTGCATTTGTATTTCAACTAGCACTTTTACTATTTTCCTCAGAAAGATCAGTCCAGAGTCCAGCTGGTCATATTATGAGAAATAGAATTTCTTCTAATCCTAATTAAATTAAAAACAATTTAATAGAAAAATGGGCAAAAGACATGGCAATTAATTCATAGAAGAAATACAAATGGCCAATAAATATATAAAAAGATGCTTAGTCTTGCAAGTAAGCAGGAAAAGGCAAATTAAAATAATAATCAAATATTACTTTTGGCCCATCAGCTTAGCAAAAATTAAACATTAATAATACTAAGTGCTTACACTGTTGGGGGAATGTAAATCAGTGAAGTATTTTTGGAAAGCATTTTGACAGTATTTATCAAAATAATAAATGTACATCCACATTAACCCAGAAATTCGGCGTTTAGAAATCTTTCCCAAAACAGTACTTGCATATGTGAGCATAGACTTTGCAGCATTGTTTCAATAAGAAGAAAATATACAGAAAGAACTTAAATATTCATCAATAGAGGAAGGGCTTGACAAATATGCACATGCAGATTATGCCTCCATTAAAAAATAATTATATTCATATGGACTGCTCTGAAAATATCTGAGACATGCTGTTAATTGAGGAGAAAAAAAGCCTATACATATGTAATATAAATATATATGATGTGTGTGTGATTGGCTGTTTACATGTATGTAAGTGCATAGAAAGGACTGGAACAGTAGTTCTCAACATTGGCAGCACAGTGTAATTAATTAGGGACTTTTTAAAAATAGTGATGCCTGGAATCCACCTCGGAGATTCTGAGGTAATTGATCTGGGGCACAACTGGTCAAGGGGATTTTTTAAATCTCCCCATGTGATTCTAATGTGTAGCCAAAGATGAGAACTATTGTAAAGAATGGTGCTCAATAAAATGTTGGCCATGGTTAACTTAAGGAAGGAGAATAAGAGTGAGGTGAAAGGGGACCTCCACATTTTTCTTTTTGAACTTGTATAATGTTTGAATCTTCCACCAAGATAATTACTACTTGATAACAAAAGGAAAAATAAATCAGAGAGATTTCCATGTTTCCTCCCCTTCCTCCCCAACCTCTCCTGTACACAGTTCATCACTCCTTAGTGCTATCTCTGTTCTTCATTCATTCGCTCATTCAGTAGCTACTGAAACCCACTTTGTGACAGGCACATATTTTGGCTCTTGTGATTTTCACATTAGTTGTCATTAATCTCATTCTTGGCTCATTTTGGTCACCTCTGTCTCCTGCATCTAGCACGGTTTTGGCACTCACGAAATCTGAGTTTCCTGACAGCCTCTCCTCTGGCTTGAGAGCACCCCAGTACCATTCAGGAATGACTGGAGAGGAATAGGAGACTTTAACCTGTGATGACAGGCCTCAAGTACATCTAGCTAAGTAAAAGGAAATTTCACATTTTCCTTTTCAATTTCTCTGCCTCCAACCCTAGAGAAGCTACCTCTGGTACAGTAGAGACCAGCCCTAACCTCTGCAAGAGTCCTGTTTCTGCAAGGCCACTCTTAACCAGCAGGTGGCAGCCCTGGGTAGGAATTGGAAGAGCATTCCTACCTCACAGCGTTGAGGCAACCCGCAGTTCAGGGGTCAGGTGAACACAAGGTGGGTTGTGGGGATCCATTTTTGGCTCAAAGCCCAAGGTGCATGGGAGTTATTTTCGTAGATCAGCTTTAGTTAAGCTAGTTAGTTACCCAGGTTTCTTTTACTTGCCACTTGCAGCTATATCCAAGTCCGAGTTGCCCTGTACAGACCTCCGTCCTCAGGAGGACTGTTTAACAGTCCCTTCTCTCCCCCTTCCCAGGTCTCCAGGCCAGGACCCTTCCTGTACATGTCTTTGCTGATAGAGATGACTGTGGTAGTGGAGGAGTGGAGGTTGCTAGTTAATGTGTAAAATAATGGATAACAACATCCTGGGCAATACAAGAACACTGCCTTCTAGAGTCTCAGTGTGATGCCTTAAAGATTAACAGTAAAGGAATTGTACAAATTATCATCCTTTTGACTTCT
The DNA here is from genome assembly GCA_028627145.1 of Eidolon dupreanum. NCBI lineage: Eukaryota > Metazoa > Chordata > Mammalia > Chiroptera > Pteropodidae > Eidolon > Eidolon dupreanum. The sequence continues at coordinate 43,410,478 of CM053503.1, read as the reverse complement.
TTGCTGCTGGCGTCTGACGGGAATCCACCAGAATGCTCCTTTCTTGCCACTCCAATTTCTCTTCAGCCTTGCTCTCTTCACTGCCTTTTGTCTGTCCATCTCCTTTCTGTCTCACTTTGTCTTTTCTCTATGTTTTCAACATACGATCTCTCTCATCTCACTGTCTGGGTCTTTCCATCTTCCTCTCCCCCCACCCCTCTCTCTCCCTCGCCCTGATAACATACATTTATCTGAAGCACTAGCTTGATTCTCTCACTATTTTGCTCTCTGACTGTCATACTGTATTTCCAGCCATCTAATAATCCTCTGGGCTGGGGTTTGAAGGAGAGTGGACGTGTAGAATTCAACCAGAAGAGAAGGGGGAGGTTTGGGGAGAGCACAGTGGCAAATCCACAGAGAAAGAACTCAGCAAATTTTTATTTTATTTTATTTTATCTTATCATCTTATCTTATCTTATCTTATCTTATCTTATCTTATCTTATCTTTACTTTACTTTACTTTACTTTACTTTACTTTACTTTACTTTACTTTACTTTACTTTAAGCAAACTCTTGAGTCTGGTTTGGAGCACAGACTAGTCTCCTTTAGGGAATCAAATATATTGTCATCTCATCCTCTCCCTTTCTTCTAGGATCTTTTCCCAGCACAAGCCCCTCTTACTCTCACCTTTGAGTCCTGGTGGCAGGTATAGCTGGGGCCACCAGTCAGTGGGGAATTGGTCTAACCCAGCTTAAGGACTACACATGGGATGGGACCCAGAAAGGTGGGGTGAAGAATGGAGGAGATGGCCTCTGACCCAAGCTCTGGCCCCTTCTGGGGGTCCCTTGTGACCTGTCATAGGTCATGCCCCCTCCTCCCCAACCATGATCTACATCACAAAACCCACAGCTCATAACTCAATGCCAGCAAAGGGAGTCTGGGATTGATTTAGGGTCCCCTCTGACCAGCTCACCATCACTGGACTATAGCCCCTGGGGAGGGGGTGGGGATGAGTGTCATGGGTGAAGTTCAGAAAGAGGTGGTCTTGACCACCACTATATCATACCTCTTGCGGCTCCTGCACTCTTAGTGGATTTGCAAGAGTAGAGATCCAGGCACAGGAGTTCAAGGTTCTCACTAACCAGCCTGTTGTCTTTGGCTTAGCTCCCTGCCATGATGAGGGAGCAGCATACTTGGCTTAATTCAGGATTCAGGCCCAAGGCATCTGACAAAGCAAAGAGGACTTCATTACCCACTGAGAGAACTGTCAGGCAGGTCCTAAGCAAGCTCCTCCACCCATCACCACCAACCTCAGTTACACTGAGCTGCTCAGAGCCAGGTCTCCCCAGTCTAGGAGTCTACAGTCCTCTGTCCATTACATTTATGTTTCATCTGGTGCATTTCATGTTTTTAGTTTCCATCCATCCTTCAGTTCCCTTCTGGAGACTAAGGAATTTCCCTTACTTGGGATATTTCAAATTTTTTTGACCATAACTGATAGGAAATACATCTACCCAGGACATGTAAGCATCCATATAACTAAAAGCAAAGTTTTACAAAACTTTGTGACGCCCTGTGATGTTTTCTACTCTATTCTATTTTCTTGTAATAATAAAAAAAAAAAAGCTTTTAAAATGATTTTGCAAATAATCAAGGGGCTAGCACTTTTTACATTTTTACATTTTCACAAGTTGTAAAGCCCATTTTACAAACACAAAAATCCATGTTATCTATGTTATCTTCATGAAAGCCAGTGAGAAGTTTAGGCAGAGTTTTTCTTTGACCCATTCTATAGATGAGGAAATAGAGACTCTGACAGGTTAATGAACCGGCTGGTGAGTGGCAGAGATGGGACTCCAAGCCAGGTCTGTCTGGCATTGGCATGTAGTCCCCTATGCCCTGTAGCTTCTCTCTCGCCTCCCCAACCCTTCCAATCGATATCATTGTCTTTCCAGTTTGAAGGCCATCCCCTTCCATGGGGAAGATGGAGGGACAGAGCAGCTGAGTAATTCTGTTTTCCATGTCATCTGTTAACACTGCACCATCTGCTAATTCTACTCTCAGCCCCCACCTTCTCCTCAGAGGCTGGAGTGGGGGAGGAGGCTGTTTTTTTAGAGTCTGGACCTCCAGGCCCCCCTCACCAAGGAACTCAGAATACCCACAGAAAGATCATTTTTCTACCCAGAACCAACACAGCAGACTAGAATTATAGGGGCATGTAAGGGAGCAGAGGGAGCAGGGAGGAAGAAGTTTGTGATGTCAAGGGAGAGAAACAATAGGATTCGCCCCTCCCCCGCTCTGGGGGGGCTTGTCTTCATGTCTCCAATCACGCCACCCCTACCTCCACACCTCCATCTGGGTGAGGATGAGCTGATGCCCACTGCAGGAACCCTGCTAGCTACCTGGGGTGAAGGCAAAGGAAGTCCATCTTACAGGGAGCAGGGCAGATTTATGAGGCCTCGGGTGTGGCCGGCTATTACTCAGCCTCTGACTTTTTAATTCCCTAGTCTCCTCACCCACCCCGCCTCCTCCCCTAGAAGGCCTTTGTGCAGGACAATGAGGAATCTATAAATTCCAGGGGACAGGGATGTGGGGGAGGGGAGCATCAGTCACTTCAACACTGCATAGATAGCAAGGGGTGGCCTCCAAGGACCTGCCCCATCTCATCTGATCCATGTTGGAGCTCAGAGAGAAAGGTGGGCCAAGTCTTACCACTGTCTTCTATAGATGAAGAAACAGGTGCAGAGGCCAAGGGTATCTCTAGTCTCTGCTTCATTCAGTCCATCTTTCACTCATGTACTTATTCCCTCTCTTACTCATCTCTTGGTCATTCCCTCACTCGGACATTCACTCAACAAACACCCATTGAGTACTAACTCTGTGCCAGGTCAAATACAGAGGAGACAACGAGCTGTAGACCCTGGCCCATCCTGGAAGGGCACACAGTGGGCTGTGACTCAGAAAGGGCCAAAGCATAGCTCTAACCCCAGCTTTTCAGGCTGACATCCTGCACCCTTTCCCTGGTCCCTTTCACCAGCAAGCCCTCTGCAGTGTTTTGTAATTTAATCCTGGTGATGGCTCTGGCTCTGGGAGATAGGTATTAAGAAAGCCTCCTCCAGCATTCTCCTAATGTGGCCCCAAGAGGGTAAGTGGCTGCCCAAGATCACCCCTCTGGTGGGTGGCAGAACACCAGGACCTAGGTCCTTGCCTCCGTACCACAGCTGTACTCTGAGTGCTGTAGGGACCCAGAGCATGGGCTTCCTCTTCTACCTACCTCTTGCCCAAACTAGCCCTGTGCCCGCTCCCTACCACACACATACTCTTTGCTTACCGACTCTTCCCTTCTGTTCTGTTCCACCTTCCTACAGTAGTTACTAAATGCCCCAGGCTCACTCATGTAGTCACTCACTCACCCCTCTATCTGGTGTAAGATAAAAATTAATAAATTCAATGCTTATGATATACATGTGTTTACTGAATGATCACACATACTTGTGTTTCCTGGTAAGTCTCTGCTCACAAACTGAGGATATTAGTATCTACTTTGTTGTAACTTAAATTAGTTAAGCCACATAAAGCACTTAGAATAATGCCTGGAACATAGTAAATGCTTAATAAGCATTGGCTGCTAAGATTATTGCTATTGAAAACCACAGGCCTGCCCATCTCTATGATGCATTTGGGTGAATACAGGTGAATACAGGGGTTTGCAGCTGGTCTCTCCGAGGGAGTAGCCCCCTTAAGGTGACCAGATGGTTCTCCAGGGACTCCTTCATTCCTTAAATGTCCTGAGTATCTTGAGTACTTCCTAGGTTTGTGCCAGGCATTGCGTTAGCAGAGAACAAGAAAGACAAAGCTGGCATTCTGGTAAGTGAACCAGACCACAGACTCAGCACCAAGTGAATAAAGAATATAATTACAGAAAATAATTAGTCCTGTGGAAGAAATAAATAAGGTTTAGCATCAGTAGATCAGGTAGATGGGTGTGGGGTTGCTTCAGTATTGTAGTCAACGTCAATGGGAAGGTGACATCCCTGTGAAGGATCTGGGCACAGTATTCCAGGCAAAGGGACCAGCAAGGCCAAGGCCAGAGGTGGGGGAAAGCTTGTCATGTTCAACGAACAGAAAGGCAGTATCTGGGCAGAGGGGAAATGATCGAGGAGAGGTCAGAGTAGCCAGGGACCAGGGTAAGAAGTTGGGGCTTTCTTCAAAGGAAAGTCGTAGGAGGTTGATAAGCAGGGAGTGACATGCTCCATTTTTTTTTTTTTTTTTTTTAAAGGTGGCCCTAGCAGCTGTATGAATTGACTGTTGGGGAGGAGCCAGGAGAGCAGACAGGACCCTTTGCAGTTGTGCAAGACCATTATACTGGCTTGGACACTGGAGGTGGGTGGGGGTCAGGAGCTAATTCAAGATATATCTTAGAGACAGAAGGGATGAAATTTGCTAATGGATTGGACAACAGGGGGGAGAATGGGAGAGGAATTCAGGAAGAAAAAAAGAGCCAGAGGTGCCAGATTGGTCCAGTTGTCTCTGTTGTTTGGCCCTGCCCGACAAGCCAACTCTAGCCATTTGCTCGGCTCCTCTCAATAGTCAGCAGCGCTAAATCAGGGGCAGTCTAGGCTTGCTCCTTTGGGCCCTTTGGGAGAAAAGATGCCCCTGCCTTCCTCAAACGGGTAAGCACCTGCTAAGGCCCAGGCTTGGATTTTTGACCCCATTCACCCTCTCCGCCCGGCCCTTATTTAGATCACAACCTGTACAACCGTACAGCTCCCCTCTCCTCAGCCTGGACCACTGGACCAAACTGAAAATCCTCAGGACTTTGGAGACTCACAGGCGCGGGGCTTGTTGGAACAAGGGCCTGAAACAAATCTGGGGGCGGAGGCGGGAGCGGGAATAGGGGGTTCGGCTTTTCCTAAGGGAATCTCCGAACGCCGGTTCCCGGGGGAAGGAAGTCTCCGCCTGGGCTTGCGCTCTCAGCCCCGCTGGATTGCAGGCCACGGAGGCCACCACCCCTCCCGCGAGCGAAGGCGCAAGGACCCTATCTTCCGGCCTCAGGCTACGGGCGGGGGAGGGTCCGAGAGGTAATTGCTGCCATCTGCTCCCACCTCCCCTCCTCCTCCCCCCAGCCTGGGGGAGGGGCTGAGGCGCGCGCTAACACCACCTCTTATGCGCACCCCAGGCACCCGGGGGCGGGAGCTGGGGAGTGACCCCTGAGCCTGCCACCTGCGGGGGGGGGGGCGGGGGGAGGGGGACACTCCCCAGGTGGAGTCACACTGCATTACTACGGAATCTCAATGTTCAGGTTCTGCTAGTCGCGGAATTGGGACTTCTGATGGGTCCTTTGGGCTGTCCCTACTTAACTCAAACACACTGACCGACAGACGCTCTGGTCTGTGGTTGACGCTCGCTTTGGGATATTGACACATCGATCTCTGAACCGGACGGATGTGACTGGTGTGTGTGGGAGTGAAGGGAGGGGGAACCCAAGGCCGGAGCCTGGAACCCGTGGGGAGGAGGCAGGGCGGCTAGAGACGGAACTTGGCTCTCAGACACAGCGAGCTGAAATTCCCGCCCAGCTACTACTCACAGGAGCCTAGAGCACGTACCTTCACGCTCAGAGTGTGTTTCCTGGTCTGTAAAATCCGAATAACCCAGGACCTACTTCGTGAGTAATTGCACAAAAGGCGAGTTGCTTAGTCCTGGGAAGACTGGGACATCAGACATGTGTCTGGCCTTGGGGAGCCCCTGAGGCAGGGGAATGATGATGAGGTTGACTGGGACCTGTGGAAGGTGCTGTGACAGCTTGGAACCCTGAGGTGGCAGGGACTCTGCTAGGGAAAAGGGAGGGTGGGCTAGGGACCGGATTCACGGGGGGAACAGATCATGGGAGCAGCCTTGCTGGTTTCAGTGCCATCTTCTGGGGTCTCTGCAACATCAGCTTCAGGAGGTGGGAATGTGGTCTGTTTGACCTCTCTATTCCAGTACTGATGACAGCACTGGGGACATTAGGGGTGTTCACAGGGCAAAGGAGAGTACTCCACCTCAAAGGAGAGTCACTCCTCCAGACGCTTAGCTTATATATCTTCACCCCACTCCCAGAGGTGTAAATCAAGCCTGGCCCACTTCCTTATGTCAAGGTCCCCTAGTGACACAGGCATCCTTCCTGCCTAGGACCCAGGACTGTTACCTTGTGGCACAGAATGTCTGCTGCCTCCTCCGGCAACCTGCCAACTTCAACCAACCTGTTTGCCACAGAGGCCAGCTCCAATGGGGCTGAGCTACAGCCCCCTCCCCCAACCATCAGACCACCAACCTGATGGCTCAACACGAGTGAGCCCTGGGAATGCCAAACAGCCCTGCTCCCAGACCTGGAGGGGCTCTTACTACGTGGAGGGGATGCAGTGTGAGACCACTTTAAATCATAAGGACCATTGGAAAACAGGAAAGTACTGCCTTCTGGAGGAGTCAGGAGAATGCCATGGAGTCAGTGGCTTCTGGGTTGGGGCTTGAAGGAGAAATAGAAATTCACTAGAGGCAGAGGAGGAAATCTGGTGTTCCAGGCAGAAGGAACAGCATGTGCAAAGACTTGAAAGTGTGAAAGTATGTGATGCGTCTGGGGAAGAGTGAGAAGTTTGGTGTGTGTGGAGCAGGAGTGTTGGAGGGGAGGAGTTGACTGGGATAAGCAGGCAGGTGTGTGGAGGCTAAACTGACACATACACCAGGCCAAGGGATTTAGAAGGGTTTGTTGTAGCAAGTTGAAGTGGGGAGAGACAGGGAGGGATAGACAGAAACAGACATGGCTGGAAGGAGTGAAGCTGACCAGAAAAATAGAAAGGTCAATGTTAGCCCAGTAATAAAAAGGCCAGTCACACATCTGGGCCTCACATCTGGGAGACAATAGGGACTGGTGGGGACTATGGTATGCGTGTAAGCCCTAGGATCCCTTCTGAAGACTATCCCTTCAGCAACCCAGCCAGTTGCTGCCTTGCAGGAATGTGAGCTTAGTGTTGTCAGATATTTTCAAGGAAGATTTTTATGTGTTGCCTCCTAGCTTTTAAACATTGACTACTATTTTTTAAAACTTTAAAATGGTGTGTCCAGAGCACATACATCATGAACATATCTGGGGATGCATGTAACAACTACCGTCGAGTTCCTGGACAGCTATTGTAAGTTTTTTAAGGAGTGAAATGATCTGAAAAACAGTCCTATGTTTTAAGCTGCCCACTCAGGGACAGGAGGGAAGAATGGCCTGGTCAGTGGGGACAGCTGCCAGCGTTCAGACCAGAGTGGCTGAAGCCTGAACAGAGGCATCTGACCCAGAGAGGAGGGAAGGCTCTCAGGCACAGTGTAGGGGTCTTTGAGCATTAGCCTTAGGGGGTGGGGGGGAGCGTTTAAAAATTTGTCTCCTCTACCTTTGTCCCCTTTAAGTAATTGCAAACACATTATCAAGTGGGTGGGGAAGCTCTGTGGAGTGGGATGCCCTTAAAATCCCCAAGGTTGCAATCTGGCAGCCCACCCTGAGGAACTGGGTAAGACATTCCACACAAAGAGAAGAGGGAGGGGCTGTTGGGGGAGGGGCTCAGGAATCCGCCTGGCCTTCAGGAAGACCCCAGCCAGTCCTAATGGGAACCACACGTGGGGTGAGCTGAAATCCCTCAGAGAGAGCCTGTGACGGTTGGCTTTGGAATCGGACACTTGACTCAGGTCACTCCTGACCCGCTGAAGCCTGAGGCCTCCCATCCCCAGCTCCCCTTCTAATCGCTGCCAGATACATTCTGCCCTGCACCCAGCTCTGAGGCTTGCCTGAGTCCTGGAGAGGGGGTGCTTCTCTTAGGCTTCCCCATTACCTGCTAGGAGAGTCCCTAAGCCCTGAGGGTGTAGGCTTCTCAAGCAAGAATTGTAAACTTCTTGGTGGGCCAAGGGTTGATGGTCTCAGAATAGCAGAATAAGAAGTGCTTTCCAGTGTCCCCCAAACCAGTTTCCCCTAAACTTCACACCACTCCTGGAGCCCTGAGCTGCTTCTGGCTTTGTAGAAACTGGTGCCCTTGGCCTCCATCCGTCCTCTGTAATCTCCCAGAAATCTCTACAGAGGACTTAGGGACTTACAGAGAGAAATCAGGCCCATCTGAATGGAAATCATGCAGCAATTGTAGGAGATGGGAGAGGGGATTGGAGAGGCCTTTTCTGTAGGGCACTGTCATTCTGGCAGTCCTAGCTTCTCTCATGTCCCATAGAGTTCATTTCCTGCAAAACCTAGGGCACCAGAGCAGGGAGCAGTCCAAAGGGCAGGGAAAGAGCCCTGTGAGCAGGTGTTTTGCTCCTGAGGATTTGCTGTAAAAATGGGGAGAGGAACAGATCTCTCCTAGCAATTTTATGGTGCTTTCTCCTTCCCCTAACTCAAATATCTCTTAGTCTAAGGACTGGAGCTGTGTCACAAGATGTCTCAAAACAACATGGAAGGCCTAGAAAAACTCTCAGTCCTTATTCGAGGTGCTTTCAGCCTTTGAGCCATGGCTGTCATCATACCCACTAAACCCTCATCATACCCCTCCAACTTTGGAGTATATATATGTGTATTTGGTTGGTGGGGGGGGATTGCATTCCTGTTGAAGTCCCAGACACTCTCGATGGCCTCTTCTAGGCCCTCAGGCCCAGCCCCCTCCCTCTGGGTACCCTCCTTGAGAACTTCCAGGCAGCCTGCTCAGCATCAGACCAGGGGCCTAGAAGCTTGGACAGGCTGCATTCCTGGGGAAAGAGGAAAGGAGAGGACTACACAGAGCCCCATCCTCTCTTCTAGCACAGAGCCCATTCTGCCTAGTCTGAAGCTTTCTTGAACCATGCTGAAGATGTCCAGTGTAGTGCCAAGAAAGCTCCTGGCAAAGTCAGCAGGTTCAGGGACCTAGGGGCCTCTCTTGGCCTCTGCTGAAGATGAAGCCATCTGTGCCCTGGAGCTATTTCACTCCTGGTGGAACCTAAAGTTCCAGCATTGGTAGGGGCCCACAGTGGCCATTGGTAGGGGCCCACAGTGGTCCATGGGGTGAGGTGACCAGGCATGAAGGAGTTACAGGGTGGATGACTAGGGCAGTCCCTTGGCATAATTTAAAACCCACTCCTTCTTGGGGGTAGCTCAATCTCCCAGAAGTCTCTACAGAGGACTTAGGGACTTCCAGAGAGAAATCAGGCCCATCTGAATGGAAATCAGGCAGCAGCTGTAGGAGATGGAAGAGGGGGCTTGGGGAGGCCTTGTCTGAAGCTGGAGATTCACGTTGTTTCTCCAACCCAATCCATCCCCATCCCCCAGTCTGGTTTCAGGAAGCTCTCTCAATGAATATTTAATAGCTCAGCGCTGGGCCTGATTGAATTTTAATGCTGGCGACCTGAGCCCTGAGCCTGAGTCCAGGCAATTAGTCAGGAGCCATTAACGCTGACCAAGCTGATTTATGGGTGGGACCAGGCCGGGTGAGGGGGAGCCCAGGCCACTGCGAGGCCCTGGATTGGGTGAACAAAGTCTCCCCCTTCAGCCAATCCCTACAGCTGTCTCAGCTTGCTTTGCATCTCATTTGCATAGCACTCCAGTGGGCAAACCTGGGTAATGGCCCATGGGGACACCCAGGGTAGATGGAAGATGGCCTGGCTGAGGGCTGAGCCCAGGCTTGGCCCTCCTCCAGGACCTGACTGGCATTTATGGCTAGGATACTCTCTACATTTGGCATGTGAGATTCCACTGGACACTCTCTGTCTGTTTAAAGGGCCTCCCTCCAGTCCTAGTAGAGCCCAGTAGGGAGGAAATTACAAAGGAGGAGGAAGGAGCACAGACTAAGTTTGACTTGGGAACTCTGGGAAAAGCTGCTGGGTTTCAGACCCTAACAAAGGGCTCTGCGATTAATCCAGACAGGAGCTTTATTGAGCCCACACTGTCTATCAGACTCTGTGATTCCATGCATTCCATGGCTCTCTCACCTTCCTGATCCCTGGTCCACCTTCTCTCCCCACTCCCACTTTCCCTTCTGCCTCTCAAAGCAGGGTTCTGCATTGATGCAGATGGGGCTTGTGGGTTTTCAGGGTGCTGGATTATGCCTCAGGGTCCCTTGGGAGAGAAAGCCCTCCTCCTCTTCCTGCCCCTCATCCCCCTGACCTGTATGAATGAGCTGGGACTCAGCCTGGAGTGCTCTATTGAACTATGCCCGACCCCTTAAATCATAGGTCAAGGATTTAGCTGGCCTGTCTGCTGCCATTCTGGCAGGTGGCCTCCTCCTCACCAGCCCCCACCCTTTTCTGAGCCTTCATCTGGGGATGTGGTGGAGAGCGGGCATCCTTCCCATACTGGGCAAGTATCTCCATGGAATCAGGCCTTATGTGAGCTGGAGTGGTTCTTCTTGAGGGATGGGCAATGGAAAGGACAGGATAGTGCTCTGGGATGGGAGGCCAGCCCCTATAGAGAGGCTTGTGTAGAGGTCAGCAGGGAAAGGGGAGGCATTAGTCAAGGAAGGCTTCCTGGAAGAGGGAGGGAAGTGTAGGACTGGAAGGAAGGGAAGGGCTGAGTCAAGGAAAAAGAAGAGAGGAAATCCTCTGCAGGGTACATCCTGTTTGAGGCAGGGAAAGGTAAAGTGTGAGCTCAAGACACTCTATACCTATCAGTGATAATACTGTAGCAGCAATAGCCCCAACATGAGGCTGTGCCTGCCTTGGCAGATGAGGCACAGTATAAGGGATGATGAAATTATTATCACTATTTAATGAGCACCTACTATGTGCCAGGCACTATGCTAAGCACTTTGAATATATTGTTTCAGCCTTTATAACAACTAATGAGGTAAGTATTCTTAGAAATTCCATTTTACAGATGAGGACACTGAAGCTCCGAGAGAGGTGGTAACTTGCCCAAGATCACATAGCTAGTTGGTAGCAGAGCCCTTGCTCTTGTCTACCACTCCACACTGCTCACAGGCACCTCCAATTCAACGTATCCTTTTCTCTTTACTCCCCAATTCTGCTCTTTCTTACATGTTTCTTATCTCCCTCTACCAGCATTGACCTGGTGATAAAAACATACTGCATGTACTATTTGCCAAAAGTCTGAGAAGTGGTCCTATCCACATTGTCACCCAAGCTCAAGTCCTTGGTATCATCAATCATTTACAGTCCCTCGATCTGTTTCCTACAGGTTTCTGAATTCTGTTTCCTCCTCTTTCTCTGCCTCTGCACAGTTCAGGCCCAGGTCATCCTCACCAGGGCCAGGTGAAGTAACAAAGGAGCCAGGCACTGTGCTGCTTCCTGTATGTTCTCCTAATTCATCATCACCAGAAGCCTGAGAGTAGGTCCTTTGATTACTAGGGCTACCATTTTATAGGTAGAGTCTGGAGGTCGGGGAAAGTGAGAAGAGACCCCCAGCTGTACTGGGCTAGCTGTGATGGTGGGTGGGGAGCATACCTGACCAGATCAAGCAGAGCTTAAGTCTCTTGTGCTTTTCAGCTGTTCCTCGAAGCTCACTGTTTTCCAGGCTGGATCTATGCCCTGACCTCTGGGTGCCTCTCCCCTCTTTTAATAAGAGGAATTGGGCTTCAAGTAACAGAAGACCCAACTTAAAAATGGCTTAAACGGTAAGGATATTTATTTATTATGTAGCAAAACAAGAAGTCCCAGGATGAGGCTGTTGCTAATTCAGTGATTCAACAATGTTATCAAGGACCTAGATTCCTTCCTTTCTCCTTTGCTTGTTTCTTTTTCAACTTTATTGAAATGTAATTTACATGCGGTAGAATGCAGATTTTCAAAGTACAGTTTGATGAGTTTTAACAAATGTATATCTGGTCGTCACCATTCCAGTCAAGATGTTAAACATTGACATCGTGCCAGAAAGTTCTCTCATGTCCATTGTGGTCAATCCCTCCCTCAATCCCTGCCATAGATAGTCACTGATCTGATTTCTACCTCCACAGTTCAGCTGTGGAAGTTTTAGGCCTTCCTATGAATGGAATCAAATTGTATATACTCTTTCGTGTCTGGCTCTTTTGCTCCAGATGATGTTTTTGAGATTTATCTATTTTTTGTATATATCAGTAGTTCATTTTTATTGTTAAGATTCCATACTATGAATATTCCATCATAGTTCTTTCTCTTTTCTCTGCCATCCTTATCATGTTGGTTTTTGTCCTTCTACCCTGATGTCACTTAAAGCCATAAAATGGCAGCTGCAATCCCAGATACCACATGCAGACAATGCCATTCAAAGGCTAAGAAGAGTTGTTTCTCTTTTGGCCTCTGAGAAATCTTTCTAGAAGTCCCCCAAAGAACATCCTTTCATGTTTCATAGGCCAGAATCATATTATATGTCCATTCTTGCACCAAACACTGGCTGAGGGAATGGGATTCCCATGATTGTCTCAGACTAATCAAGAGTCACCCCTGGCCCTGGGGAGGGGTTTAGGCTCCCCTGAAAACATGGCAGCCTGGTCCCTGAGCAAAATCAAGGTTCTATTAGCACAAAAGGAGGACAAGTGTTGTTGACAAATAACCAATAGTGACTATTTCTTCCTTGTTAACGGAATTCAGATTTTGTTCAGGGATTACCTCCCAAGGAACATAACCCTGTGTCAAACCCCGGAGTCAATTCCTGTAATCCTGTGCCCCTGACCAGGGATTGGTTTAGGCATGAAGGCAGTAGATGACACTGATTGTGGCCACCTAACATTCATTCCTTCTTTGTAATAGAGTCAATTTTTATTTAAGGTGACAGTGCTCTGCTAAAAAATGTTTCTAGTTTTTCTTGAAGGTAGGGGTGGCCATGTGACCAAGGTCTGACAAGTAAGATATAACTAGGAATGTTCTGTGGGACATCTGAGAAGGTTGCTTAAGGGAGCTCGCTCTGCTGAGGAAGAACCTTTTGCCTTTCTGCTTTTGCTCTTTCTGGTCTGCAAAACTAATCTGATGGTTGGAATTCTAGCAGCCATTTTGGAACATGAGGTGAATTTGAGAACAAAATCACATGAGATGGGTGGTGCCTGGGTCCCTGATGACACTGAAACTAGGGAGCCACCACATCAGCACTGCCTTTCTTCAGACTTCTTTTATATGAGAAAAAATAAACTTCAATCTTGTTTAAATCACTCTGAGTTTTGCTAATATGTGCAACTGAACCTAAGCCAGCAATAATTTCTGGTTGGTGAGATGTGAGGGAAAATCTTCTGGGTGTTTGTGGGAAAGGTTTCCTTGCTCTTAAAAGGAGGAACCTGAAATAGGTGGGCCCACGTGGGATGATGGGGACTGCATCAGCCATTTTGTGACTTGAGGATAGCCATTCAGGGGTACAGCAAATGTGCTGAGGGTGTTAGATGTGAGGATGGAAGGAGCCTGGGTCTCTGAAGAAAGTGTTGAGTCTCTGAACTAATCAACTCTGAAGCCATCATTTCTCATTCTTACATAAAACGTACTTGATCAACTTTAAAGGATACATTTAGTCAGATTTTAACATTTCTGAAATCATTATACATTTTATAATCAAAAGCACCTCAATCTAAATCTACTGTCAGCCATACAGCAGTTGTGCTTAGCTGTCCTTCATGCACATGTGCAAACTTGGCGACTTTCCTGGTGTCATGATAGGACAAAAACAGCCCTATGACGTTTCTGTCCACAAACCATGCAAGGACTTTTTGAGCCCTGACTGATACCTAGAAACTTTTTATCGACTGTCTGGCAAGGTTATCTGCCAGTATCAAAACTTCCAGAATGAATGTCAGTGGCTTGGAAGGATGTGGTAGGCAGCCTGAAAAAAGGACCCCAAATGGTCCTCACCTCCTGCTAGTCACACGCCTGTGTAGACCCTCCTCACTCTATTCTGGGTTGATTTTTGTAACAAATAGCATAAGGTAGAAATCATGACATGTCACTTGCAATATTAGGTTGTAAAAAGATTGGCTTCTGTCTTAAATACTCGCTTGTGCTCTCTTTTGAATCATTTGCTGTTGGGAAGGCCAGCTGCCATGGCATGAAGACAGTCAGGTGGCCTGTGGAGAGGACCACATGATAAAGAACTGAGGTACCTAGCCAGCACCCAGCTAGGAACTAAGGTTTTCCAATAGCCACGTGAATGAGCTTGGAAGTGGATGCTCCGGCCTCACATGACAGCTTGGGTACTAGTTCATAAGAGACCCTGAGCCTGAGCCACCCAGCTAAACCACTTCCAGATTCCTGACCCATAGAAACTATAAAATAATAAATGTTTGTTGCTTTAAGCTGCTAAGATTTGGGGTAATTTTTTACACAGCAATAGATAATTAATTCAGTAGAGCAGTCTTTTAAGAAATGCTGTTATCATCGATAACTCAACTCATGATGGCCCAGATGATGAGTCTATGTGGAAAAACACAGACATTGGCAGCTCAGAGCTGAAAAGTAATTTCAAGAATCAGACTCTGAATTCAATAAAGAATTTAGTTTAAAGAAAACCTTAACCAATTTATTTCACCCATGTTTTCCTTGTTATATATGTGCAAGAGTAATTTATGTTTAAATATATCTATCCATATGGATCTAAAAGAGCTTTTTTAATAAATAAAAATAAAAATTCTACACAGTAAGAAATCCTTGTGTCAGCTTAATTGGCAGTGTTTTTTCTTCTATAGTACATAAAGTAACAGTGCTTCTTAACATCCGTGGCCTCTAAAGTGAATGAAATATGATCATTTTCCTTATTGTACAAGCCATCATGAGGGGAGTTTTCTGGTACTTGCAGCAGAGAATTTTAAGCTGGGGGAGTGTAGGAGTAGCGTTGAGGAGAAAGTAAGGAGAAGGAGAGAACAGGCATATGAGGGAGAGTTGGAGGAGGTTGGGCAGGGGTTTGTGGCCAACAGCTCAAAGATATTGATAGGAAACCCACACTGTTCACTGTTTAAGTGTGTCAGTCCTAATCCTCCAATAAGTTATTAAGAGCCTGGAATCCTATGTCACCAGTTGTGGGCTATATTGGAAACGCCTGCATTTCCCAAATAAAAACAAAGATGTGTGATGTGACACAGGAGTTTTCCTATATTTAAAATTTTATTTGCTCCCCAAAGCCTTTATAGTTCTACAGCTTTACAGCTTTATGGCTCATACAAGGAAATGTGGAAACATGTAAGAGGGATGCTTCCTTGGGGAATCAGCCACCCCTCATCTCCCAGAGGTATGGCCAATTGCTGGGCAAATGTCCAAAGGCCCAAAATCTAGAGTGGGCATGAGAGGGGACTGGGGTTGGGGACCCAGTTATCTGAGTTAACTGTGAATCATTATTCATAGACTACTATCCATAGACTTTGATGAATCAGCCAGTTGTCTCATGAGCATCTTCTCATCCTCAGGACAGCACCATGAGGGATGGGCGTCTATCATCGACCCACTTCACAGATGGGCAAGCTGAGGTGGGAATGTTGAATTCACAGGGTGAAGGGCAGACCCGGGTTTGAACTCAGGCAGTCTGGCTCCAAAGTTGGAGCACTTCTTAGCCACTACATTAAGGCAGTTTAGATCTGCAGGGATTTTAGCAACCACTGACTCTAAGACCCTGATTTTACAGTTGAGAAAGCAGGATCCTACAGAGAGAGCAGGACTCCCCTAAGATGCTCAGGGAAGGGGTGCCTGGCACACTGTCGTGAGTTAGGGTTGGTAAAAGGAGGGACAGGTAGGGGCGGCGAGGGGGGGAAAGGGGGGCTGTAAGCCTGAACGCACTCCTCCTCCCCACCCCACCCCCTCAGCAAGTGTCCCTTCTTTCCATTTTGGGAACAGGTACAACTTGGTAGGGGGTGGAAGGGGGTGGGATTGGACTCGGGAAGCCACCCGACCTCCATTCTCAGGATTCCGAGGCAGCCATTGTCCTAGGAGGAATGTTCGGCCAGCAGCCCCCGAGGGGCGGGGCCTCTTTCGGCCCCAGACAAGCCTGCTTTGTGCTCGCCCCCCAGGGCCCCTCCTGGCCTTCATTGGCCAGGCCTTCAGAGCACTTTTCAGTTCTTCCAGGCCAGATCGCTAGGGGATGAAGCTACCCGGAAAAGCATGAGTCTTGGGAGACGCACTGGGACCTGGAAAGCCAGTCTGGGAGAGCTGCTTGGAGATGTGAGAACACCGCCCAGAGGCCTAGGCTAGTGGCTCCTCAAAGCTAAAAATATGCGTTCCCAGTCTCTCAATAATAGACATTTATGCTAATCAGACACATGCACAAAGGTGGATGTCACAAGTCTGTTCATTAAGCTTTTATTTCTGGGGAAAAAAAATCGACAATAAAGGAAACTTGTTAAATTCTTGCACATCCATATGATGGAATATTAAGCTGCCATTAAAATTGTGTGGTATAAATGTAGTTATAGACAGGAAAGGATATTCAAAATATTGGTCTACAGATTGCAAAATAGTGTGGTGATCTCTCTCAATATCTAGAATAACATCTGGCCCATTCCAAAGTCTCACTAGTGGTTATCTCGGGGGGTGGGACTAGGGTGTTTGATTGATTTGTTTTGTGCTTATCTGTATTTTCTAATTTTTGTAAAAATGTGTTTTCTTTGTGAGAAGTACATGTGTGCGCGTGTATGTGTGTGTGTACCCTAACTGCCTGCTGCCTGCGCTCAGTGTCCACCACAGAAGTTTCTCCCGTGTGGTGGCTGCCCTTGGAGGGTAGGGAGAGACAGCTGTTCAGACATCAGAAAAACGAGCAATGAGTGCCAGGCAGGCAAGTTCGAGCCTAATAATAACAGCAATAACTCACTCAGCACTTCATGAAGCACTTCCACACACATTATCTAATGTGAATCCAACCAGGATCCTCTCTGGTTATGCCCCTCCCCCTCCCCTTTACAGGTGAGGAGACAGGCTCCAGCAAGTTAAGCGTTCATTAATCCCCCAGGACAGGAAAGTGGGGGAACCGGGATTCAACCAGGGTCTGTGATCTTTAACCACCACACCCACTCATGTCCATCACAGCATCTTGCATTTGTTTGTCCACCTGTCCCTTTCTACTGACCACAAGTTTCTCTAGGAATCACTGGGATCTTTTTCAAGTCTCTACTCCTAGAACTTAGTACACTTAAGCACCAGTACATGCTATTGAATGAATGAACAAACATTCAAACCAGGAATCCTGGTGAAGCAGGTCACAATAGATGCACAAACTTGTTCTTTGTAGCCTGTGTGTTTTTATACTTAACTTTGTTCTCCATATTCTTTTCCCTTTTGTTCTTTAATATTAGCAAAGCCTTTTGGAAAATGGCTGACCGCAAGAGCTGTCATGAGAACAGCTCTCTAGAACTGAACCAAAGCTTTAAAAAGGCAGGAACACTCCTCCTCCCCACTACACATACTAGTAACTGGAAGCAGCTACCCTGCGAGGCCAAGGGCACAGAGGAGAGGCCCTTGGTCAGCTCCACTCCCTGCCTGGGAGGAGGTTTTCTAACCAGGACCAGTGCTTGGAAAGGATGGGGTTCCACATGCTGAGCCATGCTGAGCACATACCATCCCAGACCTCAGACCCAGGGAGGATCAGGTTCAAGGGTGAGCTGTGGATACAGAAGCTGGGCCAATCAGGGAAGTCATCCTGGAGGAGAGGCCTGGGAGGCTAGTTTAGGAAGGGGAGGAGGCCAGGGCAAAGGGGAGAAAAGCAGGCAACATGCCTGGGCAGTTGGGCGCTGGATGATTTAAGTACAACCAGATGTGCTGGGAATCTCCTGTCAGGCCAAGCCTCAGTGAGGGCAGAGTGGGGGTGGGGAAACCTCTGGCCCACTTGGATTTCCAGTTCCCCATTCTGCTCTGGGTCTCTAAGCCTTAGGGAAGGGAAAAGCCCAGTGGGGTTCCAAAGGAGATGGCATGTAAGAGAGCCAAGCAGGCTTGGGTGAACAGAGTATAGGAAGGGAAGGGTTCCTCTAGGAAGCAGGGTATTGGGCTCAACACCTGGAAAAAAAGAGTTAGGAGAGCTCTGGGGTAGGAGCTACCAGTTCTGGTGGGGGTAGGGGACAGCAAGGGAAGACTTTACAGAAGAGAGTGTATCTGAGTTGGGTTCTGAAAAATGAATAGCAGCTCCCCAGGCAGAATGGGGAAATGATACTCCAGAGAGAGAGACTCTGAGGTGTTAAAATGGTGTGAGTGCCAAGTGAGAGGTTCTGTGGGGCTGTATTATAAAGGTGCATAGTGGGACAACAGTTCAGTTTGGGATGCTGGCCCAAAGGCTGTGCTGCAGGATGGGGACGCGGTGGGTGTGCTTCTGCTCACAGATCAAATGGCAGAGCCAGATGTAGGATGAGAATTTTGGAAGTGTGTACCAGGGTTCCAAGTGTTAAGTCCCTGGGTTAGACGAGGAGACTGATAGCAAGTCCCAGCTTCTCTCCCCAAGTTCGTGTGGTTTGGCACAGAGCTGTGTCTACCCAGAGGAAGGGTCACTTTTTCTAATTCTCCTGGAGGCTCTTAAGAGCCCCTAGGCTGGTTGTGGGGTGGGGAATGAATCTAGAACAGCCCATAGCACACTGGGGAGGCAAACCTGGAATAAGCACACAGAGTTTGAGTGGTTGAGCAGGGTTGGGGAGGCACTCGGAACTGGAAGGCCAAATAGCCAGACTGAGGAAGGCTAGGGCTTCCATTGTGGGGGAGCAGCCCGAGCCCAGTGAAAGTAGGGGACATAGCAGCCAGTTGGGTGTGGTGTCCTCTGGGCTTGTGTCCCAATCCCCCAGCTGAGACACATTTCCTTTCTTTCCTGCTTCTTAATGACTCCTCAGTGGCCAATCCAGAGGACCACAAAGAGAGGTCTCCCCGCCCTTTCCTCTTCCTCTCTTCCACTTCTTTCTCCCTTCCTCCCCCCACCCCATCCTTCCTCTGGGCCCTTGTCTTTCCTTCCTTCTTTCCTCACCTGCTCCTCCCTCTCTGGCTTCCATACATCTTCCCTCTAACTCTCCTCTCTTCCTTCAAACACTTAATGCTGATTCTTCTCTGGGCCAGTTGAGTTATTTTTCTTGATATTTTCAGAAGGGCCTTGTTGCAAGATTCTGGGCCAGGAAAAATTATGCACTCACACATCCCTGTATATATACACATGTCTCACACACAAGCATAGCACCTGTTTTCCCTGGGAGTAGACACAGGGGTGGGGGGGGGATTCTCCATCTTGGATGTGATACAAGCAAAAGGGCCAGGAAAGAATGGAGGGCCCTCTGCAGAAGCCACTCATTACCACCATCAATACCACTATTATTATCCAATCTATTGCTGGGTACTTGACCTGCCAGGAGATGATCACAAGACTGCTTTATCAGCATGTCCTCAGCAGGGGACTCTCAAGACACAGATCCCTTGACTGGGGACAGCCAGAGGAAGGGTCAGCAGGGAGTCCTCATAGGACAGACCCCCCCACCCCCCACCCCCTCCACCAAAGCCCTGCCCAGGAGGGCAGAGGGAGAGACTTGATGAAGGGCCATTTGCCAAGATTGAGTGTTTGTCAGCCCAGGAGGCTGGATAATGTATTAACAGGACTTTAATGAGCTCAGGGAGGGGGAGTCACACTTCATTGCCTGAGCACTGGTACAAGATGGGGGGCTCCTGCTAACTAAACACCTTAATGTGACTCATGCCAGTTTGCCCATCAGAAACAATTTAGCACCTCCAAGATGCTGAACCTTCCCTCATGGAGTCCAGGAAAGGCCTCCTCGGCATGCTGGTGCATCCTACTATCTTACTGGGAAGGCCTTTCTGAGGCCTAACCTTGTCCTTCCTACCAGCACAGAAAGGGCCGTTTCTCCAGGGCTCCCCAGGGATGGAGAACTAGACCCCTGCTCCAGGGGAGCACATTTTCAATTCCTTCATCTTCACTTCTGTCATCTACCCTGCCCTTGAGCCTGGTTGAGTATGGTACTCAGCCACAATGCCCTGGCAATACCAGGCTTGACCTCCTGGCACTTGTCCTGCTGGTTAAGATCACTCAGCTCCTGTGGACATCTCAACTCCTGCCTCTAACCCTTGGAGAGCCTGACAGGTGGGGCAGAAAGAATACATTAGATTCTAGATCCAGCTTTGCTTTGTGACTTGAAATGTGTCACTTCTCTGGGCTTCGGATGCCCCATCAGTAAGAAATACCTCTGTTATACTTAAGATTGTCCCTTCATCAAAAGGTTAGGCTCTTCTAGAGTGGCCCACTTCCTCCTGCCTTTCTAATTCTGAAGCCAGGGGCTGCTCTAGCATTCTGAAACTTGATATATCCCTCCCCTGTTCCAGGGCAGGGGCTTGAGGGTGTGGAGCAGAAAGAAAGAGAGGATTTGGGGGGTGGAGAAGATCCTGACCTTGGCAAGTTCCAGAACCTGCTTGAGTGCTGGTCTTGTTTCCATATGTGGGTTGGGAAAAACATGGGCACTGTTGAGGCCCTCCCTTTTCCCTTTCCCTGGGTGGCACCTACAGGAGTGTCCTGGGAGGTCAGAGCCCAGAGCTCCCAGAGGAATCATCACTAGGACGTGGGAAGGGAAATGTAAAGAACTCTGCAAAACACAGAGAACAGAGTGCTACCCTGCACGCTGGCAGTAAGGGGTGCAGGGCCAACCTTGCCCTTCTGGTACTTAGAGCAGTGGAGCAGTACACAAAAGGGGAAAAAAAAAACCAGCAAAGAGATGACCTTCAAGAATTGCACTTGGGTGGGAACATAGACAGCCTTGGGACCCACTGGTTGCTCACTATCTCCTTCAGGAAATGTACCTGGACCCTCCAACCTAAGCTCAGTCCCATCTCCTACAACCTCCATAGGCAAAGTGTGTTCTGCTACAGGTCTGACCATCCTGCAGGCTTTCTTTCTGGGCTGGATCACCTCTGAAGCTGAAGCCTGTGTCTATATCTGATAGAATTCTGTCTACTCTTGGACTTGGAGCTCCAGAACAGGGATTGCCTTTGGAACCCTCCCTTTGGAACTCTCTCTCGTGTCCCCAGCACCTAGCCCAAAATACCTGGCACAGAGTGGATGCTCAATATTTATCTGTTGAATGAATGTACTAATCAATGAATGTCTTTGGACAGCTCTAAGAACACGGCAAGTCTGGGACTCTCCCTCCATCTTCGCCTTCCACCATTCAGCCTGGGTGGCCCAGTGGAAACAAGGCCTTCTTGGAGAAGCCCTCCAGTAAAGCCCGCAGTTTATAAGACACACCTTACCTTCTGCTGCCCATTTACAGGGCTCGCCCTCCGCCTCCGCACCCACTCGCACTCAAGAGTGGCGCACTCAGAGCGTCACTGTGTAGAGTGGTGGACTTGCCAGGCAGTGAGTGTGTGTGTGTGTGCAGCTGTCTGCATCCTGGGCTGGCACAGCCGAGTTTGGTGCAGTGGGTGCTCAGTTCACCTGGGAGCGGGGGGTAAGGGATTGGGGGTGATGAAAGCGTGAGTGAACAAGGCTTTGGCCCTGGGGCAGAGGAAGCTCTGGAAGAGCGGGTCTGGGACACTAGCAGACGGCGCGGGCCGGGCCGGCTGCCTTCCCCTTTGCCCTTCGACCCAGGAAGCTGCTCACACCCAGCAGACACGCTCGGCGAGCCCCTGTTCAATCTGGCCTTCTCCCTCGGCGGACCGCTCCCCCACCCTAAACGTAGGCCCGGCCTCTGCACCCACCTCAACTTCCCGCCCCGACGGCCTGGCAGAGGGGGCGGGCCTGAGAGTGGCGCAAGGACACTCTCCACACCAAGGGTCATTTGCTCTTTTTCTCCCCCCTCTGAGGCTAATTTATTTTAGAGCTCGGGGAGGGTGAGAGGCGGGACCAGGCCAAGAGAGTTGAGAGGAGGGGCCGGCGAGCCCAGGGGAGGTGGGGGCGGGGCGGGGGCGAGGTGGGGGAGGGCGGGGACGGAGCTGGGGGTGGAGAGGGCCCAAGAAGGGGCGGGAGTTGGGGGAAGGGAGGGGCACTAGAGGAGGGGAGGAGCAGGGGAAGGGGAGGGGAGCAAAGGCCTACGAGGGAGGGCGCTGGGGGCGGGTGAGGGGAGGCAGGGGTGGGGGTGGGGGTCCTGCTTGCGGGGGGAGCCGGGGCGGCCCCTTGTCCAGCCACCCCCACTGCCCAGTCCCGCTCCCGGCCGCGGCGGCCGCAGCAGCCGCAGCAGTAGCGGCTCCAGGATGGTGAGCGCCGCTGCACCCCAGCCCCGGCCTGTCGCCCCCGGCCCGCGCCCTGGTCCCGGGGCTGGACGCCCCCCTAGGCCGCGCACACTCACCTAGGACCCGGCCGGGATGCCGAGGTACGGGACCGCGGGCCCGGGCAGGGGCAGGCAAGAGAGCGCGCGACCGGGCCGGGGTCAGGGGTGGTGACCGTTCAGTCGGGGTGTCCGGAGCTTTGTCCGCAGGCGCGGGGCATTGCGAGGGCCGAAGAGAGAGGGGGCTGCGGATTGCGGGGATCAGCTAGGCGGGGGTCGAAGGGCAAGGCCAGCGAGAGACGCAGGCGGGTGCGTGGGAGCCGAGGGTCACTTCCAGGGGGGAGGGGGCGGGCAGAAAAAGGGATCTCCTCTCTGCCGCGGATGGGCACCCTGTTCGCTGCCCCCTTTGGTGCGGAGGCTGCAGCAATAGCGAACAGCGGGCTCTGGGGGTAGCCTGCGGGATTGGGGGTTGGGGAGCCAGCATTTGCGGGTTCGGGTCGCAGAAGTATCTTGTGTCCGGAGCCGGAGGGCTGGCCCGCAGGCCCCTCCCACTCCGTCAGGTCTTTGTCCAGCGGCCCCTGTGTGTGTGGGAGGGGGGTGCGGGCTGGGTTCCTGGCCGGGAGATTCCCCAGCATCGTGACGGGGCAGTGACAGGAGACTGAGGCCACCTCGAGTACTGCGTCCCTAACGCCCAGCTCTTCCTTTCTTCTCTTCGGGCTTTGGAGAGCATAGCCCCCATCTGAGAGTCAGGGTGTTTCAGAAAGCTGCACTTACCTTCACCCATGGGCTGCAGACTACAAGAAAGCCCCTCTGAGCTCCGGCTCTCTAGACAGAGCCCATTAAACTTCCCCACTCCACAAGCCCGCTCTTGGTCGCCACAGTTTTTCTTTCTAGGAGCCCGCTCTGTAGAGGGCCTTCCGCAGAGGGCTGGGCACACAGTAGGTGCTCAGCAAATATAGGCCCTTTTGCCTGGCCCCTCCATTCCCCATGCCCCTCTAGGTGGAGAACTGGAAAGGGGTCTACGCAGGGGAGAGTGTGAGCGGCCTGGAGTCTGCGCCCAGCGGCAGCGGGGAGTGCAGGGGTGGGTGGACGGGTGGGTGGGCTGTTAAAAGGACGGTCACTAAATCAGGATTAGGCCGTGGGGCTGTCAGGCTGCCTGGCCCAGTCTCCATGGATACCTAATTTGGAGGAGAATAGAGGACGGAAGAATGTTTGTGTTGTCGTCCGCACGGCTGCCGCGGCTGAGCCAGCTCCAGCCCCTGGCCAGGCAGCGAGGAACCGGAACCCGGTTCCAACCCCACTCTGGGCTTCTGCGGGGGGAGGGGAGAACTTCCCGGTTCTTGAGGCCCAGAACCTTCCCTCTGGAGTCTTTGGAGTGGGCTGGATGGTGCCGTAGTTCAATGAACTCTGACCGTGCACAGAAAGCCCCAGACCTTCCCAAGTCCAACCTGAAAGCCCTGTGCATCCTCCTGGGCTGGTGGGGTTCCTCAGAGCCCCCATCCCGGACCTTCTCTCTGGGAACAAACGCCACCCTTCGCTGTGCCTTAGCCCGAGGACGGACGCTTTCGGAAGCTAGGTGCCGCGTCTCTGCGGGGACCCAGCAGCCGCACGGGTACCAGGCAGCCGCTGGGGCTGTGGGGCAGGGGGCGGGGCCGGGCTTCCTGGGGTGGGCGAGAAAGGGGCGGGGCTTTCCGGCCAGCGATGCTGGCCCGGGTGACAGGCCTCGTAAATTCCTCTTTCCCATATTTAACGTCATTTCATTTATTTCCACTTGATTCCATTGGTGTCCTCAGCAGTCACCTTTGTAAAGAGCGACCCTGTGGCCTCGCTGTAATGTCTTCTGGGGGGAAAACCTACTTGGGCCAAAGGGAATTTAGCTACCTGAGGCAGAGGAGTTGCCCCTGGGGAGGCCCAGATAACCCCCATTTCTCAGGGGACCTTCATCTTCCCAGGAGAATAGGGGGCTGAGAGACACAGGGATGGCCTCTGAGGCCCTGCGGGATTTTCTGGCAGTGGTATAAAGGTGGGCTGGGATGAGGATTCTGGGAGTGGACAATGCCAGTATACAGGCTGGAGGGGGGCAGGGGACAGGGGCCAGGCCCAGTGTGTCTTTCTCAGATCCTTTACTTGCCTTCCTCCTAGTCTTCCATGGCCACAGCTTTTTATGGAGCAAGAATCCCCTCCCCAACCCTCCCCTGCCTGAGCTGCAGCTTTATTGCTGAGATCTCAGACTCTCCACGCAATTTCACGCCTCTCTGCCTTTGCTCTTGCTGTTCCTTCAGCCAAATGCCTTCCCTATTGTCCCTGTCTTTCCACAACCTCCTCATTCTTCAAGGTCCAACTGGGATGCCACACTTCCTCTATGTAGCCTCCCAGAGCCCGCAGCTCTTATCACTTGCTTGTCCCTCTGTGTTCTACTGTCCCTTGCACCTGTGCCTCCCTTCAGTCTTTGTGGCTGAGTCCACACAAGGCTTTGCCTCCTGGAGGTTAGAGGTAGAGCATATACTTCCCTGCACCCCACCCCCATGGACCTGGCACGGGGTTTGGCATCTTGTGGGTGCCCCATAAATCTTTGATGGTTGAATTAAACGAGTTTTATAAGGTCAGCCTGCAAAGTATGGGATCTGGACACTTTCAGGCAAATAGCTCTGTGCTCCTGGGTGGGTGGAGACCGCTGGGTGGGTCTCCTCCTCCTCCTCATTGCTGACCCTCCCCTCCCCCAAGTCCTGGGAGGACTTTGCTCCTTCCTTTCCCCACAGACCAGCATTCTTTCCCTGCCATTATCATCCTGTTAAACAGAGAGGCCAGTCAGGATCCATATGGATCAGATTAACAATTGCTTATTATCTGGGCCAAGACTGCTCCCACTCTCCACCCCCAGCTCCTACTGCTGGAGTTGCTGGACCCTTAGGAGCCCAGCCTCCCTGCCTCTCCCTCCCCCTACCATTGGTCAGCCTGGGAGGGCAGAGGACAGGCTGGTCTCCCTTACCCTCCCTGTGCCTTCCAGCGGAACTTTGCTTCTTTTCGACTTGGTTGGCAGTTAATGACTCCTTCACCCAATTTAATGAAAAGCAGATTCCCTGCAGGAGCACAGCTCAGTGAGGTTCCAGGGCTGTGGCAGGGAGAGGTGGACCAGAGGCCCAGGTGCACCTGTGGTCTGCAACAGCCCCTTCCTTCCAGTGGATAGAGGCTACAGGCAGGAGTGAGCCGCATTAGGCCAGCCCTGGACTGGCCCTGCTCCCTTCTGGGAGCTGGCAGGCTAGTAAGAAAGATCAGTGTAGGAGAGACCCTGCAAGACTATGTAGCACTGAGTCCCAAGCCTTGTGCTACAGTCAAAGAAGCAAGACATCTGAGTTGCCTGGAGTGACAGCTGAGTTGGCTTTGAAGGATGGGAAGTGGAGTTTATGTAGAAATGTACATTGCCCAAAAATACTAGGGATGGAAGAGGCCTTCAAGATTACCCAGTCTGGGGTTCCATAACTTTTTTTTGATTTACAGACCCCCTCAGAGGGATTGATGAAAGTCATCCCCAGAAAAATGCACTTTTATCCACTGACACCAGATTTTGAATTCTGTTTTAGAGGGTTCTTAGGCCCTCTGGAGCTCATGGGGACCCTACAAGAGCCCTCACCCTAGTCCAGCACCCTCTGAAGTACTGAGGGCAGAATCAGGCCTATAGCTCAGTAGTCCTACCTCCACGTGTGGTGGTGTATCCATGGCCTTACTTCTGGCAGGTGGATAGGTTGAGCTAAAGGACCAGGGGTAGTGGATCAAGTTGACAAGCCAGCCTTTGCATAGGAAACTTTCCCACTGCCTGGGCCAGGGTTATGGGGTCATCATCTCATTTCTAAGTATGTCATCTTGAGAGAGGATGTTTTAGGATCCACTTGTCCCCAGAAACCAGGATAAGTGGCAGGAAAATCATCCAGCTCTTCTCTAAGCATTTCATAAGTGTCTTGATAAATCATAGCTAAAACTTGTGCAGCATTTATTAAATATTATGTATCTCATCTGTAATGGTACCAAGAACAGTTTCTATCTCGTAAGCATTTTCATGAGGATTAAATGAGGCAGGAGCCAGAAGCTGGGAGATCTGAGTTCTAGTCTTGAATGGCTGTGGGCCTGTGAAGATCTGGTCAGAAATGCAAGTGACAGTGCTCAGGGCTCTCATTGTTGTTGCTGATATTTCCCTGCTTGGCTCAGCCAAGGAGAGGGGACTACAATGGGAACCACCCAGGCGCCTTGCCCTAGTTCACCTTGGTGACTGGAGGTCAGGCGGGTAGTTCTAATGAATGGGAGCACTGGGCAGTGGCCACGGGCCAGCTGTGGCCCAGGCTCCATTTTATAATATCCAGTCATGGCGCTCATCCTAGGATCCAAACCCTAGGCTGCAATGACCACCAACTGGGTGTGATCACCCTGGACTAGTCCTTTACTCTGGATTTTCATCTGCCAAATGGAGATAACACTAATGGTCAAAGAGCCCTGGTTTCAAATAGTGTGCCCCTTTGTCTCTGAAGTATACACTTACCTTTGGTCACTCACTCAGTTTCTCGGAACCCAGGGACTCCAGAGAACCTTCTAATGTAAGAGTAAGGGGGAAAGGACACGTGCGTGAACGTTCTGGCCCATGGCAGGGCTGCCCGGACCATCTCTGAAGCTCTCTCCAAAGTAGTCTGGGTGGAGAGGGGAACTCAGTGGGTAGGGAGAGGATGCCCAGCTTGGGTACCTCAGGTATCTGAGAGGTGGAAGCATACCTCCTGCCCTTACTGCTCGAACAGAATTGGGTTACTTGATTGCTGGGGTTAATCAGGGATGAGTGAGAAGATGTGACAAAAAGGCTGCATTTTGCTCTAATTAATCCATGGTTGAGCATCTGCTGCAAACCAGTACTCTGCAGGGGCGTGGGCCTCTGAGACTCCCCACATACCCACTGGGCACTTGTGTACCAGGCCCTGAGCAGGGCCTTAACACCTCAGATCTCCTATAACAACCCTCAGCTTCCCACATGGCCAGGGAGGATCAGAGCACAAACCTAGCCCTGGAATTGTTTGCTTTGCCACAGGAACCTAATGTAAAGCCAGAGTACACTCACTGTACACTCGGTGGGGCCCTGTGCTAGGCCCTGGCAGCCATTGATCCACCAACCATTATTTTTGGATGTGGTCCCACCTTTAAGGAGCTTGCAAGACAGTTGGGGACCAGTGAAGAGGCAAAGAGACAAGCTATGCTCTCAGGACTGCTCTTCTTGTATTCCCTGTGTAGAAAGGAGCCACTAATGGCATGTGAGCTGGGGAATGACGTGCTCAGAGCTGTGGAATGCGCACAGGATCAGTTGGAGAGGAGAGACTCATGGAAAAGGCCAGTACTTGACAGCAGGTCCTTGCTGAGGAATCTTAGGTGGAATCCGAGGAGACTGAGTTCCCAGGGAGAGGTTGTTCCTAGATGGCAGAGGCCCTAATTCAGTGGTCCCCAGTCTTTTGGCACCAGGGACCAGTGCTTCTGTGAGAATTTAATGCCCGATGATATGAGGTGGAGCTGAGGCAGTGATGCTAGTGCTGGGGAGCAGCTGCAAATACAGATGAAGCTTCTCTTACCTGCGCTCACCTCCTGCTGTGTGGCCCTGTTCCTAACTGTCCACAGACCAGTACCCATCCACGGTCCAAGGGTTGGGGACCCTGCTCTAATTCACTGAGGAAACTGGAAGAGGCC
This sequence comes from Eidolon dupreanum, assembly GCA_028627145.1. Lineage (NCBI taxonomy): Eukaryota > Metazoa > Chordata > Mammalia > Chiroptera > Pteropodidae > Eidolon > Eidolon dupreanum. The sequence continues at coordinate 43,382,692 of CM053503.1, read as the reverse complement.
AGCTGCTGCTACTGGCCTATTTGGCCTTTGCGTGCTCAAGAATCTGGGGTATTTGTTCTTTTTTCCAGGCCAATGGGGAAAGAAAACTGGTGGAATTCAGGTTATACTGGAAAAAAAAAAAAAAATCCCCCACCCCTATCGAGTCTGCCTGTGGTTTTCCTGAGAACTTTTGCCACCAGGGAAAATTGTCCCTTCCACTCAGCTCCTCAGAGAGACAGCATTCATTAGTGGCTAGACCCTCATTTCTCTAGGAAAGCGCTCCTTTTCTAGACAGTGTCCTATTTGGTATGGCCATTCCTAAGTCACTGTCATCCATACTGTAGCCCTCTTCAGGCTGGAGTTTTAGGGTGAGCTCCTTGTTGAGAAAGACAGAACTGCCTCACTGGGGTGGGGAAGGTAGTTGGAGGACTAGGGTGGGTGGTCAGGAGTTAAGTGTGAGATTTGTTGGATTTGCAGTGCCTATTAGACATGCAAGTGGGGATGGCCCAGAAAACTGCAGAGAGGAGAGGAAGAGCCCTTTATCTTGCCCAGGAGTGCCTCTCCCAGTTGAGACAGGCTTTCATGATGAATGCCTTGACTAATAGGGAGTGTATCACTTCTGGACACAATCCTTATGTTCTTAGCTAACATTAAGCCAAACATCTTTCCTGGAGGATTCACCTCATTTGAAGAGGGGGAGGAGCAGCAGGAAGGAGTAGAAAGGCTGAGCAGAGCTGCACTGTCTGCCACCCAACAGTCATTCAAGTATTTGGAGATATTCGTCCTCAGGAGTCTTTCTCTTCCCAGTGAACACACCCCATTCCTCTAGGTAGGCAGCCTGCTGCTCTGCCTTTCTGATCACTCTGGTTAGGGCATGGCAGTGACTATCACCAGGGTCTGGGGTCTCAGCCCTGCCATGAAGCACTTTAAAATGTGCTAAGCTCTGTGGTTTGTGGCTGAGTATCGGAGGGTGGTTGAGGGCTAAGAGGCAGAGGAGGTTGGTTAGGATGGTGGAAATCTGTTTACTTAGCTGATAAATGGAATGGCCACTTTTTAGGTGACAGGCAGAAAAGCATGTGGAGCCAGACTGCCGGTGTGGGTGAGATCATGTCTTAGCTTGGCGACTTAGACGAGTTAGCTGTGCCTCAGTTTCCTCCTCTGTAAATGGGAATGACAGTCACACCTGCTTCCCAGGGTTATTATGAGGATTACATGAACTAATGTGTGTCAAGCACTTAACAAGCAGTGCTTGTCATACGTGTTAGGATCTATCCAAGAGCAGACAGGAGTTGCTGTGGTTGTCCAGTCTTTGCCTAGCACCCTCCCCCCAAGTTCTCTTTCTTTCTCTGTTCCTGTGGTCCTGAAGGTATGGGGACCACCCTGTTGAGGACAACTCTACCCACCTACACACTCACACCCAGGTAGACCGGCCAGGCTGCATAGCTGGAGTTACTCAGCTCAGCACCCTGGGGCTGGGCAGGTTGGAGGAGGGGTCAGAGGCAGCACTGGGGAAGCTTGGGTGGGCTGCCTGGGCCTGCTTCCTTACCTCTGCTTAGGCCCCACCCTGCGGGGGCATGTCTCTCACCCACCCCTAGGCACTGGGAGGGGGACATACTGGGGCTAGGGAATACAGGATCACCCAGATTTTAAAGCTTAAGTTTTTTTGGATGTCACATGCCAGCTAAATGGACTCAAGTCAACCCTGGATCCTAAACCTGGCTGGAGAAGGGGGAGGCGGCTCTAGTTTCTTGGGCCGAAACCTGTGGTCCATGACCCCTGACAAGTTCATGGAAAGAACTGTATTCCAATGGTGGTAATTCTCCTTGTCGCCCCATGTTTTTTTAAACTATATTTTCCCCTAGCTTTACTGAGGTAGAATTGACAAAGTAGTCCCAGGCATTTTTTTTTTTTTATTGAGGTATAATTGACATACAACATTCTATTAGTTTCAGGTATACAATATAATGATTTAATATTTGTACAGATTGCAAAATGATCACCACAGTAAGTCTACTTAATATCTGTCACTATACATAGCTACAAAAATTTTTTTGTGTATTTTTATCTTATGCATTGAAAAGGTATTTTTGAGAACAGGCCACATGTTTACCAGATTACAAAAGGGGCTTATGACTGAAAACTGGTAAAGAGCCCTGAGCTCACCCTTCATCCCACACCCATACAGACCCAGGTCCCAAGGAATGAGGAGACGCACTGGGAGGGTCAGAAACACTCCCAAATAGCAGTGGTGCCTGAGATGGACAGTAACCACAGTCTCCTCCTCCAGGTGTCTGTTTGACATGAATCTGCTCACTGAGGCCCTGAGAACCTTGTGCTTAGCTGTTACTGTCTCCATATGTGCCGAGAAGCTGAATGCCCCAGGAAGTGGTTGGCTGTAGCTGGGATGAAGCACATAGTTTAACTGCAAAGCTTTGTGCTTCAATGAAAAAGTAAATAATCTTTAAAAAGAGAAATTACTTACAATAAGTAATTCCTATGGTAAGAATGTAGTACTCCAAAGCCCCTGCTCTTATCACTGTTGCATCAGGGAGTTTTCTGAGGGAGGGGACTTTGGGATGGAAAAGGATAGGGTGGAGAGGGAGCATGAAGGGGCTGCTAGGCTAGAGTACTGCTGTGCAAAAGCCCAGGGGTGGGGTGTCTGAGCAGAAGAAGGAATGGGGCCAGTTTAATAGGTGACATCAACTCTAAATAAGGCCTTTGGGTGGCAGGACAGATGTGCAGAGGACTTGCTGGGGCACCTAAGAAGGAGCCAGCAATAAGAGAGTCAGTGACCTAACAGTCTGGGAGCACCCCAGCTATAGAACTGGAGAGACAGAGTTCTAAGTAGATGGACCACAGAGGCAAAGGCCTGGAAGCATGAACATGTATGGTCCAGAGAATGGACTGTTGTGGCTGAAGGGGTTGAAGGGGCCAGAATGGCAGGGTCCAAGGCTGGAAGGAAAGACAAACTGTCCTACATCTGGTGCCAAGCTGAGGGGTTTGATGTCCACTCTATGCTCAGTGGGGGTTGAGTCTGTTTTAAATAGAAGGACCACTCAGGCACTTATTCAGAGGGCAGAGACATGAGTTTAGATGCTGTGCTAGCTGTGGCGGAAGAGTGAGAGCTATGTGGGTCCTTTTAAAGAGGGTGTAAAGGGGACTCAGTGACCAGCTGGATGGGTGAAGGCTACAAGAAGTGGAGACACAAGCCCTCTAGGATGTCCAGCCTGAGTGAATGAGTGAACTCTGGAGAAAGTAGACAGAGATGTTTTCTTTGGGCATTCTGAGTCTGAGGTCTTGGTGGGCCTCCAGGGAGTCCTAAAGAGTTTCACCCAGATTCCTAAATCTCCCCCTAAGATTCCTAGGGACCATGAAAAGTGTGGCTCAGGATGAAGTTGGGTCTGATGTGGTAGGCTTTCAAGAGGGACTTGAAGGGGCATGTGACCTTGCCTGGGCAGTTTCTAAGAGGCAGAAGTTTGTGGGAGCATGTCAGGGTCCTGGGGCTCCTCCCTCTATTGGTAGAGAAGGTGCTGGTAAGAGATATCCTAGGACACAGGTCACAGGTGTCAAGGGTCAATCTAGAATGTCCTGGGAAGCTGTGGTTTGGGACTAAAGCTGCATTTTCAGTGATGATGAGCTCAGTTGTCCCTCCCCCTCCCCCCAACCATTCCCGGCCCCAGCCTCTGCACACCCACCTGATAGTCACAGTCAGTCAATGGCAACAGGGACCTCACTCCCGCAAGGCCATATTCTCCACTCTGGGGTCTGCAGACAGCTTGTAAATTACACTTCTCTCCTTAAGTCCCTCAAGCCCATTGGATCCTTTTGGCACGAGAAAGCATGCCCCCCCTCCCACCCCCCATGCTCCACTTTCCCAGGCTGAAGCACCTAGCCAGCCTCTTGGGAGCCAAGTCAGAGCTTGCCTAGTGCCCTGCCCCAGCTCCTAACCCCTCTCTAGCCAGTCTTGAAAGTACCACCCTTCTTTTAGTGCTCTCACGCCAGCCTGTGAGGGAGATGTGACATTCCCTGCTTCTTTAGAGGAAACAAATTGAGACATTTGTCCCACATTTCCGAAGCTGACTCACTCCCTGTACCATCTGAACCACAGCAGAGAGGTGGGACTGTGACCTCCACATGGACCCCCTGGGCTTGCTAGGTAGGGTGTGCTCAGAGACCCCCAGCTCTGGGTTAATCTTTCCGGCTGGCTTTCAGATACCTTCCTAACTCAAGTTGCTAATGAGTCCAGGCTGCATTTGTAGGTCCCTGGGAATAGCTAGTGAATGTGAGGAAACGGAGAAGGGAAGGTGTGTGTTTGCTGTAGAATGGGCTTGAAACATAATCCTCCCCTAGCAGCCTGTTGTTGGGACTGAAAAACATGGAGAAAAAGACCCCCCAGCCCAGTATGCAATGGCTTCTAAGAGATAAGAGCCCAGTCTTTCAAGCCCTCTGGAAAGCATGGACATAGGGTGACCCATCCCGCCCTTTGGACGGGTCACCCTATGTCCATGCTTTGTTGGGCTGACACAAGGTCCAGGAGTTGAAGTCCATCAACACCCTGCTCCACTGCAGCTTAAGTAGAAGAGGGTTTGGCATGGTGGGCATTTCCCAGCTCCAAAGACCTGTTTTACTTGGCCTTGATGAAAACTGTACTTGCTCATTATGGCTCCTCTCAAGCAGGCATTAGGGAGAAGCAAATCAGCCTTGCTGATCTTCATTAAGGGGCCAGTGGCTGATAGCCTGGAACCTCCCAGAGGTACAATTGGTTTAGAAGAGGATGCTTGTTAACTAGAATGGTTTTCTGTTCCTGAAATTTCTGACAGCCTAACTAAGTGAAATGAACGAAATTTAGGCAGGCGAAGACAAATTGTTTTCTTTTGGAGAAGCGGAAAGGGTAATAATAACTACGCTAGATCTCCCTACCTGGTGTCTCCAGGGATATTGGTTGGGGACAGGTATCCCTGCCTTTCCCAATTTCGCCCTGCCTGGAGGACAGGTGAGATGGGGTAGTAAAGGAAAGGGCTCAGAGCATCCCCAGTGACAGGACCAAGAGGAGATTCAAGAGAAAACCTGGAGGGGCTATTGGGAAGAAAGGGGTGGGGGGACAGTAGGGCTTCAGAGCTGGAAAAGTGATTAGCAGTGAGGATGAGGCAGAAGTCAGCCCTGGTAGCCCTGAGGCAGCACAGGAAAGAAAAGAGCTGTTATTCAGACAGCAGACAAAGATGGCTGCCAGGCAAGCCACCCCCCCTCAGGCAGATAGATCACTGGGGGCACAAGCAGGTCCCCAAGCCCTGGGGACGGGTGCTCCTCATGGATATTGGGGGTTGGACTGAGTCTGCAGATAAAACGTTAGGAACCTGTGTCCTGGGTTCAGCTCCCAGTATCCCAGGACCTTCTGCAAGAGTAGGGGAAGCCCAGCAGCCAATCCCAACCTCCTGGGGTGGTAGATGGGCTGTTTGATCAGTGAGTGTGTAAATTGGGATTTTATGGATCGCTTATTCACTGCTGGAGCTGGGGCCCCCAAATTCCTCTGTGCCCCAGAAGGCTTAATTTAGTCTTGAGATTTCCCCTGGGAGGGGAGAGAAGATAGTCTCCCTACCCACCCACCCCTATCCTTCCAGCTATGTCTCCTCCCAAGGCCTCAGGCTTTTTCACTGCAGGTTGAGCAGTTCAAAAGTGCTAATACACTCCCTGGGGGCCACTGGGCAGTGGGACTTACCCTTCAGAGCTGTGATTGGCCAAGAGGCCATGGGTGGGGAGTCATGGCAGCAGCTGGGAGAGTGTGTGTGTGCAGCAAGGGCAAGCTCCTATTTGAGGGGAGGGGCTTGGGGGGTGTCCAGCCTGCTCAGACCACTGGGCAGTAACAAAGGATCTTCATCTAGCCTGGAATGAAGATTAAACCCAGAACAAGACATGTCCCTACCTGGTCAAGCTGGTTAGGGAGCCCACCTGTCCATCTTTACATTCTCTTATTACATATTAACATGGTGGGGGGTTATTCAATGTGTACTGAATGGATGGATGGATAAGTGATCATGTGAGTGACTGCATTTTTAACTGCAGCTGTGTCAGCTGGAATAATACAGCACCTACAGATTCCTAAATCTTCCCCTAAGACTCCTAAGTGGCCCCCCTCCCTTCAGAGATTAGCTTTAGCCCAGGCCTGGCACACAAGGCCAGACATGAGGGACTGGACAGGCCTCCAGGGACACAGCTGTGACCCCCGGACTCTGTTGCCACTTGAGAGTGCTTTCAGTGTGGTCACGTTTATCCCTGCTGGCCCCCATCTGTCCTTGGGATTTGATGAGGATGAGGATGGTAGGTGAGGGGGGATGGGTATTGAGCAGCTGATGCGGAAGGGAAAGCAGCACAGCCCCAAGGGCCAGATGACAAACTGCCTTGTCCTACTATCCTCTGCATTTCTGCAGCCTGCCTGCCCCTCCTCTCCCAGTGGGCAGCAGGCAAGACAGGCTAGGCTGGTAGGGAGTGGTTGGTCCAGCAAGTTTATCCACCCTCCCTGGCTCCTGGGGAAGCTGGAACTCAGCCTTGCCATAAAACTTAGAATCCGTAGGAAAGGAGTCTGAGCCCTCAGGAAGTCTACCTGAAGATCCTAAGAAATGAGACTCCAGCTTCAAAAGAAAACGGCTGAAGTCTCCAGTTGTAGTGGCAAGAGCCCTGGCTTCAGCACTGAGTCCTGTTGAGCTTAGAGCAGCACTGTCCAATAAAACTTTCTGCAATGACAGAAATGTGTCTGCACTGTCCAATACAGGAACCACTACCACATATGACTATTGAGCACTTGAAGTGTGGCTAGTGCTGTCGAGAAACTGAATTTTTAATTTATTTAAACTTTAATAATAAATTTTATTTCTAATAATTTAAATTATAAAATAATTAATACATTTTAGTGATTTTAAATTTAAATAGCTACCTGTGGCTAGTGGCTGCAATTTAGACAGCACAGGATTAGAGACTGTGTTCAGGGGTCGAAGTCAAACTCTTGGGTGCAAATCCCTTTCTGCCTGTGAGACCTTGGGCAGGCCTCCTCCAGTACAGGTGCTCCCTCCCAATCTGTCAGACTTCCAGCCCCAGTGTAGGTCATCTGCAGTTAGGGGATTATCTGTTCCTGTGTCCTTAAGAGGTCTGGGCCACAAAGGGGCCAAACACCTAGGGACAGACCTACAGTCCATGGTAGGAAAGGAGCTCTAGACTTTGAAGCATCTTAGAAACTTTCTTGAGGGTGTCAGTCCCAGAAGGCTTCCTGGAAGAGGTGGGTGTGGGGCAGGCTTGGGCTGGAGCTGTGCCTGAGAGCTGAGACCCAAGAGGGCACTAAGTAAGGCACCCTGCCCAAGGCTGGGAGAGGAAGGGGCTGACAGAGTGGGCTGAGAGTCCCAGCTTCCCCTCTTACTAGCTGTTTCAACCTCGGAAGGTTGAACCTCCATTTCCTCTTCTGTAAAATGGGAAGAATATGCTTATCTGGCAGAGAAGTCATGAGAGTGAAACTGAATGGTAATCATGAAAGTTCTTTATAAACACTAGAAAGCTGGGAGAAAGGGAAGGTTTATCCTCACAGGTGCTGGGCCCCTGGCCTCTCGAGATAACAACAGATGGTCACAGCTTGTCTGTGGCCCTGATCACAGACACAGGCAGGGATTTCTGCACTGTCCCCTCCCCCCAGTGCGTGTGTGCACACACAGCCCAGATGGGGGCCCACTTGGCCAGCCTTGTTCAGGCTGACCTCCTGCTGTTTGGCATTTGACATACGCACAGAGTCAGGGCCAGAGTGTACCCTCCACTCACCCACTGCCCTCCCTATCCCAGAGAGGAGCCAGACTAGCGAGGAGGCCTCACTACCTTCAGGAAGCGGATCCCAAGGGCCCTGATCTCTTTACCACATGTCCTGTGGCCTTTGATGGGAATTCCATATCCCCTTTTATCCTCTCCCAGAGGCCTGGCTGGGGGAAAGAGAGAGATTAAAAAAAAAAAAAAAAAAAAAGGCAGCCAGGTGGGATACCTGAGGCTGTGCTGAGTGCCCTTCAGCTGCAAGTACCCCTCCCCTATCTATCCCTCTGGCAATTCCCTGGCTTTGCCTCTTGCCACCCTATCTCATTGGGTTCATATTTAGTCACTCTGGCTTTTTTCTTCATTTGGACATACATGCAATTTCAAGCCTTTTTGCTCATCTAGCCATCTATCCATCCTTCCATTCTACAGAGTCTATTAAGAACTTACTGTGTGCCAGACCCTGTCCTGGGTGCTTGGGATATGACAGTGAACAAAACAAAGTCCCTGCTCTCACTGAACTTTCTAGTGGGTGGACACAAGAAAAGAAAGCAACGAGTAGCTCAGATTATGATGAGTATTACAGAGACCATCAGGTTGAGGGTAATAGTGTCTGATGAAGTGACCGTTAAGCAGAGATCTGAAGTAAGTGAGGGTGTGATCTGGGGAAAAAGTGCTGTAGGCGCAGAGCACAGCAAGGTCAAGGGCTCTGAAGTGAGAGCAAGGCTAGTGTGCCTGGAGGGAGAAGCCAGGGTAAGCAGACCATTAGGACTGGTAGGCCACTGTGAGGACTTTGGCCTTTATTCTGAATGAGATAGGGGCCAAAGTGACTGGACATGTTTCCAAGGGTTATGTTGCTACTGTGTTGAGAATAGAGACAGGGGACACAAGTATAAAGGGGGAGGTGAGGTAGGAGGCCATTGCAGTCATACAGGTGAGAGATGTTGCTGGAGGTGGTGAAAAGCAGTTGCAATAAGATAAACTTTGAAGCCAGGAAGAAGCTGATTTGTTGGTCTGAGGTGTGAAAGAGAGAGAGATGAAAAAGAGAGTCAGAGTTAGAGGTTTCTGGCCTGAGCAACTAGAAAGGATGGAACTGCCATTGCCTGAGATGGGGAAGACAGAACAGGTAGGTCGGAGATAGGGTGAGGAAATCAGAAGTTTGATTTTTGGACATGTCAGTCAATTATGCCAATTAAATATTGGAGTGGAAGAGGTGTCAGAAAGAAAGTTGAATATACCAGTGGGGAGTTAGTTCATGGGGGAAACTAGACTGGAAAACCACATTTAGGAATCCTAAATGTATAGGTGATGGTCAAGGCCCTGAGACTAGATGGAGTCTCCAAGGAATTAATGTGGACAGAAGGTTCCAAGGACTGAGCCCTTGGCTCTGCAAGGCTTGGGGAGGGGGGTGACAGAGGCTGAGGAGTGGAGGGTAGGGAACCCAGTGAGGAAGTTTCAGGAAAGAGAGGTGATCAGCTGAGTCCAATGCTGGCATCAGCAGGCACACAGGCAGCCTGCTCAACTCCAGGTAGCTGGGGTGCTGGGTGTGAAAGCCTAGTTGGGAGTGGTTCAAGAAAAAACTGGAGGGGAGGAATCAGGAATAGTAGTATAGGTGTCTTTCAACTTTTTTTTTCCTTTGTAAAAAGCAAGCAAAGAGCAAAAGAACGTAGTTGGAGGGGGATCAAGAGATTGTTTTGAGCAGTTTTCCTTGTAAGATGGGAGAATAGCAGCATGTTTGTGGGCTGATGAGAATGACAAAGGGGGGAAACTGATCATGAAGGATAGGGGGGAACTGAAGAAACAACACCCCCTTTTTCATCTCTCTCTCTTTCACACCTCAGACCAACAAATCAGCTTCTTTCTGAGTGTGTTGGAATCAGTGCAGGAGAGAAAGAATATCCCTTGTTGTTATTGCCAGGAGGGACTTTCTCCAACTTCCCTAAGAAAGCAAGGGGTCAGTTAGGGCTGGAGTGACCTGGGAGGATACTGGAAGGAGGCAGGACTTGCTGGGGCCTTTGAAGGATGGGAAAGAGTTAGTTGGGAGAGGGAGGACACTTCCAATGTGTGGGACTGTGTAGGCCAGAGGGCTGATTTTTTCTAGATTTCTTTAGGCCCTGTACGCAGAGAGGAAAGCTGGCTTGCATTGCTGGCTTGTGTTACCTTATTGGAGGGATCAGAGAAGCCTGTGATGTTCACAGACAATAAACAGAGAACAGGCAACTTGCCCCAAGTCACAAAGAGAATCAGCCCAACAATGACACATACCTGTCCTAACCATTCCCACTCCTTGGAGCTCACAGCATGAGGCCCCCTTCCTCATCTTCCTATGGCCCCTCCCTCCCCCTTATACAGCTCCAAGTTCACCACTTCTCCAGCCAAGGAGTATAAGGACATGGAAGAAGAATGTTCAGATCTTGTGGCTGGACCCCTGCTCCCCTCAGAAGTCTGTTCCTCAATCTGCATCATTTGTTGCCTTACTATAACCTGTAGAGGTAGGAAAAACACTTGCCAGAGGGAGAAGGACCCCATTCTGACCTTGGGCAAGCCAAACCTCCTCTATGAGACTCAGTTTTATCATCTGTAAATATATTATCTACTTAGGTGCAGTGTTGTGGGCACTGAGTGATGACATGGATGTGCCAGCACTCCCTGCTCAACTCCAGTCCCTCCTCCTTCACCAACCTCAAGTCCATGAATGCACCCCACTGCTTTCCATCTTCAAAGACCCATTTTAGGTGCTGCCCTGATCCCCACTCTAAAAATAGCCTCAGCTGCCTCTAAATTCCCAGAATTCATTCTTCCCTTTTCTTTCCCTCCCTCCCTCCCTTTCTTTTGTTCTTTCTTGACCACTTTCGTCTATGTTCCACGTTAGATGATAAAGAGTCCGTGAGGATTGGTCACAGTTGGATCCAATTTATATCTCTAATGGCTAACAGTGTCCAGCGCAGTGAGGGTGTTGTAAAAGTGTGTGCTGGCTGGCTGGAAACAGTGTACCTGCAGGAAATGGGCTGCAGCCCTTGCAACAAGGAGTTTGCAGCTGCCTCTCTGGCCTCCTTGGGTTTATCCCCTAAATGTTTATTATTACTAGGACCTGAACCATATCCCAAAGGATCCTCCAGACAGGGTTCTGGGAGTTGTGCTGTGCTGGGGGCTGCTCTTTGACCTAGACTGAGGGAAGAGCTTCCTGTGTGGTGAGAGCTAGGGCTGTGGCAGGTGACCCGTCCTTAGAAGTCCTTTTGTCGACCCTCCCTCTCCACTTGCAGTTACTGGGGGTTGACACAAGGGGGCAAGGCCCAGTGGATGGGGGAACAGTCCCCTTCAAGCTTTGCCAGGCAGGCAGCTAGAGACCCCTGGGCAGCAGTTGTAAGCAGTAGACAAAAAGCCTGGGACAAAAGGCCTGTGGGAGCCATGGTGAATAGATTAATGAGATTTCCATAGGAGGCCCAACAATGGGATTCTCCACTCCAGCCCCTTTGTCCCAGGCTGAGATAATGGAGCCCCCAGGAGCTTGCCCAGGAGGGCAGCCTCAGCTCCTTCTCCACACAGGCCTAGAGCCGCCACACAGCTGCCCCTCCTTCCCTGCCCCACCCCCAGCCATGACAGTCCAATTCCAACCTCCCCATTGGTAATGGAATTCTGAATCATAGAATTTCTGTAAGATGGGAAAGGGTAGTGTTAGGGCCTCCTTAGGGAGTTAAGGGGGGGGGGCCTTGACACTACATTGTTGGGGTCCCTTAGCACCACATCATGTATAAAATTTAAAGAATTCCTAGTGAGAGAAAAGTTTGAGGTCCACCACCTACACCAAATGTCTCATTTGACAAATGAAGAAAGTGAAGGTTAGAGAGATTAGGTGTCTTGCCCTTGTTAGTACAGAGACAGTTCAGGGTGTTTGCTGCCCCTGGATGCCAGTGGAAGTATAGGAAGAGTATGTGAGGGAAAAACATCCCCCTTTTACTTTCACACTACACTGTTTCACTTCTGACACTAGATTTGTGGGTTTTCCACACCAGTCAATTCTGTAACATCAGCTGGGTGTCCTACGAATTTAGCTAAATTCTGACTATTTACATAGAGATAGTGTGAGATCCCATAGGTTAGGGGCTCGGTCCCACAAGACTGCCCCAGTTCAGATGCTAATCTCAAGTCCAGATTATGGCTGGTGTTTCTGACTGATGGGCTATAAATCAGAGGTTCCCACACCCCACTCCTTGGGTTCAATTAATTTGCTAGAGTGGCTCACAGAACTCAAGACACCAAGTTACTTACTTGATTACCAGTTTACTATAAATAATATAACTCAGAACAGCCATATGGAAGAGATGCATATGGTAAGGTATGTGGGAAGAGGTGCAGAGATTCCATGCCCTCTCCCAGTACACCACCCTCCCAGCACCTCCATATTTTCACCTACTCGGGAATCTCTCTGAACCCCCATCCTTTTGATTTTTTTGTGGAGACTTCATTACAGAGCCATGATTGATTGAATCACTGGCCATTGGTGATTGAGTTTGATCAGGAGCTCCTCTCCTTTCCCAGGAGGTGGAGTGTGGGGCTAAAAGTTCCATGGACTGCGCTGGTTCCTTTGGCAATCAGCCTCCATTCTTAGATTACCTAGGGCCTTTCCAAAACTCACCTCATTAACATAAACTCAGGTGTGGTTCAAAGGGGCTTTTTATGAATAACAAGACACCCATTTTACCCATGTCTCTGAAGCTACTTCAGGAACTGAGAACTAGAGGCCAAACATTATAACAAGATGCTCCCATTGCTCTATGCTTAGGAAATTCCAAGGGTTTTGGAAGTTGTGAGCCAGGAACAGTAGATGAAGACTAAACATATATTTCTTATTATAAATCATACTATCACATTCTGTGTCAGGCCCAATGCACAAAGTGCCCTCCCTGGGCCTGGTCCATGGAGGATAGAGAGGTCCACGAGGACTGAAGTTGGTGCACTGAATATTTTGGCTATTTGTGAAGGCCAAATCACTTCTCTCATTGATCCTGGAAGACTTCCTAAAAATGAAGGGACGGGTTTAAGGAATTCTTTACTTAACTTTCCATCCATCAATTCCTTCGTTTACTATTTATTCATCGCCTCTGAGTTTGAAGGACTGCACTCTGTGGGTGGAGTCAAGTGGATCCAGCCTCCTATGTGTGGGAAGGCACTTGGCTTTCAAGGGTCTGCAAAGAAAGAGCTGCTTCAGGAGACTGACCTTGCTCACCAAAGGGTGCAGTTTCAGAAACTTGCCTTTTCTCCAGAGTCCCAGCCACCCCCAGGGAAGGCCACAGATCTAAATAAGAAATTGTCTGCTCAGCCTAGGGGTGTGGATGCTTATCAGATGGCAAGTTTGCAGGGAAAGGAACAGCTCTACTTGGGCTGTTTTGCGGTGAGAAGACACAGATTCTCTGCCGGGAGGGCACAGGCAACTTGGGGTTCTGCTGCCCTCTACCCGTAGTAGCTGCTTCCAACTGCAGGTCTGAAGGGTATAGGTATAGGTATTTGAGACATAGCTACGTTGGCAGGCAAATACAGACTCATTTCTATAGGGCCAAGGAAATGAGTATTGGTGTAGGCTGGGTCATGGCCTCAGGCCCTTCCTTGGCTTTGAGCACTTGGGGCAGGTGAGGGGAGGGCAGTGCAGCCAAGAGATAGGGAAAGCCTGGGCTCTGTAGTCAGACTGCTGCTGTCTGAATCCTGCTCCACTATGTCACATCTGTGTGACCTTGGGGATATATGAATCTACTTCAGTCTCCTCATTTGTAAAATGGGGATAAAGACAATAACATTGATCTCATAGGACTGTTGTGAGGGTTACATAAGATGAAGCAGAGAATAGGGGCTGGTTCTAGCCCCAGTGCTAGGAAAACAGCATGAGGGCTATTCCGTCATATCAACTGGAAGGAACCTCCCTCATAGAACATTCTCTCCAAATTCCCCCAACACCGAGAAGTGACTTGTTCAGAGTAACTAAGCAAGATTGGGTCACTGCTCAGGTTCTTAATTGTACCATTTATCACACTACTTTGTACCACAAACTGGACTGTGTATTTTGCATATATTATATAATCTTCATGACCACTCTGCAAGGTATATGTTATGCCCTTTAACAGATAAACAAATTGAGCTTCACTGAGGTCAGGCAGCCTGACAACGGTGATACAAATGAGCCTGGATTCAAACCTAGGTATTCCAGATTCAAAGCCCACACTTTTTCCCAAGTCCCTGGGCCCTTCCTCACTTCCAGGTTAGTGGAAGTGGAGGACTGGAATATATTCCTATGAATCTGGGAGGAAGGTAGGATCTTCTGAGAAGATCCCTCCTGCAGAACACTGAATAATGACTGGAGCTTGTGAGCTAGGTCACAGGCAGGTGGAGTCCAAGTGTGAGAGCAAGAGGGCTGTAACTAGCCTGGGGGTGGTGGCAGGGGGTGGAAGAGAGAGAGAGGGGAAGGGAGGAGGGGGCGGGGAGGAGACAAAGGCAAGGGTGGGGCTAGGTGTGTCAGGAAGTGCCCAATTGTGACAGCACTTAAAGCTCCAGAGAGACCTAGATAGTGTATAACATATGTGTACATGCATGGACAACTGCATTTGTCTCTGCAGATGTGCACATCTGTGCATGGTCTGGGTGGTGTAGGCATGCATGCTGCTGTGTGCTTAGGCTCACGTGGGTCAGCATTCTCAGCTTGTGTGCAGGTTGGAAACCTCACCGCCCCCTCCCTCAAACTTCTGTCCTCCTCTCACCCTCCTTGGGTCTGTGAGTTGAGCCTGCACCTTGGGCAGTTGAGTTCTGGCCAGACCTTTGTTCTTTTCCTTGGAAGAGGTGAAATAAAGTCTTGAGATCAAGTGCTATGTGACTAAGTTCAGGAGAAATTGCTGATCTGGTCCCCAGCTTCCCAGTTAGACTACTAAAGGACCTCTAGCAAAGGCCAGATCATTGCATGTAGACAATGATGATTAAAAAAAGAAAGATGGGCTGGTAGCTAGTGGAGGACTAAGGTTCCAGGAGGTCTTTTTGAAGATGGGAAACAATTATTAGCTTGTTATGGGAGGGAGCTAGGACAAGGTGTTGGGGAGAAACAGGTAATTAACAGGGCAAGGTCCTAGCCAGGCACCAGGATAGGATCGAGGGCTAGGGTGGATGGACCCTCAGGCCCACCTGCCTGCAAAGTGGATGTAGATGTAGATAAAGGTGAAAACAGAAGGCTAGAGGTATGGGAGATGTGCTTTGGCTAAAATGGAAGAGACTGCTTGAAGTGGAAAGCCAGCATATGAGTGAGTTGAGGGTAGTAATGAAGTGGGCTGGCTGAGCTGCCAGGGACAAGGACTCCTCTAGGTAGGGGTTAGGAGCAGCCTGAGAGGGACTAATCCTGGAGTAGATGTGATAGAGTGGGTGTGATGCTGGGAGGACAGGTTTGGAGGGCCACAGGTGGGTTCCTGGAGTCCGCAATTGCTAGGTGGAGTGGTTCAGTGATGACCAGGGCCTGAGTGCTTGGCCTTGAGTAAAGAGGGGGAGCAGAGGGTCTGGCAGGGGGCGAAGGAAATGCATGTGGACAAGTCCAGACACAGAGCCATCTTTACTATGTCTATGTATGTTCTTCTGAGAGGAGCGACCCTTTTTCCCCATCATGCTCACTTTAATATGTTCAGGGAAAGTGCTTCATCAAGGTTAAATAACTTTTCTCTACATTAAGGAGTCAAAGTACAAATAACAGTGAATAGAAAAAAACAGGTTTGGGGTCTATGTGGTAACACAATATCTGCATTTGTATACCTCTGATATTACCTTATATCAGTGGTCCCCAACCTTTTTGACACCAGGGACTGGTTTTGTGGAAGACAATTTTTCCATGGACCAGGGTGGGGTGGGGGGATGGTTTCAGGTGATTCAAGTGCATTACATTTATTGTGTATTTTATTTCTATTATTATTATATTGTAATATATTATGAAATAATTATACAACTCACCATAATGCAGAAGCAGTGGGAGCCTTGAGCTTGTTTTCCTGCAAATAGTCCCATCTTGGGGTGATGGGAGACAGTGAGACTCGAAGTATGTTGCTTATGTCCAGTATACTTCGTAATGTCACTTTGGTTGCTGTCACTGCAGAAAACCCTGCTTCACAAAGATAGGATGTTGGAAATGGAAGCAGGCTTTTCAGCGCTTTTGTGGCAATCTCAGGATATTCCGCCTTGACTTTAGTCCAGAACAAATGAAGATTTGAAGTAGTCTCAAACATACTTTTAAGGCCACCATCATTTGCAGTCTCAAGCAGTTGATCCTCTTCTAGCACCTTCTAGCACAAAGTCGATTTACCTGGTTTATTCAAAATGGGTCGCGGATCCATTCCCTCCCAGTTCAGGGGCCTTTTGTGGTTGGGAAGTAATGCTGAAACTCTTTTGAAAGCTGAAGTAAGTGATCATGCACCAGCTAGAAGAAGGCACTGGCTCAGTCTCTTTTAAAATCTCTGCTAATGTTTGAGAGATGTTAAAAATCATCACCTCTATAATTCCAGTTTGGCTTTGAATGCAGCCACTTTATCTGCCAACTTGAACGCAGTTGTTGTTCTCCCCTTAAGTGACAGATAGAGTTGGTTAAGCAGATTGAATACGTCATACAAGTAAGCAAGTTTTGTGACCCATCCTGTGTTACTGAAATGTGCTGCTAGTGGTGACTGTTTTTTGAAAAGAAATCTCTAGAGCAGCTCTCATAGCTCAAAAACTCTGGCCAGTGATCTACCTTTAGAAAGCCATCTCACTCCTGTGTATAAAAGACCTGTGTGCTCTGTGTCCATCTCCTCACAGAGTTGCACAAACAGACGTGAGTTAAGGGCACGTACTTTAATGAAGTTGATAATTTTAATCACATTCTGCAAAACATTGTTAAGTTCACGGACACTTTTTGGCTAGTCAGTATTCCTCTATGGATGACACAGTGCATAGACTCACGTTCAGAAGCGACCTCTTTGACCCAAGGAGTGAAACATAAAGTCTAGTTATGGTAGCCGCTCCATCTGTGCACATGTAATCAAAGACTTGAATAGTTCTGCAGCTGTAGTGTTGGCTGGCAACAAAAGTACACAATATCTTCATACACATCCTCCTGAAAAATATATTGCACAAAAACAAGCATTGTCGCCTTGTCGTCAACATTGGTAAATTCATCAACCTGGATTGCATACCACAGTGACTCATTAATCCTAACAACTGCTCTTCAATATCTTCTGCTATTTCATCAATTCACAGTTATGGTGCTAGCCGAAAGAAGAACACATGCCCCCTTTTGAGCTGTAGCCTCTCCTAAAAATTCACGACACATGTCCTTAGCAGCAGGCAGAATCAATGCTTCACCAATAGTAAAGGGCTTCTTAGCTTTAGCAATGTGATTAGCCGCTAAGAATGATGCTCTCAGAGCAGACTCATTTGATGAAGTGGTGGCCTTCAATAATTGCTTCTGTGCTTCACGTTCGTGTTTTGTTCTTTTAAAAAACTCCAAAGGTTTGTCTTTCAATTCGGGGTGCTTGGTCTCCATGTGGCGAAACAGTTCAAGGTGTTATGGCTTCTCTGGATAGCCAGTTGCTACATATTATACAAAGCAGGCTTGGAGAATGTGAATCACCTGTTGTAATGAACCTGTAATTTAGGGCTCTTGGCATTTTCTTTTAAATGCAGCTTTCTTTTTGTTGGCAGTCTTAGAGTCTTCTCCTGTCTCATCATTGGGTCCTTCTCCCTTTTCCAAGCAGCTCTCCAGTGATGTTCGTTTTTTACTCATTTTGGCTAGGGTTGGCTTGTGGGCTTACTAAAACTGTGACTGAGACAAGTGCACAGTGTGGAAAAGAGGCACGGATAGAATAAAATAAGTGTTGGATTCTGACTTAAAACCTGCCTGCCACCAGATGCTGCTGTACAACTGAAGTACATCAACTCACTTGCCACTATACAGCCTGCCAGTGATGCAGCTTAATTGTCACTTGCCATTCACTGATAGGGTTTTGATATGAGTCTGCAAACAATTGATTTATTTTGGTCTCTCTGCAGTCCAACCTTTCTGCTAATGTTAATCTGTATTTGCAGCTGCTCCCCAGTGCTAGCATCATTACCTCAGATCCACCTCAGATCATCAGGCATTAGATTCTCATAAGGAGCGCACAACCTAGATCCCTCGCATGTCCAGTTCACAATAGGGTTGGTGCTCCTATAAGAATCTAATGCCTGATGATCTGAAGTAGAGCTGAGGCAGTGATGCTAGCACTTGGGAGCAGCTGCAAATACAGATGAAGAAGGTCCGCTTGCCTGTAAGCTGCTCACCTCCTGCTGTATGACCCCGTAACAGGCTGGTGGTGGTCCATGGCCTGGGGGTTGGGGACCCCTGCTTCATATGACCCTGAAACCAGAACCGCTTGTGATTTCTGATGTCCCAGGAAATTACCCTCTGATACCAGATAATGCCTCTGTTCTTTGGAGACCCATCAGTAGGAGCTGGGGAGCTTACATATCTGCCCCCTATAGACCTTACACTCAGCTCTTCCCTCTTGCTATTGGTGGTCGGGATCACCTCTCAGATGGGAGCAAAATAACCTTAAGGACTCTGCTTTTTAAGTTTTAGTATCTTTGGCTCATGCCTTCCCTAGGGCAGTGAGAGTGAGTAAACAGTTTTACTTTCAAAGACTGTCCTCTCCCATTGATGTCAGTTCACAGACATAGAAGGTGGTGCTGTCAACAAGCTGCTGCAAGTAAGGGCAACTGTGGAGAACCCGAGAAGTTACTTGTTTATTTTCAACCTCTTCTACTACCATTCCCTACTTCCCTCCAGGCTTAGAGTGTATGGTTATGTAGGTCGCGCACTGCACATAAGCCATATTTCTAAAGGGACATGATTCGCATCATAGATACAGTAGATCTATAGATTTATTATGACAATGTTCCAGAAGGGCAATAAATTGTCTTGAGGAAGGGAACAGGGCATAGGGCATATGAGCTAACCCAACTCAGCCTTTCTGAATGCATTGTGCTCTGTACCTTTAAAGGTGCTGCAACCCTCTAGCCTGTCTGGTCAACTTGGTCCCTCACCCTTCAAGGTCCAGTGAAGGCACCACTTCCCTGGTGAGGCCATCTCAACTAGTCATGGCACATTTCACTGAGCCTCAGAATGCTTGGCACACATCTCTATTTTCTCAGCTCATGAATGATGTTGTCTCTCTCCTCTGCCCAGCTGAATAATCATATTCACCTTGTAATCTGGCCCCTTGCCAAGCACAGCACTTAGTATTTGCTCAATAAAAATTTGTTGACGAGAGAATGTTGAACCTGTAAGGCTAATCGTCCTACCAAAAGCTTAGGTTTGAGAAATACTCATCAACAAAAACTGTCTCTGGTATGTCATGGGTCTATTTAGTCTGAAAGTTTAGCCTTGGATCAGGCTAACCCATTGGAGCCATGTGCAGGGAGAGTGCAGTTCCCCAGGCCCTGAATCCCTTTATCAGTGTTTGGCCCGTACCTTGACTGGTGCTGAGTGACAGTGTAAGAAAAAGCCATGTAATATTTCTGCTGTGTTTGTGGTATGGCTTCCTAAGATGACATTATTATATCTCACAGGTCTGCTTCCTGAGGTCCATGAAAAAAAGTTCTGTGATCTTTATGTCAGGAACATTTTGCTGCTTTTGACTATGTTTCTTTACTTTGGAAAGTGAGTTATTTGATTAGTAGGAAGCTCAGAAACAAATCTATGACCCACTTTCTATGATATGCACTAACTTTGCCTTGCTGTGAACTAACTTTCCCCCCGTCTTCTCTGGAATATGATTTGTCTGTTCTAAATAACCTTTCCGTATTGTGGTGAAACATTTTGGGAATGAGGCAGGTGGCAGGACCTGCCCTGGGCACACAACCATCATGTGCAGAAATGGGTCTGGAACCCAGGTGTTCTGACTTCATCAGGCAAAAAACTAAAAGAAACCGAATGGAAAGGAGGTGAATGCTTCTGGGTCAGCATCTAGGGTTTCCTAGGGAGGATGAAGCACTGCCAAAGACGCATATCCCTTACTTCAGAGCCAAAGGGGCCCCTGGAATCTCTGGGAAGGCTAAGGTGAACAGAGCACTTAGGACTATCAAACAGGCTAGAGGCCCTGCGGCAGGCCTCACTCATTTTTACATAACACTAGTGCCTCTGTAGTGCCTATCTAGCACATGGTAGCTGTGCAGCAAACAGCTGTTACTAAATAAGCCACATTTGGGTTTCACTATTCCTAGGCCTGGGGTGCCCCACCCATTGCTTGACCCTTCACTTATATTAGGTCTGAAAGTGAGGACCATGTGTCCAGGAGGGCAGTACTAGTGTCGCCAGGACAAAATAATAATCACTGCCTATATGGTGAAGTTAGGGCCAAACATGTCGTTTTCAGATACTTCTTGGCTCTAAGGGAAGTCTTTTTAAATAACTTTAATCCTGGGACTGAGGGACAAGTATTGTGTACTTGGTGCTGGAGAAGGAGCCCTAGGAGGGTGGTGGATGCCAGAGAACCAGGCTGTCCCAAGCTTCGGTCTCAGTGGGTTGGCCTGTGGCTAGCGGTCTGTGGGTTCTGCAGGACCTATCTAGCCCCTTCCTTCTTGCTTGCAGCTGTCGAAGATGCACTGGACACCGGAACACGCCCAGCCCCTCAACCAGTGGCCAGAGCAGCACCTGGACGTCTCCTCCACTACCCCGTCGCCGGCCCACAAGTTGGAGCTGCCCCCAGGGAGTCGCCAGCGCTGCCACTATGCTTGGGCACACGACGACATCTCTGCCCTCACTGCCTCCAACCTCCTCAAGCGCTATGCAGAGAAGTACTCAGGGGTCTTGGACTCGCCCTACGAGCGCCCCACCCTGGGCGGCTACGGCGATGCCTCCTTCCTCAACGGTGCCAAGGGGGACTCCGAGCCCTGGCCAGGGCCAGAGCCACACTACCCCTTGGCCTCACTCCACGAGGGCCTCCCGGGGACCAAGTCAGGCAGTGGGGGCGGCTCCGGCGGCCTCGGGGGCTCCCCAGTTTTAGCTGGGAACCTACCTGAACCCCTCTATGCCGGCAATGCGTGCGGGGGCCCGTCGGCGGCATCCGAATACGCGGCGAGCTACGCGGGCGGGTACCTGGCCCCCGGTTACTGCGCGCAGACTGGCACCGCGCTGCCTCCACCGCCCCCTGCCACGTTGCTGCAAGCTCCACCTCCGCCGGGCTATGGCCCCACAGGGTCTCTGTACAACTACCCCGCAGGGGGCTACGCCTCACAGCCCGGCTACGGGACTTTGCCTCCGCCTCCGGCCCCGCCACCGACCTCCTACTTGCCCTCGGGCCTGGCGGCGCCCACGCCCCTGCCTGCGCCCGCCCCGCCCCGGCCCGCGCCCACCTCCTACAGTTTCCAGGCTGCCACTCAAGGCGTGGAGGCCGGGGTGTCGCTGAAGCGCAAGGCCACGGATGAGGGTGCAGAGGGCCGTTACCGCAAGTATGTGTACCAGCCCGCCAAGGCTCCGGCGGCCGACGGCGCATCCTATGCCTCCGTGGACAACGGTGAGTGTGGAGGCAACGGGTTCCGAGCGAAGCCGCCGGGAGCTGCGGAGGAGGCATCTGGCAAGTACACAGGGGGCGTCCCCCTCAAGGTCCTGGGCTCCCCGGTCTACGGTCCACAACTCGAGCCCTTTGAAAAGTTCCCAGAGCGCGCCCCGGCGCCGGCTCCTCGCGGGGGCTTCGCCGTGCCGTCGGGGGAGCCTCCCAAAGGTGTGGACCCGGGAGCCCTAGAGCTGGTGACGAGCAAGATGCTGGACTGCGGGCCCCCAGTGCAGTGGGCAGACGTGGCAGGCCAGGGCTCGCTTAAGGCGGCGCTGGAGGAGGAGCTGGTGTGGCCCCTGCTGAGGCCGCCCGCCTACCCGGGCAGCCCGCGCCCGCCGCGGACCGTTCTGTTCTTCGGGCCGCGTGGCACCGGCAAGGCGCTGCTGGGCCGCTGCCTAGCTACGCAGCTGGGCGCTACGCTGCTGCGCCTGCGCGGATCCACACTGGCGGCGCCTGGCGCGGCGGAGGGCGCACGCCTCCTTCAGGCCGCCTTCGCGGCTGCGCGCTGCCGCTTGCCCGCGGTGCTTCTCATCAGCGAGCTGGACGCGCTGCTACCTGCCCGGGACGCCGCTGCCGCGGGCGCGTTGCAGGTGCCGCTTCTGGCTTGCCTGGACGGTGGCTGCGGTGCGGCGGCCGACGGCGTGCTGGTTGTGGGCACCACCTCGCGGCCCGCGGCTCTAGACGAGGCCACTCGTCGGCGCTTCGCTCTCCGCTTCTATGTGGCGCTGCCCGACGGTCCGGCCCGCGGGCAGATTCTACAACGGGCGCTGGCCCAGCACGGCTGCGTGCTGAGCGAGCGGGAGCTGGCGGCCCTGGTGCAGGGCACCCAGGGCTTCTCTGGGGGCGAGCTGGGGCAGCTCTGCCGGCAGGCAGCGGCCGGAGCCGGCCTCCCGGGGCTGCAGCGCCCCCTCTCCTACAAGGACTTGGAGGCAGCGCTGGTCAAAGTGGGACCCAGGGCCTCCCCCAAGGACCTGGACTCGTACGTGGAATGGGACAAAATGTATGGCTTTGGACACTGACGGCGCGCAGGGGAGGCCGCGGGAGCCGCCCCCCCCTCCCCGCCCCCTCCGTTTGGGAGGGATGTCTTTAACTCACCGGGCTGGAAGGGTGCCGAGTGATGAATGTGCAGTGGGAGAGGGGAGGGGACTGCCGGTGACTTTTTTTCGTGGGAAGAAAAATGCTTCTGCTAGGCAGATAGATGCCATATGCGCTGTGTACTCAGGTTTTTCCTATTTATTGTGGACGGGAAGCTCGCCATCTCCGCTCCGCGGACGGGCGGACCCGGGATGGGCTGGTAACCCGGGGCCTAAGGCACTCCTGCTTCTCTCGCCACAATCCTTTGTCTCCTCGCTTTCTGAATGGCTCCCTCCTCCTCATCCACTCTCCCGTCTTTCTCTGCATTTAGTTTTCCTTGTCGTTTTGTCACTGCCCCCCCCCCCATGCTGGCCCTGTTTCTCTTGCTCCTCCCTCCCCTATCTCTCCATCTATCATCCTCTGTGCTTCTGTCTCCATCCCTTGCTCTCCAGCCTCCCTGTGTCTCTTGGTCCCTCTCTCCTTCTGTCCCTGTCATTCAAAGACGGCAGTGTCCCTTTGCAGGAGATCTAGAGGTCCAGGGGCTGAGGAGGCAGGGGGTAGGGAATTCTCTCCCATCCCATTACACCTCAGCTGAATCCTTGGGTCTTTGGGGGAGGGGTGGGGGGGCATCACACATACAAAAAAAAAGAAAAGAAAAGAAAAAAGAAAAAAAAAAAAAGAACACCCAAAGAAGGGTTTTTTTGTTATTGTTGTTGTTTGTTTTTGAGGAGGAAATCTCAGAAATGTAGCGTGTTTAATATTTAGGCCTCTTATTTTTGTGAGATATGTAGGACTTGGCTGTTTTTATTTTGACAACTCAGGAAGAAACTAACCTCAGAAAGAATGTTAGACTTTGGCTACTCTCTTGTGTGTTCCCCATCCACCACCCTTAGCCTCAGGGGAGCAAACTCCCAGAAGACTCAGAAAGTGATACTTTGAGGAAGGAGAGAGGAGGACCCAGAGCCACATGTAGACCCCTGTTCTTCCTGGGACACAAGCGGAATGTATTGTAGGACTTCCTCCCCACCTCCACAGTTGTAGGCAGAGGTGTGGGGGAGTGCATTATGTGATTTGATAGCAGGTAGGTCTTCCTGCTCTCCCCACTGGGCCCCACTCTCAGCTTAGTATTTTCTATGAATGATTAACGAAACTTGGAATACCCTTGCCTACTTTCTGCCCCAGACTCAGAAAGTCTAAGAGCGCCCAAATGGGAACGTGACCTGAGCAGAAAGTCTCCAGAGAGGTCATCTCACCTGTCCCTAGTCCAGGCAGGTGTCTTATAACTTAGGCTAAGAGGATTCCCTTGGGAGGGAAGACAGTCTACTGTCCACAAGTCTGGTGGGCATGAAACTGATTATGAACCCAGCCTTTCTTGTCTGCTGGGAGGTTCTGAGGTGGGTGAGCATCCTTCATAGGAGAAGGTTCTGTGGGAAGTACGCTTCTCCCATTCTCGTAGGGTTCTAGGTCTGGAGCTGCAGGGGCTGCAAGAGGGCAAAGGAGATGAGTAGACTTTCCCCCGACGTTGGGTTTATTCTCATTCTTACCCACACTTTCCACTAGAAGTCCAGGCTTAGTTGGCCTTCTTCTGAGAACCATATTCCTCGCTTTCCCACCAGCTTCCTATGATGGGGCTTCAGCAGTTTGCTCCCTTCCCCCAGGGAGCCCATTTCACAATTCTGACCTATGGTCTAAAGTTGGGAGGAACAAGCCCATACCCCTACCTCTTCTCCCTCTCTCCCCAGCCTCTCTTCCTGTTCTCTGCCTGCCCTTACAGCTTCTACAGTCTTAGTACCACCTCCCACTCCCAGCTGGGATGGTGTCCACAGGGAACATTTCAGGTGCCAAGGTGCTGAGGGCCTGTACTGGTCTAGCAGTGTTAACAGAAAAGCTGCTCTGAGTTTTCCCCCTTTTTTACCCTTGGTCTCTTTCTGGCCCTCCTCTCCTTGGAGCTGGCTGATTGCAGGACTTTGGTGCCTCAGAAGCAGTGGGATGGGCCACAGGGTCTTGGCTGTAAAAGGCCCTAGGAGGGAGCAAGGAGTGAGGAGGTTCTCTCAGGTGTGTATATGGGGTGGGGGGAGGGCGTCAGGGAAGTGGGGTTGGGATCCCTTCCCTTTAAGAGGCAGGCAGCTCTGGGGGTGGGGGGAGCTCACTGACCGAGACCCAGGGCCCCCACCTCCTCCTCTACTGGCCTTGGGGAACTTTGCACAAGGAGACATCCCCCAGTCTACTAGCACCTACCTCATGGGCGCTGGGGCAGGTGGGGGAAGGGCAGGTCCAGCTCTGGCAATGTTGGGGGGAGCATACCAAAGAATCCAGGGGCAGGGGTTGAAGGGCAAACTGGCCCTCTCCTTCCTCTACCCAGATTGGGGTTGGGGTCCTCTCCTCCAACTGAAACCATTTCTACCTCATTTTGCTGTGTGTTGTACATGGAAGTATTTATCTCCTGTCTGATGATGCTCTGCAGTTGTGGTCTACCTCAGAAGAGACTGTATTTTAAAAGAAAGTATTACACAGTATTAAAGCAATGACATGTGGTTTCCAGAAGATTTCTTGGGGGTAGCAGGATGTGGAGAGAGCCCTGTGGAGACCTGGGCATCCAGGTCTGTTGGTGCCATTGGTGCGATTCTGTGGCTGTTTCTATTCCTGGAGCAAAACATTATGGAACCCGTTATTCATTCTGGCACAGGAGGTGCCCACCAGGTTCTGGACACTGAAGCTACCAGGTGAAAAGCCACACCCTCAGGCTCTGAAAAGTCTCTGGATAGGGAAGGTCCTCGTTCAATTCTGAGCCCACAAAACAGAGTGGGGAAAGCTCAAAAATGGATCGTTTGAAAATAAAACTGGATAAAGCTGCTGCTTGAGGAGGGACCACATCAAAATTTTTACATTCCCACATCTGGCACAATATTTGGTACATGGAAGGTACTGATTAAAAAAATGTTGACTAAATCCTCCAACTAATTTAAGGATAAACGTTCTAATGGAGGATGGATAGTCTATCTCAAGAGTGTCCTGGAAAGATCCTAACTCACACAATGGTAGTGGCTTGGGAAGAAAAGCTTCCCAAGTGGGTGGGGATTCAGTCCAATGAAGCTATGGAGGCTGGCAACTGTACTATACTTGTGATTGGTTACTAGAGCATAAAGTGAGGACAAGAGGGGGAGAAAGTGAGGCTGGAGGAATCATTGGGACCAAACCACCGCACATGAGCACCTTGCATGCCCTGCGAAGACCTGAGGCTCCACGATGAAGCCAGTGTGTGTGTGCGCGCGCGCGCGCGTGTGTGTGTTTGGGGGGGACTGATTTGCAAGTTAAGAATTTACACACCAATTCAAGAAATCTTTATTGACTACTTATGCATTAGTTGCTATGGGGACAATAGATAGACCTTACAGTCTAATGGGGGAGAAAATAAAAGGGCAGAGCTGTAGTGTGTTGTGAGAATAAAATGGACCAGTACCTAATGGAATCAGAGAGGGCTTCCCTTAAGGTACCCGTCAGCTGAGGAGTGACCCAAGCAGAACAAAGTGTGTAGTCCAAGATCCAAAGGAGAGCCAGAGCCAAGCTTGCTTGAGGAATGGAAACAAGTTTAGTGAGTAGGAGGGCCCTAGTGTGTGTGGAAGTGGGTGAGGACTGGAGGAGCTTACTTTACCCAGACCAGGGGGTGACAAGTTTTGGATGCCTGTGTGGGAGGGTGAGAATTAGAGTCTATAAATATTTAGTATTTAGCAGGTAAGAGAATTTAGGTATTGATTGGATGTTGGGGATAATGGAGAGCTTGGAGTCTAGGGGTTCTTGTGGAGAATGAGGGGTGGTAAATGGGTTAGATGCTGGAGACTTAATGAATTTGGGACTTTAGTAGGATAGCCAGGCCACCAGCCCCTCCTGGTCTTAGGGGCACTGAGTCTCGCCCATCCTCGGGTATTGGGAAGGTCTCTCACTCTAATTCTTCGGTTTTGTGAGACTTTCCCTCTCAATTCCTAGTTTCTGGGTGTTGGGAGATACTTCTCCGCCCCAGTCGCGTGTGTCCAGGCCAACTTCCTGGTCGCTGGGTGTCAGGACCTCCTTGTCCTAATGGCTGAGTGTGGGAAGCCCTCTCCCCTCCCACCATCTGTGGATCTTAGCGCCCCTCCCCCACCCATGTGCGTTCGGAGCTTCTCCGCCACAGTCGGCAGTCTCCGTCACCGCCGTACGATGGCGGCGTGGGCTGCTGCCAGGGTCCTGGCCCTGGGGCTCTGGGGCTGGGCGCTGGCTCCTGCGGTGGCAATGGACGCCATGGGTCCTCACGCAGCCGTCCGTCTGGCCGAGCTGTTGACCCCAGAGGAGTGCAGCCACTTCCAGTCGCTCCTGAAGGCACCAGAACCGGATGTCGACGCCGAGCTGGCCAGGCTCTCTGAGGACCGGCTGGCCCGGGTAGAGCCGCCGGAGCCCATGTCGGGGTCGCTGGGCCGGCGGTTGCGGCGGGAGGCAGCGACCCCAGCGGCTGACCCTGCGGAGGTCTCCGACGGCTGCCGGGAGGGGCTGGCGGCCTGGCTGGCGGCCAAGGCCCTGACCCTGCCCTGGGACCGCATGGCGCGAGCCCTGCGGCGCAGCGGCCGCCCCGACGTAGCCCGGGAGCTGGGCAAGAACCTCCACCAGCAGGCGACGCTGCAGCTGCGCAAGTTTGGGCAGCACTACCTGCCGCCCCGCGCCGCTGGCGCCGCGGCGCCCCCGGTCCCCGCCCCCGCCCCCGCCCCCGCCCCCGCTCCCGCCCTCGCCCCCGCCCCCGCTCCTGCCCCGCGCCCCCGCCGCGCCTTGGGCCCTGAGCCCAACTGGGATGAGCTGGAACTGATTGTGGAGCGAGTGCCCCAGGCGCCATACGAGCGGAGTCCCGCTGGCTGGGCCAGGCCGCTGGCGCTAGGCTTCCTCACCGGCTTTTTGGGGGCGCTAGGCGCTGGGGCGCTGCTCATCCTGCTCACGCTGTGGATCACAGCCGGCGACGGCGATGGGGCGCGGCCTGGCACTTCTGGCCTGCCCTCTACTGCCCAGCTCAGGCCCTTCGAGACGCATGCCTGGTGGGAGGCAAAGCCGCTCTTGACAGAAGAGCAGCTCCCTTCGCTGGGGGCCTGGGCCCACTCGGCCTGGGCTGCAGGTGGGCCAGATACCCCCTCGCCCCAGTGCCCCAGGCTGTAAAGTGGGGCACAATCCTGGTAATTGCTGCCTTTGACCTATTATAAAAGTTACGAAACACACAAAGGAAGAAGCGATCTGTTTATTTGTTCTTTTGAAATGACGAACATAGCCAGGGGTGCTGTCAATAGCACAGGAAGGGTGGGTGCTATTTTTTTGGGGGGGGGAGGCAAGGTAGGAGGGAAGCCCTCCCAATTCTCTACAGCTTTAGTTCTTTATTTCGAAATTATTCTTCCACTAGGAGCTATCATTTATTGAACACTGCCTGCCAGGCCCTAGGCTAAGCAGTTATGTACATTATTTGATCTAATTTTCAAAAATCAGGAAGATATTCTGTTACACATAAGGAAACTCTGGGGCATAGTCAGGCGTTTGACCCCAGAGTCACCTGAGCTGAAAGTGTGAGTTCCAGAGGAAATGATCTGTGAGCAGTAATGGAGCTTGGGAAGCATAATGGGGGGCAGAACCAGAGAGGAGCTTCTGTTTACTTCCAGGGGCTTCTAGAGTGTTTAGGAGGCTGCACAGCTTCAGGTGTGCCCCCTTCCAGGGGCTACTCCCTCCAACCTGCTCTCCCCACTCTGGCAAGGCCTCCTGAAGGTCTACCTAGAGCTCCAAACCTTTTCCACCCACCTGAGTGGCTGGGGTACTACCAGCCCATCTGAGGACCTGAGCTGAACCTCACACAGACTCTGCTCAGACTATGTCCCTTGCCAGAGGACAGCTGTGGGGTCCTGCTGGGTGGGAGCATTTCCCTGTCCACTGGGCTGAGGGGCTTTGGTGTGAGAGCAATGACAGAATGACAAGCCAGTCCAAGAGGAGAGTTGAAAACAAGATTGACGTAACCCTTTATTGCAAATTCTAAAGTAAAAAGATGTACAGTACAAAGTAAAATTGAAATTTCAGACTATAAACTTCCAATCCACTTATACATTCTCATTTCTCAAGCATTTCTGCCATTTCCGTATAAACGGAAGAGGGAACAAGTCGAGGGGGTGAGGGAAGGAGATACAGCAAGGGAAAAAAATTAAGTGTCTAGAATAATCACAAACCCCAGAAGCAAGTGAAAGGAAAGACGTTTTCTCGACCTGCTGTCCTGGTGATGAGAAGCGGGGGTGGTTGGAGCAGTGCAGTTTTAAATGGCTCTCAGAATAGCAGCATTTATGGTACCATTTCATCTTCCTTAAGTCCAAATAATACTTTGCCCTTCCCTAGTGCCTTTGCCTCTGTATCTCAAAACACTTTACAAAACATTTAGTTAAAGCCTCACAACACCCCTGTGAGGTAGGTCAGTATTATTATCCCCATTTTACAGATGGGGAAACTGAGGCACAGAGAGGTTAAGTGACTTGCCCAAGGCCACACAGCGAGCCAGCGGTCAAGCTGGGCATGGAACACAGGAGTTCTGTCCCTTTTCTGGAACCGCTGGACCCCGCTTCCCCTTTACCTATATACATTCTTCACACACACACACACCACATGTGCACACCCACCCACCCCACCCCACTTAGCCTCTATGTACAGCAAACAGCAGTGGGGGCAGGGGTATGGGGGTGCCCCAGGAGCATTTTAATGGAGGAAATCTTGAAAATCTTTAAAAGGGAATCCAAGAAGGCATAGAGCTAAGCCACAATGCAGACTCTGTGCCAACCTTGGGCCCCTCCCATCCCAGACTTCCTCTTCTCTCCTGATGTCCCCCCTGGCTGGCTAGTTGCAGCCAATTCTTTAGGGGGTGGGGGTACCTGAAAATGAACGAAGCTTTTTGCAAAACTTTGGGCAACATCTGAGAAAATGAGGCATCGTTACTGAAGATGCCTAGGACTCAAGTCACAAAGTCATAACCCATGGTAATCTCACCTCCACAGCAGGCCTGGAGGCAGGCTGGGGGCTGGGGGAGGATGGGGACTGACCTACCAGCCATCTCTCTCCAGAGTGGAGCTACTGGAGCGGACTAGAGTGGGCACTTCAGAATCCTCCTGAGACCAGGAGACATGGCCTAGAGAGGGATGTCCCCAAAGTGGAGCAGGGTGAGGGATGCTCCTCTCCTCTGCACACATGTGAACGAGACCAGCCTTAGTCTGCTGGTTTATTTGTGGGGTGATGGAGGGCAGTGCCCAGCATTAGCTAGCAGAGTGGAGGCTGTTGGGTATCGTGCTCGCCCAAGCTTTGGAGCATTGGGATAGTTTTTTTCTTCACGTACTGGTGAAAAAGGCAGAAGGCCAGCCCAGCTGGGTTGACTGACATCGTTTCTGGGGGCTCTGCCAGGTGAACTGGTGAGGAAGGGGTTTCATGGTCCTTTAAGCACCAGCCTAGTAGGGGAGTAACGCCACACATGCAACAGGTGAATGGGAATGGGTGGGGGAGGGGAGAGGGTCAGGACCTTGCTTTTCTCTCCAATCTCCACTTCTCAGCCAGAACTTTGCCAGAGACCCTTTGATTACTCTTCCTTCCATTCTCTTCCTTTCCCCAAATGTGCTAAGGTCCCAACTCCCAGACCTCTCCCAGGACTCAAGAACTGGTATCAAGCAACAAACACACACCAAGACAGGCTTCCCTTGTACAGTAAAAAGGGTCATTTTTATTTTGTTTCCTTTTTGGCTTATAGTAGTGATTTACTTTTTATCACGTCTCATTTAGAGCAGTGTTTGGCCTCCATGCATTCACTAATACACTAATCTTCACTATTGGTCTTTTATAAGTTTACATTGGTTGCGGCGAAAAATAAAAGAACTCTGGGCACTGTTGTTCCAGGGGCTTTGACTGGGAGTTTCTGTTTATCTCTCCCCTGTCAACTTCTGGTGCCAAAAGAGGCTCATTTAGAAAGAAGTGGGAGTAGGTCATGCTGACTCAGGTAGTTTTTCCTGCTCTTGCCCTCTGCTTTAAATTCTGGAGTCTCCTTATCCTAAGCAACCAGGAGGTTAAGGAAAGAGGGAAAAGTGTTTTCACACAAACCAGCAACTGTGTCAGCTGCTGCTCAGTGGCTTTGGCTCTGCATTTTACATTAACAGCATCACATGTCTTTTTGCTTTTTGTCCTTTTTTTTTTTTAAAGGTGGATTGTGGAGTATAAATACTGCACCAAGGACCTGGCTACAAAAAATAAATATTTATATTATATTTATATATCTATATATATATATGTGCAGTGATACTGTGGCTGCTGCTGCTTTTTGATTGGCTTCATTAATATTTGGCAAAGCGTTGCCACTTACCCACTCAGTGAAGACATAACGAAAACGTCATCACTGATTCTTTCAGTTCAATGCCTGTTAACTGCGGGTGTAAACTGCTGGTGATGGTGTCATTTACTACCAAAGAAGTGTGGAGCAGGGCGGGTGAGTGAGAAAGTGAGCGAGCGAGTGAATAGGTGGAGGGATGGCAGGGAGGGAAAAGAAGGTGGGAAAAGTTAAAAAGAAAAAGTGAAACTTCAAATAGAGTGGAAGTGGCTTCTTCCCTATGAAGCTGGCTGATGGATGTCAGATACCAAGGCCCATGTGTGTGTGACTGAGGAGATAGTCTGCTGGGCTGGGATCAGAGTCTGGGGGAGGAAAAAGGTCAGATCTCAGAAAAACCTCATTAATATTCTCTAGTAGCTTAATGACATCACTAGCATGAGCACTTGGGGTACCGAGTGGGATCTTGTAGCTCCGTTGCCCATCTCAAGACCTCAGAACAATTATGAAGGTTAGCCAGATCTTGCATAGAAGTGGTTAGAATTTATTGCACATTGGAACAAAAATATATATATTTTTTGTTGTTTTGGAAAAGACCATTAGCGATAAAAAATTTTTTGTCTGTCTGTCTGGTTTGGGGATGTACATTGGCTGACAGCAGCTAAGTTCTAAGAAGAAAGAAAAGTATAAAAAATAAAAATAAACATGACAATGGCATAAGCCAGAAGCCATTTCCTATTTAATAAGTTAATAATTTGTATTTACAAAAAGGCATGCCAATAAAATAAAATGATATATTACAGTATTTATAATTCTCTTAAAAAGAATAATCACGTGTCAGCTTCTGTTTTGTGCTGTTTACGATGTAGCCTGTACATGTTACTATACATTCATCCTAGCAGTTAGCAGGGTCACTGAAAGAAATGCCTTCCCAACCCGGTATCAGGTGTAGTAAAAAAGTTCTATGGGTGATGCCGCAGAGGCAGGCTTACAAGAGCTGGATAGCTTCTAATGGTCCGACAAGATAGAAAGCTCTGCTTACTGACTTGCTGTGGTTTGTTCTATGCAAAACTAGTCAGGTGGACAGTGAAAATACATCCAAAGTGCTTCTACTGCAAGGCAATTGGTGTGTCTGATTATTGTTTTTTTTTTCCCCTCTATTGTATGGTTCAGGAAGAATTTATTTTGATTTGGTTCACATGCTAAAGTCTCTCCTATACTTTGTATAGACTTCCTGTCACATTCAACTGCAGCATCTTGGCTTTGAAATCTACTTATCAGATGAGAAACCCCTGGACTAAAAACTGTCTTCCCTAAAGCAGGAGATGGAATGGAAGATATGACGCTCCCCCCAAAGCCACCCTCCAATGACAATGGGCAGGTTGCTAAGCAGAGAGCAAAGCTGGCTGAAAGGGAATGTGCTGGGGGAAGCTGGAACATCTTAAGAATTAATACTAAGTCACTTTCTCATGAGAACCAGTACAATAAAGAAACCAAGTAGGTTTGGTTGAGGTGGCTCCATCTCTACCTCAGGTCCCACCACTGATGATTTATTCTAATAATAAATGAAAGAAACCACAGCCATAGCCCCAGTGCTGCTGCCCTCACCCACCTCTGTGGGTAAGGGAAGCCTTGCTTAGTGGACAAATGTGATGGAGGCAAGAGAAATCATGCAGTGAGTGAGCTTGTGACAACCCCTCTGTAGGAGAGAGAGGCCTGTTCAGAATATCTGAACCCCTCTCCACGTGGACCCAAGCCCAAAGAAAGCCATAATGTAGAAAGACATGATACTAAATGAAGTGAGCACCCCTTTACCCCCAACGAAAGGTTGTTTTAAGTTCCCCAAATTACCCCCTAGAGATAACATGCTACTTTGAATAGCACTTTTATCTCTATCCCAAATAAGTGTCAGTTCTCCATTATGAAGGCTAAACAATCATAAATATTGCAAAATACAAATGAACTTTTTTTTCGAGTTTTGTTTTTAGCCCTAGGATTTGGTTTTACAGTGACATTATTAATACAAGCCATTTGAGATCAAGGTTTCCCCACGTATGGGACACAGAGCAGCATTAAATAGTTCATCTTTCGAAATGTGCAACAATGGCTGTATGTTAGAGATGTCTGTTAAACATATACACACAACGGATCCATCTGCTTGTTGGATTGGGTTTTTTGTTGGTGGTGGTCAATTGGTTGGTTATGTTCCCCTACCCAGAAGATATATGAAAGACTTCTAAGAATTCATAAAGAATTGCAGTGGGTATGGAACTCTTACCATTTTTTTTTCCTCCAAATACAGTGAACGGTGCAGGGCTGGGTCCTGTCCAAAGGCTGACCCAGTGCAGGGGACAGGATTAGTAGTGTCCTGTGGTGTATGGTTCTCATGCATGACTTCTGATCACGGCATGCCATCATGCAAATCATTTCTACGCATTGAACAAGCACAATGTTTGGAATCGGCCTGAGCAAGTCCTCCTCAGCCTGAAGAAACCTGATTGTTTTCCCCCACCCATCTCCAAACCACGTGAAGCCCATGTGGAGAAGATGCGGTTTATGTCAAAGAAACTGACAATTAAATGACATGGGCTAAATGTGAGTGTGTGTGTTTTTTCTTTTTGCTGCTTAGCTTAACTAATGTAAGAATGCAAATATAGTTTGCATGAACAAATAAACTTTTAAAGTGATGCTTTCTGCTTCTGAGAATCAACAAAATGAAAAAATAAAATCCATTTGGCTGCAACGGAAATATGCTGGTCCCGGCAGCCTCTCCTCTGTTTTTGTATCCTGTTAGTTTTGTCCTAAGTTGCATTGACTGATGTGGAACATGCAGTAACCACCTGCCCAAGCATTAGAAAATCTGTGAGTCCAGGGAGCAGGGTCCTTTGCCCTGGGCAGGTCACTGCTCAAGATGCAACCGTGTTACATGGTAAGCAGACTACGTTTGGTATAGATCTTCAGGGTAAAGTGTCTCCACAGCTGTTCTGCATTGATAATATTCAGGAAGTTTGTAAACAATCTTTCACTTGCAAGTTTTAAATTTGTACAATATTTAATTTTTACTTTCCTTTAACACTTGGATTCTCTGACCTCTTTTTGTCTTTTGGCTCTTTCCCTTCTTCCTTCCTCTGCCCGTTGCTGTTTTTCCTTCTCAGGTTTAGTTACACTGTCATAGGATGGGAGGGAGGCTGTAGATGGGGTGCTCTCCTTTTTCTCCCGGTGTGTGCCTCCATTCTCCAGCTTATTGGAAGTTGTCTTTTTGCAAATGAAGCCCCGCCTTGCTAAATGTCCCCGGTAGGCGCGCTGCAGGACCACTGCAGACACCTCTTCCTGTTTGCGCCGCAGTGTGGTCGTGATTGGCTCGTAAGACACTTTGGAAGGATTGGATGCCACGAACCGCTCCTCCATCTGCTGCCTAAGGATGTCCAACTCCCCGCTGTCTCCCAGGACCCGCTTGGTGAAGGCAAAAAGTATGTCCAAGCAGTGGATGCGATCCCCGCTGACCATGGGGAGATCCATGGCAATGAGCTCAATGGTGTTGGGCTTGGGCACTCGGAGAGGATGCTCCAAGGCATCTGCAAAGTCTGCCAGCTTACAGTACTCGATGAATTGGGTGGCATCAGGGTCAAATTTCTCCCAGATCTCATAGAAGGTCTCAAAGTCATCCTCACTCAGAGGGTCTGCACTCTCCTCTGTGGCTACACTGAAGTTCTCCAAGATGATGGCAATGTACATGTTCACAACAATTAGAAAGGAGATGATGATGTAGCTTACAAAGAAGAAGATGCCCACTGAGGGGTTCCCACAGTCTCCCTTAAAGCCACTCCCTGGGTGTTCCTTTTCCAGACTGCAGTCAGGGGGGCGGTTTAGGATAGGCAGCAGCAGGCCATCCCACCCAGCTGAGGTTGTGATCTGAAACAGGCAGATCATGCTGTTGCCAAATGTCTCAAAGTTGAACATGTCATCAATGCCAGCCTCGTGCTTCACATAAGCAAAATTGGACATCCCAAAGATAGAGAAGATGAACATGACCAGGAAGAGCAGAAGGCCGATGTTGAATAGAGCAGGCAAGGACATCATTAAGGCAAAGAGCAGGGTACGAATCCCTTTGGCGCCTTTGATCAGACGCAAGATGCGCCCAATACGGGCCAATCGGATGACTCGGAATAGGGTTGGGGAAACAAAGTATTTCTCAATTATATCAGCCAGGAACATTCCTAAGAAGAGGAACATAAGAAGATATGTTACTGCGATTGGAGAAGTATTTATTTATGTCACCTGGCATTATGAAACCCTTAAGTTCAAAGGACTTTACAGAATGAGTGCCTTACTATTCAATCTGAACTCTCATGATAAAAAGAGAAAATCACATGTTTCAAACACATAGAAAAACAGAGAAAACAATAGACACCTATGCACTAATGGCCAGATTTAAGAGATGCCGGCATTTCACCAAATGTTTCCTCTCTTCAGCCCCAGAAGCAAATGCAATCCTGAAGATGCTATCACTGTAGTGTCTTCATAATATTGCTATGTATGAACCCATAAATAATAGGTAATATCTTAGCATGTTTAAAATATTATACTATATCTATCTTTGTAGATCAATGTTTTTAGATCTCTATCCTGCTTTTGAGACTTAACATTATGTCTGTGAGACTGCTCTCTGGTGTTTAAATAACTTTATTTATTTCAATGGTTGAATTTCATGAATAGGTCTTCATTTATCTGTTTTACCACTCGAAGACAATTTTTTTTCAAATTTCTGCATGCATCACTTTCCAAGGTGTTATCAATTCTTCTCCTAAATACTATCAAATTCTCATATCCACAAAGAATGAATAAGAGGTCCTGGCTCATCTCATGACTTCACAACCCTTTGGCTGTGATGTCTTAATTATTCTGATAATGCTACCAGTTTCAAAGTATCTTCTTCCTGACTCTGAAAAGACATCTTTGGTTTCTCACTGCCCCATGTCCCTACCAAATGACTCTAGAAAACTATAGGGTCCTCTCAGGAGTGGCTTTTAACTCAGAGCGTCCAGGTTTTGTGTTTGAAGCCATCAATCAGAAACCAGTTTCGGCAGATAAAAATGTCAAGGCATTAGTAGGAAATAAAAGTAGATGGTGAAAATGTACAAATGAGACGGCTTTTTTTTCTGTTTACATTCATCCAGGGGTCCGCCTTTGCCAGATCACTTGCCTTAAAACCAATAATGGAAACCTGGTGAGGGGCCACAGAAGGAAGAGGAGATGAAAAGGTTGGGAAATGACAGCTGAATGGAAAGCAATGACATGTTCTCTCAGTGCCTTCTCTCGCTGTTGAGGTCCTGACAAGACAGCATGAGCTTCAACTGACATTAGGGATTGACTTTAAATAAGGAAATATCTTTCAACCATAAGGATTCATAAGTATTGGGGTGATGAACTTCAGAAGGCTATGGAATCCTCTTATTTGAAGGTTTTAAGCTAGGCAAGAATCTTAAGGAACTTTAAGGAAGGAACAAGATGCAGTAAGTTCAAAGTAGGCCAGATAACCACTTGGGGCTTCTTCTGGAGCTAGAACTCCATGGGGTGTTTGAGTTTTCAAAAAAATATTTACCCTAGCCAGGACCCCAAATGATTTCTCAGCTCTCTTTTTACTTCTCAATTAAGCCATAATCAGTGACCTTAAGAAGTTGGGTAATATATATAATACTCACATTCCATGTATGGTGGGCAAGGCAGGCTTCAGAGAGGAGATGCCTTAGTGAGGTTTTATAGGACATGTATTTGTCTTGAGAGAAAAGGGGAAAGAGATGGGGAAGACAGCAACCCAGGCAGCAGGAATACCATTTAAGGGGTCCTTTAGGAGGTTCCAGGGCTAGTTTCACCTCGATGCCTTTTAATTTAAAAAGATGATCTCTATACTTTGTTTCTAAACAAGTTAATGATATTTAATAAAAATCTCAATCATCAAAAATAACACTATTCTTCCTCTTTATTTTCAAGTACTATCTGAGAACAGGGAGCATGGTTTTGTCTGTGGATTTTCCATCCCAGTCAATGATGGGGGCACTGAAAAAGTTCAAGAACAGTGGACAAGGGCAGCATTGTCCAGCGTGTGTGTTGTGGCACACAGTAAAATTTCAGTAAAATGAGCATTGCCATTATCATCAGTGCTACCATTATCATCACCACCAGAATTTTCCTAGAGCACTTCATTAATACTCAACTTAACCATCCCACACCATTCCTTTTTTATTTTATACTGCTATTATACCTGCATTTTTTTTTAAAATTTCTTTACCTTCCCTATTAAATTCCTTGAAAGCAAGAACCAAATCTAATCTTGAATTTCCTCTTCAACCATAGAATTTACAATCCAAAGCTACTCTGAACACTCAATAGAAACTCACTGACCATGTAACCTGCTGGGTAGGCGCACGAGAACTTAGGGGCACACATGGGCTTAAGCTATGACAGTAAGCAGCCTGCACTCAGACCTGTGTAACTCGTTGCTCTCCCAGGAATCTCGTCCTCAAGGCCAGTCAGGTCCCCTCTTCCCTTCCCGGCCTGCCTTACTCACCCACAATAGAGAGGATGACTACCACGAAGTCGAAGATGTTCCAGCCAATGGTGAAGTAGTAGTGCCTCAAGGCAAACATTTTGAGCACACACTCACAGGTGAAGAAGATGACGAAGACCAGGTTAATCCAGTAGAGAATATTCTCCATCTGCTTGCTCTGAGTATCTGTCTCCACCATCATTGTCACCATGTTAAGGCAGATGAGCATCATGATAACAATGTCAAAGGCTTGTTGAGTGACAAAATCAAAGACGATACCTTGGATTTTGTTCTGGGTGGGGGTGGGGGGAAGGAGGGAGGAAAGATACAAAAAGATTCATGAAAGCCTTTCCAAGCAGACTGTGGAAGTTACCATCTTATTATTCAGAGTACTCTGCTTTCTATTCTGTAATACTAGCCAGCTCTACCTTGCTATTATATCAGGAGATCAGGAAGAAAGACAGACTCCAACATCAATATCACCTCAGCAAGAGTTTTCTAAAATCGCCACTCTTCTCTTTGCATCTCAGCCATCACACACTTCTAGATGCCTTCCCACCTCTGTAGTTGCTCCTTTTTAGTCTCATTTCCCAGCCATTTCTTCTCTTACTTAATCTCTTCTTTCTCTACACTTTCTCTCTGGAAGAGCTCATCTATTCCTACTGCTTATATAATATCTATGTACTTGTATTTCTCAAGTTCTTCCTTCTACAGCCCATATCTTCCCTTTGAATTCCTGTGTTGCTTATTTGACATCTCTCCTTGATGACTCATAAGCACCTCAAACTTAACAAGACCAAAGCAGACCTAAGTCCTTTCTCTGCCCCTCACCCAACTTGTTCTCACCTCAATTACTTATCCAGTCTCTAAGCCAGAAATCGGAGGGTCATCCTTATCTCTTTCCTCTCCTCATCCCCCATCTAATCCACTGCAGGTTCTAATGATTCTTTCTCCAAAAAATATAACTTGAATTCATAGACTTCATTCCACTTCTAAGCCACCATCATCTTTCATCTGGACTTCTAGAAGAGTCTCCTTACTGGTCTCCCTGCTTCCTCTCTTACCCTCATCCAATGCAATCTCCACACAGTGGCAAGAGTGGTTATTTAAAAACATAAATGAATCACATCATTCTTCTATTTAAAACCTTTTAATAGTTTCTTATTGGGCTAGCAACAAAATTCCTATTGTTAACCTGGCTTAAAAATGCCTTTTACAGTCTGATCTTGTTCCTCTCATGCCCCTTCCTCAAGCTCATTGTCACCTGGCCACACTAATGTTTTCTGCTTTTAGGGCTTTATATGCTTTTCCAGGATCTCTTTACCCAGCATTTTGGCTCCTTCTCATCCACTCAAATAGACCTTCCTTAGTGAGGCTTTCTCTGACTACTCTATTGAAGTAGACCCCCACCCCACCATAAGGCTCCATTCTTCTCTGTCATGGCCCTCTGGTTAATTTTTTCTCACATTCCACATTTTATAATAGCCATTTGCTTACTTATTTATTATCTATATCCCCATTATATTGTAAGCTCCATGATAGTGATGTCTAAATTTTGTTCATTACTTCATGCTTAGTGCCTGGTACACAGTAGGAGATCTTTAACTACAGTTAAGTCCTCACTTAATGTCATAGGTTCTGTGACTTATGCAAAACAACTTATAACAAAACTAGTTTTACCACAGGATAACTGGTATAAGCAAGAGTTAAGTTCCTACATACCTCATCGTTAGAATGAAGTGACTGTTGAAGGAAATGATCTTATTGGAGGACATGCTGTATTTGCTGAATGAGTGCTAATCACTATTAATATGTCCTATCACACCAAGCTTTTATAATTTAGAGTGAAAGAAAATACACTCAGGATTCCATGTGCAAAGTACTGAAGAGAACTTTAGAAATGTTAATCCTCTTCCATTCCATTTGGTCCCATTTCTATAATAGAATGGAAACTCTAACATCAAGGAATTATTAAAAAATTGCTTTCTTAAGATATCCCTGATTTTCTTTTAAAGTACTTAGGCACTTGAGCTGGTACTTATTCTAAGGATTACTTTAACTTGGTGGCTTTCGAACCACCAGTTCTGCAAAGCCCTATGGTTTCCTTTCCCTCAGAATTTGGTGAGGCAAGTATGCCAGGAACAGGGTGTGGGGGCGAGTAGAGAAAATACTCTAGGATTCCCACTCTTGATTCAAACAAAGTAGCTCTACTTTTATTTTTACAAATTAGACTGCCAGGTAAGCTTTATTTTAATAGGTCTGTTTTTTGTTTGTTTGTTTGTTTGTTTTTTAAAATTACACCTACAGGACCTGGTATTCCTAGGTGGTCTCCAAACCAAGTACTAACTAGGCCCGACCTTGCTTAGCTTCCGAGATCAGACAGGATCGGGTGTGTTCAGGGTGGCATGGCTGTAGACTTTTTTTTTTCCTTTTAAGTAATAACTTAAATCCAAGTTACAGAGGAAAGGACTTTGAGCCTGGACTTTGAGGGCTGTGTCCCACCCAGCTGAGTACATGGCTTCAGGAGCATCTCCCTCTCTGAAGCAAGAGCACAACCACCAACAGAAGGGTAAAGCAGAGTCCCAGTCCCCAAATCTGTTTTACAAAAGTCTCAGATCAAGAGAGTAAATCAAGACATCAGAATCTTTTAGTTTTACCCTCTTCTCCTCCCACAAATAGCCAGAAGCATTATTTTAGCTTTCAGACACATCCTTGTAAAGCCTGACTTGTTGGGTAGAGAGTCGAGACTATAATGACCAAATCCTATCTCATACTGGTAGGAAAGAGATCAACTTTCATTTTTATTTTCCTTTATTAGTTGTCTCTTAAAACATCTCTCTTCCAGGGCCAGAGCCAGAGTAGTTAACATGCCAACTCCCTGCTGCTGCCCAAGGAAGATACAGAGGCAAGGTCAAGCACACACGTAAAAGCCATCTCATATCTTAATCCCTGTTCTTCTGCTGTTTTCCTCAGATCTTCTGGATGGGGCGGCTAGGAGAGTATTAGCGGGCACAGGAAGCCCGTCACTTACCCCTTTCCTTCCTTTGCAACAACCCTACCAGTGTCTTTTTCCATATGTGGTCTCACTCTGCCCTCAGCCTGCACAATGCACTCACCAGGGGGCGGGGAATGGGTTTCTGCGGTTTCTTTGAGCCCAGCTTTTTCATGGCATTGTAGTACTTCTTCTGTTCTTCAGTCATGAAGATGTCCTGACCTCCAAAGTAAAGGAGGGAAAAAGAGAACGAGCAATTACAACTGGCTCTCACATGCTTTGGGTTTGGAACCTAAGGTTCAACATTGAGAAGTAAGGGAGATTTATCCCCTTTTGTTCCCTGAGGTCAGTTTAGCTAACAGTTGTTCCAGAGTGAAGCAGACCTGGGACAACTATTCTAATTCAAAGAGACACCTGCCTCTGTTTTTGTTTTCAGCTTGGGTTTTCTGAGATCTGCTAGGAAGAAAAGGCTTGGACTACCCAATTACAGACTCTCAGGGAAGAATTAAACTTGAGAGCAATGACTTTGAAGATAGTTACATCTCACTAGTTCCTAAAATTTTTTTTGGCCTGCCATCATGATAATATTCTAGGAAAAAAATTTTTTAAAATAAAAAGATTTCAAGTCCTGGCTAATGGCCCATTTATTTCTAACAATATTAAAAACTTAGAAATCCTGGTACAAAAAACAGTTTGGGAAGTTCCATGGAGTTTGTTGGGACAGACTCGATTTATAAAATGAATGACAAGAGTAATCTTTTCAATTTGCTTTGGAAAACTGTTAACCATCTGGACAAGTAAGGAAATGAACTTTCTAAGGGTGGTCTCTCAAATCCCAATTTGCTAGTGGTCCCCAGGGATTAACATGGATAGTTAGTTACACATCTAGGCAATTTCTACTTCTCACTACAGCTATTCATCTGCTTTCCTTTTCACCCCTGTCACTAGACCCTCTCTGACCATACCCAAATCTGGTGGGAGGCCCATATCAGTAAAAGTCCTTATAATAAGATTGCTAGTAAATGTGGTAAATCACACACTGTGAAATCTAGCTCCCGACAGAAAGAGTTGGTTGGGGCTAATGTACAGTGGGTCCAGTGCTACAGTGAGGTGATGATATGGATTTTAGAGAAAGAGAGGTGTTATCTCTTTAGAGATAAAGAGATATGCCTCTCATCTGGGTTGACCTTAGGCCACTGGCAATGAGGGGAGGAGACCTATCTTTTTCTTTTGTTGATTGAAGTTATCAATGATGACACCAATGAACAGGTTCAGGGTGAAGAAGGAGCCGAAGATGATGAAGATGACAAAGTAGATGTACATGTAGATGTTGTCCTCATACTTAGGCTGCTCATCAGGCTGTCAAAGGACAGGAGAAAAAGGAACAGAGTCAGCTCCTAGCTTGGGGATCAGGTGGGTGACCTGCCAAGGCCATCAGCCATAACTGACCACTCAAGCAGCTGAACAAGCTGGGGTCGGGGAGCCCTAGATTCTCTCTGCTTGTCTCCTTTTCCACACCGGCAGGTCCTGCCCTCAGAAGGTGTTATTCCTGCCAAGACTTAGGTGGAGGATAAGCAAATCACAAGGTGAGGGGGAAGGGATGCTGTCTGCTAGAAGCCACACTTATTTCAAAGCAACACTGAAGAGTAGACAGTGCCACTGGGGCCAGGCTAAAAGCAACAGCATGATCATCTGGAGTCAGTGTGAGAGAGTGATGAGAGAGAGGAGGAAAGTGCTCTATAATCAATAAAATAAATATTCTAACCCTCCCTCTCTTTCTTGATGAGATCCACCATGCTGCTTGCTTTCTAACAACCTAAGAACATTGTGGTTTCACCAGGTATAGCCTTACCTTTCGGGAATCTACAGCTGCATACATGATGTCCATCCAGCCTTTGAAGGTTGCCTGGCAAACAGAGTCAGTCATTAAACTGTGCCTGTTAGGGAATGGGTGGGAGTCTAAGAAGGTGTCAGCGAGGGCTGACTTAGTAGGTTCAGTGAGAACACAGATGGGGAGTTTGGGTGCAGCCTCAGGTGGATATAGACTTTTCTGTTTAATAATATGGGTCCCACGGGAGCTTTGTCTAAGTCCCTGAAAATAACATCAAAGTTTGGCAGAGAAACATATTGACAATGGCAATTGGATCGATACTTTTTCAAAAGGTCTTCAAAATGGGCCTGACAAGGTTGCCTAAAGCTTGGGCAAACTCACATTTATGAATGAGTGGCAGGAATCTAATGAGGGAACTTAGAACTTAGCCCTCCATTGAGACATCACTTTTAAAAAAGTTTACAAGCAATGGGGGGGTCTGAAAAATTCATAGCTGCATTAAAAAAATCCAAACAAGGTCAGAACTTCCCCCTTACTATAATATATACATGTTTACCCTAGGGTAGTGGCAATACTGGCTTCATCCTAAGCAGTCCCTTCTCAATTCTATACCTCGATCTACTATAGCTAGCCTGATTTTCCAAACAAATATGGGTAACTAATTAAAATTTTCCATGTTTTATTTACATTATATGTATGTTTTATTTATTCAATCAGATTCTAAGTTTTTTCAGGACATGGGCAGTTTCTTATTCATCTGATGGCTCTAGTGGTGCTTTGCATATGGCAGGGACTCTGAATATAATGTGTTGACTGGCTGGTTGATGTGCATTGCTCTCCTGGAACTGCTCCAATTCAGATTCGATTTGTGGGCCCAATCTCTTGAACTGGGATAGAACAATAAAAGAGCTTTAGAGTGGGATGAACCACTGCTCATTCCTTTAACTTTGCCACCTACTATTTGCTAATTATAAATGCTTAATATGTTAAGGTCAAGTTCACCTGCATTATCACATTTAATACTCCCAACAACCATCTGATGTAGACATAGTTGTAATAGTAACAAAAAAACATAATAGCAAATACCACTCATAAGCACTGCTATGTGCCAGGCATTATGCTAAGAAATTTTAATAAATTATCACCAATCCTCTTTATAACCATGAAAGGTATTATTTTCCACATTTAATAGATGAAGAAACAGTTAGGTTGATTAATTTGTCTAAGATTACATATCCAATAAAAATGAGTATGGCTCAAATCTACATTTCTACATCTGATTACAAAGCCTATGAGCTTTCATCGCATCATAGTCTTGTCAAACACTCCCAAAAACCAGTGAGAGAAGAAGAGAAAAGTAGGAATAACGGAATGCTACCTAATTAAAACAAATCATTTCATACTGTGAAACACTGAGACCTTTTTCTGGGGTTGACCTGAGTGGCAGCATCATAGCACTGCCATATTCTTCG
Organism: Eidolon dupreanum; assembly: GCA_028627145.1. Taxonomy (NCBI): domain Eukaryota; kingdom Metazoa; phylum Chordata; class Mammalia; order Chiroptera; family Pteropodidae; genus Eidolon; species Eidolon dupreanum. The sequence goes on along the minus strand of CM053503.1, from coordinate 43,339,097 downwards.
CTTTAGTTAACTTCAGTGTAGCTGTTAGATAGAATTGTTCAGCTCCATCAATATTGCCATCATTTTTTTTTATTTTTGGTCTATGCACTTATTTTTTTCTTTCTCTTTAACTACATACTCTGTCCTGAAGGTAATTGCTCTGCAACTTTATTAATTATGCTGCAGGAATCTTTATTTGCTGTTGAATTTCTGAGCAGTGAGAGATGCCCTTTGAGTGAGGTCTTGGAGAAGTCAGAGCACTTTGAAAGGTATTTCCCTGGAAATGGTTTAGGAAATGACATGGCTCTGTGACCTATTAAAAATAATCCTGACCCTGGAAGCAGGCTTGAGAAGGGACCAAAAGAGATTTCTGCTCCCCATCTGAACATCATAGGACTGAAAAAACAACACTTACCACCTGAAGAAGTGCCAGATATCCTGCCCCAACGTTGTCAAAGTTGATCTTCACATTCTTCCATCTGATTTCTGTATTATTCCCCTCCATGAGCTTTTCACACTCAGTTTTATTGTTGACAAAATCAATTTCAAATCGGATTTCAGAACTCTCATTAAAGCAGTAGTGGTACTTTCCCGCAAATAGGTTAACTCCCATGATGCTGAAAATCAGCCAGAAGATGAGACACACCAGCAGCACATTCATGATGGAGGGGATGGCGCCCACCAAGGCATTCACCACCACCTGCATTGGAAGGGGGAGGTTGCTGAGTGTTGAGAGGAAGTATAGGCAAGAACACTTTTTTGATTTCCAGGAGGGGAATGACATTGTGTGGCTTGTTCTGACTATAGAAACAATATGTTCCTTTTGGAATTAGGGTAATTGGAAAAATTCTTTAGTAAGGCCAAAATTTTCCAAATCTATGAAATATATTTTGAGGAATTCTAAAAAATTACATATTTATATCAACTAACACAAATCCTCTTACCCAAGCTGACCTAAGTCTTCTCTCTTATGCACCAACCTGGACTAAAAAAATTCTTTTAGTCCAGTCTCCCTTCTTGCCAATCCATAAAATATACCCTGTGGGAAAATCTGAGAGATCTCAAATTCACCAGTTGTCTTTCAACAGACATTCCCCTTCTGCAAAACAAGTTATGATTGTTCAAAATCACAGAGAACCACCCTTTGGGGTTAGCAGTGAATCAGTCAAAGGTACATAAAGGCTCTTTTATGACTTAGCAAGGCCAGTTATCTTATTTCAGGCAATAGCTGAGCATGCATATTTTGCAGGCTCAAGAAAAAAAGCTATATTCCCTCTACCAAATAGTGTAAGATAAAATCTGAACAGATGTGTTTTTCATACATGGTTCCTTATTCTTCTTCAGCCTTTTTTTTTCTGACTTTGTAGGCTTCTAAATCTAAGAGTCACCCCTTGCTTGCCTAATGCTGATGCCTCTGCTCAATTCAGAGCTTGACTCGATTCTCTACAATGTATTAGAAAAAGGAAAGACACTTTTTTTTTTTTGGAGAGTTTTGGGTTGGATCACTGTTCTTGAAACCAAACAATGGCATATTGTTAAAAATTACAGACTACAGTAAGGTCAGGAATGAAAAAAAAGCAAAGGGGAAAAAACCCCCTCGGAATCAAAGTTTCTGAGTTGTTTTAAACTTTGATTTTGCTTTACACTATAGGTGAGAATAGCTAGACAACACTACCACTGTGGCAGTTTTCACTAGAGGAGTTCAAAGTGCTTACAAAAATAGCCTTTCAGGTGGTGGGGCAAAAACAAGGCTGGTGTTGATTTCTGCCCTAATTCTCACTTGCTATTGTCTTAAGTGGGACTGTTAGGGCCCAGAAAGGTGACCCTAAAACGGGAAGAATACTTCTTCCTTTTACTGGTATCCCAGGAAGATTAATGGAACTAAAATAAAGACAATGGATATAAATGAAGTATTTTAATGTTTTGTTAGAAGTAGGTGACAAGTTATCACCATGTCCCTGCACAGTTTTTCAGTGCAGGAAAGAGACAGGACAGACTACCAACTAGGACAGCACCCAAAGGGCCAAAAGGGCCGTGCCGTAGAAGAACGCCAGGGGGCAGCTCTGGGGTCTAATGTGAGCCTGACTTGGGTTCGGGTTTTCCTTTTGTTTTTGTCTTAGATTGCAATGTCATTCACCGGAACACATGGCTGAGAAGAGCTGTCTATTCTGTCCTATATAAAAAAGGCAATGATATTCTGTTAAGGAGTCACTCTTCCTTCGACGAAAATATTAGTTTTGTGTTTCTCCAATTCATATATAAAGGCCTTACATTGAGAGGCAGTTATTTCTTAATTCTTAGACCAAGAAATCTCTTCTAGATTTAATAGCTCTGTCATTAGTAGAAAACGATTGTATTTCAACTGTTCATTACTTTGAGCAAAGAAAACCAGGATATCTGAAATCTGAAAAATCTTCAATGTTATTTTGAAGAATGATATTCATATTTATTTGTTACCAAATTTATCATGTGATTAGGTCTGAATTGCACCTCCTCATTCTGCAGTTGCTCACCCTTTGATGGGAGCACCAGAAAGCAATGGAATGTGCAAAAAAATAGGCAAAAGGAGGGTGATCCACGAAAGGAATAATCATTTCTCAAACAATAAGAGTAGGTAAAGATTCAAAAGCTCAGGTCTATGTGACAGCACTTTGCAGCAGGGCTTAGGTGAGAGATCATGACCTTCTACTGAACCCTCACAAGTATGTAACAGGGAAGTAGGCCCCCAAAGATTTGAAACTGAGAAATCTTGCTTTTTAAATCTTAACTCAGAATCTACCTTCTCAAGGAATCTTCTATCTTAACCCAGTCTAACCTGTCCTACGAGTGTCTATGTATTACAGCTAAATATGGGGTAGTATATATAGCAGGAAAGAATAATTAGCTAATTGATTAAATGATCTCTTCACACTTTTATACTTGCAGATTGATCAAAGGAATCAATACACAAAAGTATTTACTGATTTACTGAGCCTGTTCTTATATCTATAACATAAAAATCTTACAAAATCCAATGTTCTTCTAAGGTGTAAATGTACTTTGATTTATTAATTATAATCAAAGAAAAACTCCTTAGCTTAGTTTTATGAATAAAATAGAAAACAGAGTTGATGAAATTTGCTAATAATTCTCCCTTGCAATAAACAGTAGCTGATAAGCTACAATATGTTAAACAGAAATTGGTTAAGGGTACTCCACATATAATTGTCATTGTGCTGATATTCTAAGCAAACAAAGGGCAAGAAACCATGCTTTCTTATTTTGAACTCTCACACAAAATATATAAATGCTCATTCAAGTGTCTATTGATAGTCATTTAATAAGTTAGATCTCTTGCTCGCTAATAACTCTCAAGTTACTCTACATTGCCTTGAATTATGATGAAATTCATTATTTTTAAAAACTAGGTATAGGAATATTACTCAAAGCTAGGTTCTAGCAGTCTATAAAAAGTTACTTTTTTCAATGGAGGTTTATGATTACTGATTGATAAAAATCTCATTTAACTGATAAGAAAGTTCCAATGAAAACTATATCTTACAGCATTTTTGTCTTCTCTATAATTCCTAACAGTAGTGTTCATTAAATACTTTAAAATCTGTCAAATAGGTTTTAATATTTGGCAGAGGGAACATGGCTTTAAATGGACAACTATGTACTGACAATCAACAAAAATGCATGCATGTTTCATAGCATTACTCTTATATATCCTCAAAAATTTAACAGCACAGCAACATCTTTAAATGAAGATTACTATGGAGGAGAGAAAAGCAAAGAACTACATTAAGTATTCCTTTGCCAATAGCATGAGTGTTTCAATTTTCTAGTCTTTGGTTTGAGGAAGAAGAGAGGAAAAGACTGAAATCAGTGTCCCAGGACAGGCTAGGGCCATATTTTCCCTCCCAAGCAAAGGTCTGAGCCTTTCATTGGAGCAGCACAGTGACAGTTGAGCCCATCTGCGTCGATGGTATTCAGTTCTTGAAGTTTTCTTATTTAACATTTTCTAAGGGTAACCTCCAAGTGTTGGCATACACAAGACCCCAAATCAAGGAATTAAAAACATATGCCCCCACAGAAAAATAATATTCAAATAAAGTGGATGTACCTAATTCTGTTTATTACTGGGAAGTTACTATAAATTTAAGCAAATTCTATCTTTTCTTTTTGCAGTTATTGTTTCACACAAGGTCTGGGAAACTGCAGTACAGGAATGGATCCTGAGCCCTCTCCACCTGCTCAACCAGAAGTGGTCAGTGCTGTTGGCTGGAGTCAACCAAATAAGGTGACATTCCTATACCAGAGCTTCCCTTACTGGATGTTTATTTGAAATCACAGATTTCAGTTCAAACTTGTTCTTGCCCATATCTCATTTGAGAAAACCTTAATGTAGAGGTTTCACTTTATAAAGTTTTCAAAGAAAACTTTCTACTGTTCTGATCATCCATTCTAGACTTCTGGCCTCCTAAACTATTTGAAAGTTGAAAAGTAAAAGTTTTTGGGGAGTGGAAACTCAAAGTGCAGGAAAGGTGAGAAAAGAAGAAGGATCTAAAGGGAAGAGGTGTGGCCACCAAATGGGTTCCTGCATCCAGATTATTCAGAGAATTTCCTCATGAGCAAGCTGGCTCTAGCCAACTGGCAAGGACTACTTCTGCCACAGGATAGGACTGGCAGTAACAAGCATCCAGACTGAGAAAGTTAGTAGCAAGTGTCAGTTGGGCATTTTTCTTGAGTTTTCTTCAAGTATTACCAATCTCATTTTAGGAGACCTAGGATCACTACTGGGGGACCTGGAGGATCACAGGCTGCTGGGCCTGGGTACAATGTTGTGAATATCATCTTCGACAGACTTCTTTTTATCCTCAGTTTTTCAGTCACCAAAATGGATTTTCAACTCTATAATAAAACTAGTGATTTATTTAAAAATTTAACTAACCCTTTCTAATAAAATTGAGAAGCCAGGGGAGGAAGAAAGAGCATTTTGATCCTATTATTAATGACACTATCACTATGGCCACCTAAAACAGAGTCCTTTGCAATATACTCTCTCCTTAAATTCAGCCTCAGTATAACAATGACCTCATTGCACATATTCTGAAATCTCTCTCATCTGTGGGAGAAAGAATCCTAAGTTTTTTGATTTTTTTTTTTTTTTTGCTTTTTAAATTAAAATAAATTTATGCTGCTGTGGAAGTGACCTTCCTACAAATGGCTTTGGGCGGGTTGCAGAAAACTAATATTTAGTAAACCAAACTGTGACTGTGCTACAGAAAAAACACAAATTTGTTACAAAAAGCATTTGTCTGAATAAACTAAAATAACAAAATTCCCAAGTCCCAGTGAAATTTTCACCTTCCTGTACAACTGTGGTTGGCTTCATGGAATAGTGGCCAGGGGGTCACCGATGAGGAATGAATGAAACAGCACTGTCCTGGTATCTAGATTTTCCAATTAGTCTTGCTTTGATGGGACTACTGCAAGTTCAATTTTTATTCCTACATTCTGATATTTGCACATTTAAAAACACATCCTCTGGTTTGCTCTCCTGCATGTATTCCACATCTGAATTAAAATGAGTTTTCTTGGTCTCGTTAAGTATAACAGACCTCTCTGATTACCACAGGACAACAATTACCACCAAAAACTAGTTGTCCACTAGATTTTAAGAAATTTACTTTTTTAGTGTGTGTGTGCACATGTGCACACACGTATGATTTTTTAAATCAAGAGAGATAGCAAAAAGGCACCAAAAGCGGAAGCCTTGTTTCTAAGTTGGCAGAATGACAGCACCTTGCACCCTTTGGATTTTGGTGGAGTATTACCAAAACAGGAAGAGCAGGTGTTGAGAAATGTCAGGAGAACTAGCTGATATTTGTCTAGCATTGTACCAGGTTGTTATTTTGATAGTGTTAGGATAGGGGTCCACATAGCGTGGGCAGAGGGAGGTAGGGGGTGAGGAAGAAAGCTTTGCTATCAGACAGAGGCTGCCAGTCCTTATGGGACTGGGCTGAGAACAACAAGGTGCAATAAGAGGAATCAGAATAAAAAGAAAAGCATTTCTTTTCCCAGGGCCATGCCAATTTCTGCTCCGTCCCCGATTCCAGACCTGCCATCATGTCTTCAAGCTCTTTCTCAGCTGCTTTCTCAGTGACTCCAAGGCCACAGTCCCCACCTGGCTGATGGCCCTACATAGCACTCTCCCTGCCTGCAGCTATTGCTTTTCAGTGGGTCTCTGGGTTACAATTCCCCTTCTTTGCACCTGGTGATTCTCCCTATTAAATCAACAGCCCAGAAAGCCGCCCCAAGTACTACAGGTAAGCCAGGCCAAATGAGAATAGCCAATGTTAACATGTTCTGCGATGGCACATTGTGGGGGATGGGGCCAATAGTAACGTGATGAGGCAGCTTAATGCAACTCCCCACGCACTGAGCAGGTGCGGGGGAGAGAGTGGAGGATCAAATAGCAGCTGCATCACAGAGTTCGTGTCTGAATGATCTTTCCACCATGTGATCAGTTCTAGCATGCTTAAACAGTTTCCACTGGCATGCAGAAGGATCAGCTGCTCTTAGTATCTTACCCTCATCCCTTCAAATCGTGATAAGGCTCTTAGGGGTCTCAAAGCTCTTAGGGTCCTAAGGGACTTTATGGCACCTAGTTCCGAGTAGCCCAGGGCATTAGCTATAAGGCTGACTAAAGAGACCTACACGGAAACAGAAGAAAAAAACAAAAACAAAAAAGGAAACAAAACAAAAAAAGAAAACAAAAAAAGAAAACAGAGGTTCCAGAGTGTTAGAACAAAGCCCCTAGCACTGATAATACAGGTTGGGCCCCCCAGGTAGAGGAAGTGGGTAACACCAGCTGCCTACTTCAACTTGGACTCAAATGACCTGGAAGGAAAGGTGGTTGAGAGGCAGAAGAAAAAACACAAAGGGAAGAGGAAATCGAGAGAAGGCGGTAGACATACATACAAGTTGGAGAAAGGAAGCGGCTGAAGGGAGAGGGAGAATGAGGAAGTTCCATTGGAAGGAGAGGAGCCTGAACAGATGACAAAAACCTTACCCTCGCCCTTTACAGTCTCTGCAGGTCCCAGAAGTTCCCATTAAATTAAGCCAGACAAATTTAATGGTACCTATGAAAAAGAATACAGATAAATACACACACTCCACACAAGTTGCCCCCTCCTCAGCTCATTCATCAAGGGATTCCAACAGGGACAAGCTCTCATACTCCTGGTGACAAGAAACCATCTGGTTGGGAATTTGATGAGTCACTACATCAAAAAGGAAACATTCAATAAGTACCACAGCTGACTTTGCAGTTTCCCGGGAAGAAAAGAACTAAATGAAGAAACTTCTTGACAGAATTTTGACTCCATGAGAATTCCCTTAAGCAATTCTTCTATTTATTGCTTTTAACTATAATAATCCTTCCACCTTTTAACTCTAACCCTGACTCCTTCATGGTAACTATAACCCTGATTCCTTCATGGCCATAAGAACTTAGGTTGGTCTGAAACCATATTTCTCCTTATAATTCTCATTCTTTCTAACCAGAGTGGCCCAAAATGAATTCGCCTCAGGTCTGTCCTTTCTAGGACAACCTTCTATTTTCTCATTATTAGAATAACACATGGAAGGAGTCTTAGAAGAATTTTTAAAACTTTATTTTATATAGGAGGAAATAGATGAGACCCATATAGGTGAAACTTACACATCCAATACACAAGAATTTGCCCAGTGTCACATCAGCAGTTCTGGAGCCAGGATTAAGACCCACACTCCTGATTCCCAGGACAGAGCTCTTTCTCCCACAGACAGATCACCTCCCCCACTGGCAGGTTAGAAGACAATATCCCAGTAGAGGATTATAGGTATCTGAATGATCCAGAGTTGAATATATGGGCATACTGGGGAGAAGTCAGCAGGTCTCTAAGCCTAGAGCTATGATCGAATGTTTTCTGCTCTTCCAGAGGCAAATTCATCTGTTCTACCAGAGGCCTCAGAGAAGTTACCCTGGTGATCCCTTAACACTGAATACTAACTACACCTGAGACCTGAAAATACCTTTAGTTGATCAAATCCTAGAATGCTTGGGTTCTGGGTCTTTCCCTTATTCTGGGATAGGTTAAGGTGTTTCCATCGACAATTCTTAAATTCCCTCTATTGGGAAGTGGTGGTTACAGATCTGCTTAGTCTAAATTGATGATATTTTAAAGCAAATTTAGAAGAGAAAAAAGGAAACAATCCACAACTTAGTTTCATTTGTTGTTTTTTATCTCTATCCTAGGACTTTAATTCTTTGATTCTGTATCTCTGAACTGCAAAAAAATTTTTTTTTTTTTAAACTAAGAAATTTATAACTAAGGAGCAGGACTGGTGGGAGGCAGAAATAGAAGGTCAATGACCTAGTGAGGCTCAGGGATGAGGAGACTTCAATGTTTCAATTTTAATAGGGGGTATGGACCTTTACCTATGCGTGTACATGCATGTACTCATAATTCATCAATGTTGGTGTATCTTCTCTGGAGTCCTAGGCAGTATCCAAAACAAATGTGGAATTAAATGCTGCGCTATTAGGCTACCCCTGCTCTTTGAAGGGTATGTGGTTCAGAGTTCAATTTCTGCCTAAAGCAAGGGCCTCAAAGCCTTATCAAGACACAGAAGCACCAACCAATCATTTTTCTTTCATCCATCATTATCAATAAGAATCTATATGGAGATATCTTTTGCCTACCACTGCCAAGCCCAGCCAACTCTTAAACACGAATAATCTAAAACTGCCAGATTCTTAGAGAGACATTGATAGGTACATCTGAAGGTAAGCTATCACATTGTAACTAAGTACTCGAGTTCGAAATATCCCTGATCAGCTTTGTCCTGTGAAATTACGCCAGGTAAAGGCTGCAAAGAACTAAGTTTGAGGTAGCTATAGGCCCCATACAAGCAAGAAGGCCCTCAGCTCTTTGGGGGAGGGTAGTAAGGGTAATTTATCTGATAATATATAGGTCTAAAGTGGGGAAGAAGGGGAGGAGGTATAGATGCCAAGAGGTTGGCTTCAACTATTGTTGAGAAAATCTATGCTTGACTGATCAATCTGGCCAAGAGCTCCTGAGACAAGATCAATAAGGATCTTATCTGGGTTATTCCTTAGTAGTTGAGGACTTTCATATAGTCCTCTGACCCTTCATGTCAGAAATTAATCAGAAATTGCTTAAAGTATACTTTTAGGAAAGAATCAAACCTGAAAAAGAAAAAGGGTTGAGAAGTCAAAATGCAGAGTATCTATGGCTGTAGGCATGGGAAAAAAGGGGGAAGACACTGAGTGACTGTTCCAAAATGATGTGAACACTTTCAAAGAGAATGGTTTTAGTAGTCTGAATTCAGGACGAGGTGAGTGGTCTCTGAAAGTTCCCATCCCTGGAAGCAATATGCTGGCTAACCTCTAGATATGATGGGGCAAATTTCCTTGGGGAAAAGATCACAAAATTCTTTTACAGGACAAGACTTCCAGTGCAAGCAAGAACCTGAGCAAAATAAAATGTTTTCTCTGTCTGGGAACCCGCATGGCTTAAAAATAAAGAGAATTAACCCTAGAAATTGTCTGGATTATCCCATGATTCTAAAAAGTACTCTCAGCAGCTTTAAGGGGCAATAAGGAAGAATGAAAATTCATTAGGGAAACAAACATAGTGATGAATAACAGATTCTGACATCAGTCACTGATGGATGAAATGGTAGGAAGAAGAGTCTCTCAGAGATGGTGTTAAATTAGGATCTAAAATTTACACTGCAGATGTTCTAAACTGCCAAGGGCACTAGACATTTCACCCAAAATGACAGTGAAAACTCTGATAGTTTCAGCTGTCCAAGTGTCACTCTAAGCCTTATTTTCCATCTACATCTCAAAAGTGGCAACCAGTGCAGCCATGGTTTGGAACGGGGCCCTCCCTGCACACTGTGCATCCACTGTGGATATTTGTGTGTGTTTCATTTTTTTGGCCCTTAGAAGTGCCCACACTGTTTACTCTCTATCTCCCTAATACATGGCAGCAGGCTTTGCATGTTGTGGGTGCTCAATAAACACTCGATACGTGAAGAGTAAATGCACTATTCTGTCCGAGAGAAGTCAGTAGAAGGGAGCGCCCTGGGAGAGCCTTGTTCCTAGAATGCTGGATTGCCGCCAGCCTGGAAGCAGGCCAGAGTGGCCCTGCAAGCTAGTGTAAGCTTCCCAGGGGCTGGAGCACACCTGTTTCTCCCCTGTGACGGACTCCCTATGCCTTTGGGGACAATTCTATACAGAGAATGGTATTTGATTTATATTTGTTTACTAATAACTGGTACAGAGGCTTTCTCAGAAGCCATTGTCAGGCCCCACAGCAATGTAAGAATCCAGCAACTCCTGAAAGCTGGAAGGATTATGGGTTGCTGTTAGTTGGCTACATGCCTGTCTCATACTTTTTATTTCCCTGCCCCCTGTATAAAAACTGATAAAAATGTTTACTAACTAAATGGTGATGCGCAGCACTATTAATGTTTTTTGCAGCTTATTGGGCACCAGAGGGACATGGGATACCTGATCAATATCCCTGAATTCTAGGATTATTCAACCCAGGGAGAAGAGGAAGAAAGTGGTTCAGGTTAGGGTGGACAATGGAGGCAAACATCATGGTGGGGGAGATTTGTTCCAAATCACAGCTCCCCTAGGGCTGTTGGGAGTGTGGTAGTAGATGTATCTGTCTGAGTTCTTGGCAGGTCCAGAAGATGAAGGGCTTTTAGGACTCCCATAGGTTTCCTACCTGACTCTAAGTGGTCCTGAAGAATTAGAGTGAAATGAAGACTAGAAGCATGCTATAAGCAATTTACCGTACAGCCAACGAAACCTATATTCAAAACGTATCAACCCAGCCTTCAAACACTCTACATTCCTGGCACGTCTCAACCCTCAGCAGGAACTGAATTCTCCATAGGCCCTGGTCCTGCAATTCCCATTCACCCTTTTACTCAAATGCTGATTTGGCTGGAAGAAAAAAGTTTTAGTTATTACACGGAATAAGAGACAATCGTCATGGTTAGAAAAGCCAACAAGGAACAAATGCTGGTGGGGTGAGAAAGTTAGATGATGCAGCTTCCACCCTGAAAAATAAGACAGGATGTAATGGCCACCAAGCCTTGGAGATGATCTTGGAACCTGAGGGAAGAAAGGACTTTCTTAAGTTTGATCATCACTTTGGAAATGGCAATGCGTAGGAAGAGGAGGCTTTATATTGGTGTGAGCTCCCCTTCTCCCTGATAGACTGACTTGTTCAGATCAGTCTGATATGAAGACTAATTTTGGGTTGGATGGACACGTCCATGGGAAAAGTCAGCAGGAGAGTCCACTAGATCCCCCCACCACCTGAATCCCAGCAGCACCCACTTCATTTTCTCACTCCTCTCATGGCAGCAGAAACAAGATATCCTGCTGGTTGGGACAAGAACTTTCCTGTTCCCAGCCTGACTAACAAGGGGCTTTGACACCAGTGAGTCCACTTCCCATTCCTTATCTCTGCATCTTGTAAGCCAAACCACCAGGGTGAAGAGCTGGTTGGTTACTCCCTGGAGCAAATGCAAGGACTTTAGATCCCCCTTCCCAAAGTTAAGCTCTGACTGCTCTGAAAGGAATTTTACCCAGACCTACATCTAAATCTTGTCTTACACTCCAGCCATTAGAGGAAGAAAAATCGCTGTTTTTGTTTTCCTGCTAGAGAGGGTGGGAAGTAGAAAGCAGGACACGTACAGCCACGATGAGGAAGTCCAGCCAGCACCAGGCATTGGTGAAGAACTTGACGAAGCCATAGGCTGTCCACTTGAGCAACATCTCCAGGATGAAGATATAGGTGAAGACTTTGTCAGCGTATTCCAGGATGGTACGAATGGTCTTTCTCTGCTCAACGTAGATGTCCTCGAAGGCCTGAAAGAGAGGCAGCAGCTGCCTATAGTGCATAAAGGTAGACAAGCAACATCGGAAATACTGCCATCCTGGGCTGCTCCTCCCACCTGTGGTTGGCCTATCATCAGCTTCCTGTGTCTTTCACATTACTCCCCTGCTATAAATGGCTTTTGAAAAAAGCAGTTTTATTGAGATATACCATACAATTCAGCTATTTAAAGTGTACAAATTGACAGTTTTTAGTACAGAGTTGTACATCCATCGCCACAATCAATTTTACTGTATTTCATTATCCCCAAAGAAAGCTCACATCCTTTAGCTGTCACCCTCTCCTTAGTCCTAGGCAACCACTAATCTGCTTTCTACCTCTACAGATTTGCCTATTCTGGACATTTCATATAAATGAAATCACGCGATATCTGGTTCTTTGTGACTGGCTTCTTTAACTTAGCCTAAGTGAAATTGCTGGACCATGGTAACTCTATGATTAATTTTTGAGAAGCTGCCAAACTGTTTTCCAAAGTGGTTACTCCATCTTACTTTCTCACCAGCAATATACAAGGGTTCCTATTTCTTCACTTCTTTGTCAACACTGTATATGTTTATACAATAAAATCTTTTCTCCTTTCAGCCCCCAACATCACAGATACAGGTGGAGAGTCACAGGGCTGGGAGACACTCAGGTGAAAAAATCTTCATACTATTTTCCTTCTGTGGAATTCCTGAATGAGACAATTCCCTGATACAAAGGAATGAGCATTCCCATCTGCAGAGGGGTGGACTGTACACATGTGGTGCTAAGAGGACAGAATTCCAAAAGTATTAAAAAAACTGGAAGTGGAAAAAAGTCCCCTTAACTCCATTTGTGGAAACACATTCTATAACCCAACATATGGAGATGCCTAAGGCTGATCTTCATGTCCTCCCTCTGAGGTCTTATCACAACTACATTCTAGTCTCTTAGACATTTTAGCTGTGGTTTCACTTTGTTAGTCTCAATTCTCATGCCTATAATTGTACTGAGTCAAGTATCCTGTTTTATTCAATTATGATAAATAAAATTTGTCAAAGGTGAGTAAAGAAAGTTCAAACCATTTATTTCACTACTGCTCTTAGTGTGTGCAGATGGGAAAGAAATGAATAAAAGGATGAAGCATGTTCATTGTTACATTAAGTTTCTGTTTACTAGATTTGAAGAATAAGGATGACTGACGACAATAATAATCACTAGCTTAGTCTGACCCTCCATTTTCTCAAGGGCAGAGACCAGGTTCTCATCCTGGTGCCTCCACAGTGCTATAGGAAGCACTGAGTGAATGCCTGTTAATGCAATAAATGGCTCAGAGGCGGACAGGACAGTAGCTCTCCTTCACTCAGACCAAGGACATCAAGCCACCTTTAGTTTTTTTGCCTCCTGCTTTAGTGCTAACACTTTCCTGTATAAACCTGGTCTTCTGCATCTTTGTGCTCTTCTCTACCACACATTACTGCCTGACTCAGCTTCTTGTAGATTCCTACTTCACAGGTTAGCAATACTTCTCAATTCACTGACAGGATCTCAACCACTGAATTTGGGGGTTCTCCTTTTTTTTTTATTCCAAATTAAGCTTTGATTCCACACCTACGTAAATGTGCCCACCTTTTTAAAAAACATTTCAAAATTCTGCATTCTTCACTTTTCCTTTAATGAAAAAAATATATATATAGTGTCTCCAGTCCTTGTTGTCCTCAAATCTAGTCAACTAGGAAATAGCTCCCTCCCCCAGACACTGTCCAGGTCTCCTCAGTTACAATCCAGCTAACAGTGAAAGCAAAGACCAAGATTATCAGTTGTAGCAGGGGAGGAGCCTGTGTGTTCAGTGCCCTGTCAGCTTTGCGGACTGGACTGATGAGCACTTACAACCACGTGACTATAAATAATCTGTGCACTACAGATCTGACTCTAAATATTCACTAATATCACAGGTCCTCCAAATCCAGTAGGGTGCGAGGGGGAAGTGGGTGGAGGGACACCACCTCCCTCATACCTTGGGTAACTAAAAGGTAAAGAGCAAGAGATTTGGGGTACTAGGTGAGAAGGGGAAGTTCATTTTAGGAAGTTTCTTAGAATGGGGCAAACCAAGTAGTGAAGATACTTAATAATTTGTATTCTTATCCTGATGAAAGGGTTTTAGGCTTGAGAGGGATCATGATGAGTCTGAAGAAGATCAGATTGTGAACAAGGGTGGATTCTAATTCCAAAGGATCAAACACCAGCCCAAAGCACAACAGACCATTATCCTTGGGTCCACAGCCAATCTGTGTTCTCAGAGAAATTGGTCTTGGGCCCCATCCAGTCTTTCCCACTAGTTCCTATAAACCCTTCCCCAGCATATTCTCCCCTGGACCTCACCAGGGCGCCACTGCTGAGCAGAATCATGAAGATGATGAAGGTCTCAAACCAATTGTGCTCCACAATGAGGAAGCAGGTTTTCCGCAGGATCCACCAAGACTTGCCTAGCCCTTCTTCAATGTTGACCTGGCAGCACTTGAATCGCTGGACACAACCTGGCACCAGCGGGAGAGGCAGGTCAGATCGTGGGAGTGTGCCCCACCCAGCCCTGTCCTCTCCTCCATCTCCCAGGCCCCACCAGGTGCTGCCCCACCACTCAGCCAAGAGTACGGTGGCTGAATCAGAATGTCCGATACAGAAATGGAGAGGGTGGCAGGGCTGAGGCTATGCTGCAGGCTACCAGGGCCCTCTGGAGTTGGGAAGATGTCCTATAAAGAAGCAGTGAGGGAGAAGAAAAGGGTAGTTGGGAGACAAACACAGCCATGACAGAATAGGCCTTTCTAATGGAAGTTTCTGGGCTGATGCCAAGAGAAAGTGGACAAAGAAAAGTTTGAGAATAGTTTTGACAGGGAAAACAATTATCAATTGCCCTCAAAATGATGAGGTGGGGAACAGAGTTCTTGAAGATAGCTACTGAACCCTCGCCCTCTCATCCAACCACTACCCCTGGCAGAAATCTGTGCGCAATGCAAGTGCCACATGCCTCTTCTCACCTTCTGTGAAGCAAGCATCTGGATCCAAGTATTCCTCAGGCTGCTCCACAGGGACTTCTTCCACTTCTGGTTTGATATCAATAGTGCTTCCTTCAGAGGAGCTGGTATCATCCAGTTTCTAGATATGCAAGGACAAGGGAGGTCAAGAAGCTGTGTAGCAACATTTTCGCTCTATGCTGACTACCTGTGATGTGAATGATGTACCAGTTGTAATTCTTCTCTAAAATTCTTATTAAAAACTTATCATCCAGCTATGATGGGCAAACAATTACTAAATGGCCTTGGAAACTTCTGTCAGGATGGGGTATAACATGAAAACCCACTCACTGATGACAGTGCTCCACTCTAAACAGAATGTGGCTATAAGTTGGTCTCAGGGATACAGCTCAGATAGACTAATGGCAAGGAAGTACTTGAGGGTTTACTCCAGCCTCTGATCTAGATGATCTAGAAGTGATGGAGATAGATCCAGGAATATCTTGAGAATGACAATGGGTGGGGGGGTGTGCAAGTTGGCTACTCCAGAATTTTTCTACCCAGCCCATTGCTGAACCAATGCCCGGAGCTGACATGGCCCTGTTTGTTCTCACACTAGATCAAGGTTGGTTTTTAGTCTGGGACCTTACATCTTTGCTGCCTTCAGGATCCGATTCGCTGCTAACATCCTCTGTGTTGACGTTCTCAAAATCGGACTCGCCTACAGCAATGGGCACCCGTACGGTCAAGTTGGGATTGTTGATGAAGGACATGTGGTCTTCATCAATGATGTATTTTTCCACGCTGCTGCCAATGCCACTGGTGGTGCCATTGCCATTCTTCTGGAAATCACCATTCCGGTGGATGTCTGCACCAGTATGGTTGGCGATACAATTGGCCTTCTTTTCATATAGCTCATCCAGAGGTTTCACTTCATCAGCCTCACGCTGCTTGAAGTGGGCCTGCATGAAGGCATGCACTTTCACTTTGGTCCAAGCCACACCCTTCTTGATACGGATTACTGAGATCTGTAGGTTGTTCATTTCCCCATCATCGTCAGTGGCTGCCAGATTGTCTGCACTGAAGGAGCTCAGGAGCAAGGCCAGAAACAGGTTCAGCACCTGTACCAGTAGCATTAGAAAAAAGAAGAGTGAATGTAGAATGGTATTAGATAAACTACCCACTAAACTAGAAAACTAGAAGCCCATAGACTTATGTATTTTGTTTGGCCCACATGGTGTTTTAAATGCTCATGATACTAGTGAGCATTTTGTTTGATTGTTGGTTGTAATACAAGAAGCTTAGCACCTCTTTTCTTGGTTCTTTTATAGTTTTACATTACACACACACACACACACACACACACACACACACACACACACACGTTCCAAAATATATTACCTTTTTAATAGTCAGCAAAAGTAAAAATTATATCCATTTTGGAAGAAAATCTCCCTAAAATAAAACCAAAGAGGTGTCTACGGATTACTGGGGAGGTTTAAAGAGTGCATATGTGCCATGTGTTTATGAGCAGTAGATGCCTTAAAGGACCCATGTTAGAAAAAAATGAGGCTAGGAAAGCCTTTCATAAAACGAATCAAGAAAGTAGACGTGAAATACATTTCATGTCATCTATCGTAAAAAATTATTTTCTTTGTTTCCCTAACATTTATCAAAATAAAACAGATTTAGCAAGACAGTGATGGTGACTTTTGTGTTTTGCTGTATATCTAAATGTCAAGCTATCAGATACAAGCTTTCTTTCTCTCTTTCTTTCTCTTTCTGTTTTAATTTCCTATTTTACCACATTGGGCATTAAGATGAATTTATCTTTATTAAGACTTACTTTTGAAAAGTGGGAGAGGTGTTCACTTCTTGATTTACACTTGGCCCTTACTTTGTCACACTTCTGAAGAAAAGTAAGGCATATATTTTAGGTGGAGATAATAGTATGTGCAAAGTGGGAGAGATGGAAACAATAAATGCACTATATATTTGGATTATCTAGGTCATTTGTAGAATTAAAAAAAATATGTTGGTAAAATGGGGTTGAACTGGAGAGGGCTTTGAAGGCCAGGCTGAGGGATTTGAATTTTATTTTATTGGATCTACTATCAGTTCCTGAGTTAAGGAGTCACAGATAATTATAGGATTTGAGAAAGCCATTCCTACTAGCTATACACAGAAGGGGAAACTAGGAGTTAGGAAGTAACTACTTGGATGAGTTAAGGGTATGGATTAGGCTATAGCAATCTCAAACCTTAGCATGCATAAGAATCTCCTTGTTAAAAATACATATTTCCTTGGCCTCACCTGAGAGATTCTGATTCAGTAGATCTGGTGTGGGGCCTGGGAATTGGCTTTTTTAATGAGTGAAACTTGGGTGACTGTGATACAGGTGGTCTTTAGACCACACTTTAAGAAATACTGGATGGGTTACTGAAATGGAAAGGAAGGGGCAGATCTTAGAAAAACTATGAAGAAAGATGTATGAAAGATATCAGATATTTACTGGGAGTGGAGAGAAAACAGTCAGAAAAGACTTACAGTTACAGATTCCTAGAGACTAGATGAGCAGAAGAACTGAGCAAAGGGGAACCTGGAAAGGTGTCATCAGAAGCAGAAATAATAGGTGACTTTGCCATGTGCTCAGGTATCTGTAGACAGTCATGGGGAGATGTCCTTGAGATAACTGAGAATAGGAGACTAGAGAAAGGGTGGCGAGTCAGGGCTGGTATATGTTGATCCTACTACGTACCAGTAGGCAATAGCTGTATTCACTAAAGTGGAAAGACTAGAGAGATTAGGACCAAGGGAAAGGTGGCTGGGAATGGAGAGAGATTTAAAAAAAATCACAGTGTCTATTTTTTTAGGTCAAATGAAAGAAGAGGGTGGACACAGCTGGTTCAGAGGCTGGTTAAGCAGGAACCCTCTACTGGTGTGCTTCTCTATGGCAGAAAAGAAAAGAGAACTAATCTGGATGAGCTTACAAGGGTTCATCTGAGTTTGCCTTCTTCCAGCCCACCTTCCTCTACACTTGCAAGTGGGATATGGCCTGATCTGAAATATTGGTACTTCTCTTGCACTTAAGATGCATATCAATCATCTGGAGGTCTTGTTCAAATATGCAGATTCTGATTCAGTAGCTCTAGGTGGGGCCTAAGATTCTGCATTTCTAATACAATCTCAAGATATCTCACTGCTGTTAGTTTTCAGATTACACTGAGAAACAAGGTGTAAAGTCTCTGTTGGTGAATGTCCTACATACAGAGGCATAAAACAACAGGAGGACAGATCAGAGTGAAGCAAGAAAGTGATTTGTCATTTATACAAATTAAATAAAACCCTAAAATAGTTTAGGTCAGTGGTTTTCAATAGAGGGCAATTTTGCCCCCTACGAGACAGTTAGCAATGTCTGAAAACATCTTTAGTTATCACAACTTGGGGTGGGGATCACTATGGACCAGTGAAGAGCAGCGGCCAGGGAAGCTGCTAAATATTCTACAGTGCACAGGACAGTCCCACAACAAAGAATTATCTAGCCCCAAACGTCAACAGTGTCAAAGTTGAAAAATTCTGGTATAGATGAAGGAAATTTCTGTAGACAGAGCATAGAGTTTGAAGCATAGGATCTAATACAAGCCCTGACATTTACAAGCTGTGTGACTTTAAGAAAGTCACTTAACTTTGCTGAGTTTGTTTCCATAGCTACGAAGAAGTGTTTATAGGTTGTGGGGCTTATGACTCAGTAGGCCTCTGTAAATAGCAGTCTCCTTTCCTTCATTTGTACCTTAGGGTTCTTGGGCCAAGAAAGAATTAAAACCAACACAGACATGCAAGGTAGCAGAAAGACTAAGCAGATTAGGCTTCTACGCCAAGGGTAAGATGTTCAGAGCAAAGAACAAAAAGATCTACAAATTAGTACTAACCACCAAGTTGCCAATAACCATGACCATCATGAAGACAATGAGGCACATGGCCTGGCCTGCCACCTCCATGCAGTCCCACATGGTCTCGATCCACTCCCCGCACAACACTCGAAAGACAATGAGGAAGGAATGAAAAAAGTCATGCATGTGCCAGCGAGGGAGTTCACAGTTCTGGTTGATCTTGCAGACACACTCTTTGTAGCTCTTTCCAAAGAGCTGCATCCCCACCACGGCGAAGATGAAGACAATAATGGCCAGCACCAGGGTCAGGTTGCCCAGGGCACCCACTGAATTTCCAATAATCTTGATCAGCATGTTCAACGTGGGCCAGGATTTAGCTAATTTGAAGACTCGGAGCTAAGATGGAAAAAAGCAAACAAAACCCAAATGATACTCCATCCCTTTTGTTACCATATGGCTAAAATAAAAACAGATATAATTAGTAAGATAGTTTAAATTTATTGAGCATCACTGGGAAATTCCTAGGACTTTCTAATGGTCTTAGACCAAAATGAAAGAAACTGAGGTACAAATAAGGGAAAACTGATTAATTTCATAGTAAGAGAAAGATTAAGAACTAAGAATTATGAATACTGCCTCTAGTCCCTGTAGCAGTCTCTGGGCCAATCTACTTAAAAAAAAAAAAAAAAAAAAAAAGCCATACATGAACATATCCTTTTCCTATTGCTTTTCCCTGGACTTCTCAAGGGAAATATCAAGGAAAATATAATTTGTAGTGAACCAAAATATCAGTGTGGTTAAGGACAGTAACAATAAATCACCCATCTCTTTAAAAAAAGCATTTAAAAATATTAAAGATCTCTCTTTTTGCTTGCCAATAAATAATCAATAGCTGATATGAAACTTTGTGATATGCTTGTAATAACTTGGAGGGAAAGCACAACTGCAGTAAAGGGGCAGTTCTACATATGTCAAACATCTTATGAAAAGAGACTATATTGATATTAATTCAGAGGACAGAACTTTTAGTATCTGTCAATTATGAAATTTCTATATTTTATATTCATTCATGCGAACAATTACAAGATCTTGGCTAAAAGCCTCAGAATAATAATGCATAAAGCCCATGAATGAAATGATAATGAGATTATCATCAGATGTCATAAGTTAACTAAGAGATAATGTTAATAGGAATTCAGGTGGAAGCAATGGCACTGATTTGAACATTTTTTTTCTTTTTGAAAACTTGAGAATTCAAGATTTACCAGGTGTTGCTCTGTGTGTATATCTGAATCACTCGTATTTTTTCTCTTTCTGACTGGCTTTTAATTTATTAAGAATATTAGTGTTAAGGCTTCTACCTCTTAATCCTTCTGCTCATTTTCTAGATAATAAGAACTGTTCTTGAAGTCTACTGTGGGCTGGATCCTAACCAAAGATTTGTAAGCAGAGGTTCTAGAAACTTGGTAGATGTTAAATTTGTGACTTGGACTGAATGAGATCTCTATTTTACAAATAGTTTTACTCTATTCCAATTCTTTTTCTTAGATATGTTGAATATCCCCATGAAAAAACCTTAACTTCTTTCAGTTGTAAGTGCTTAAGTACTTCCCCAGTAGGGAGAGAAATGCCTAAGCCAGTTCTGATGCTTTGTCTGAGTGGGATATCCCCAAGGTCACTCAGCTTCTCATAGGACTTAATCAGCACATCACTTATGCTTATGCTTATGGGAAGCAATTGTGAGGATATCATTAACTATTCTTTCAGTAATTTAAATAATTTACACATTAACGTCTTCAAATATGTTAATTAAAAAATTCTTCTTAACTAATGATATGGAAAACTAAACCAATGTTCAAAAACTAGTTTCAATATAATTTAAAAGAAAAGATGATCTTATTCTCATTTTCTGAAGGAGTCACCGCAATAGAAGAAATGAGGAGAGCCATCTTTGAATAAGGAGAAATTCTTGCCATTTCAAGATGTTCATATAAAGAAATAGGTTTACTAGCAAATCCAAATCAGATCTCAAAATAGTCCTTGGGAATCCTTTTTCATCTTTTAGATTAACATTATTTTCTGAGGAACTTCCTAAAACTGATGTCTGTCTGTTGATTGATTTTTTAAAACTTCTACATTAGGTATTTAGCAGGAAAGTTTTCAAGAATTTAGTAGCTAAGCCAATAAATAAACAACTGGAATTGGGAGTAAAATATAGCTAAGGATTTTTAAAAATCACCAAATTAACTTATTCAGAACTCTTTCTAGTAGCTGAAAGATAGGAATGTAAAAAGAAATTGGAGAAATATTAAATACCAATCGGAAAGATCGCAGCACCGAAAGCCCCTCCACATTTGCTAGACTCAGCTCCATTAAACTGAGGGAGACAATAAATCCGTCAAAAATGTTCCAACCTTCTTGGAAATAATAGTAGGGATCCATGGCTATGAGCTTCAGGAACATTTCTGCTGTGAAAATTCCAGTGAAAACCTAAATAGGGGAACGCAGGGGTTAAGAAAAAGAAATAATAGAAGAAGGATGCCTTTATTATTATCTTTGAATACAACATGTCCGAGAAGCCTCAAGAACCAGCCTTGTTTATTTTCTGCATTTGAGGACATCAGTACCTGGATGGCCCATAACCACTCTACATGATGCAGAAAAGTCTTATTTTCCTTTTGAATGACCCAATGATCCCAACTTTGTTGCCAGAACCACCCAAATCATACTGTTCAAGAGTACAGTTAAAAAATTATTCTAAGCAATGAAAATGTTACACAGGTGACTCCTAAAGGGTCAGCAGTCATTCGAATGTGTATGCCTGGGATGTTTGCCTAAAAAAAATAATTTGTGTCATAACTGTATTAGAAAAATATAGCATTATTCCTGATTTGATATATCTCTTATTAAACTTAAACAAACTTATTTTAAATCATTAAAGCAAAAGAACATTGCTAAAAATATGAAAAATACAGGAAAAAACATCCATAGTCTTACCACCTTGCATAGAACTATCATTTTTATATACTCCATTTTTTTCGAATATACATTTTGACAAAGTTGTAAAGTCACAGAATACAGTCTTGTGTTTTATTTTTCACTTATAACTTTATCCATGTTACTTACTACACGATCTTTCTAATTATCACTTTTACTGCTTGTATAAAATTCCATTGGGCGAACATATCCTCAGAGAAATTTCTTATTGTTGGAGACTTTGGTGTTTTCTTTTGATTTTTTTCAATATGATAATCAATGAAGTAATAATTGTTTTCGATCTGGAGCTTACAGAGTATAAGAATGACTCTTCCCTCCATTACCTGTCTCCCACTTTTCTGCCTGACAGAGCACTTTCTGTTTCCTAAAGCCTTCTGTATCCTGCAGGCTTAGTAATATAATGAGCAGTGGGAAAGTAAAATCCCATGAACACCAGTTTTGACAAGACCAATTACCTCATTCTAAGCTAACCACATAACATCAGACTCTTACTGAATATTATGTTTTTAGAGGAGAGAACTTTATACGCAATAGATTTAAAACTCAAATTAGTACTTGTAACCACCTAGTTACCAGATTTATACATGAAGTAGTTTAAGGAAACCTCTGAAGATACGGTCTAAGGAAAGAATTAAGAATAGTGCAAAGTACTTAGATTACAGATGCTGTTTGGAAATATACTGATTTAATATATAGAAATAACAAAACAGAAGGACTTGAGAGAAATACACCAAAATGGATAAGTGGGCTGGAAGTTTTTGGTGTCCATATACTTTTCTATGGTTCTCCATTGTTCTAAGTTGAAGATGAATTATTCTAAAATAGAAACAAAATATTCCCTGAAGAGATCTAGTTAAGCAAAATCAAAGTTCACAATGCAAGCTAAGCATCCACAGATAAAACATCCTGTTAAGTGAGGTCAGGAAAAGTAGGGGCAGCTAATCAAGTCCTGACATACATTTTGCCCTTAGTGTACACCCATCAAAGGTTTCTCTACATAGCAAAGTTAGCCTGCTTAATGCACATCAAGTAGAAACTGAATTTGCTGTCCCATTGGTTCCTGGTGAACACATGGAAAATGCTCAATACTAAGCACTGGTTGACTGAATATGGAATATTTACATGGTGGGTACTCTGGTACCAAAGAGAAAATCAACAATGGCATAGTTACGTGTTGCTGCCTTTCAATGAGATGAATGGCCCCCAGTCACCTGGTAGGAATGCCTGCAACAGAGGTCAGCAACCATGTTGTTTCAACACGCAGTGTGCTGCCATCATTTGGGGTTTGGGTGAAGATAAATTTGTAACTATTGGTTGTATGAAGAAATAACTTGTTTAAAAATGGAGAAGAGCAGATTTATGGTTTTCCCTATGATACTACTCTTATTTGCACTGGGATATGCTTCTGAGGAGAAGCAAAAAGAATTATAAGCAGTGTTATCAACAATTGTACATAAATGCTGCTCTTGTGAATGTTATCGAATATTCACCTAGGAACTTAGGTTCTAATGCAGCAGTTTTCAAAGAGTATTTGAGGATCCTAGGGATCCATAAGATCCTTTCAAATGCTACAAGGTCCTCCCTTTTTCAATCACATATCTGTGTGATGCCAGGTTTTCTTCCCATGCTTCAGTCAAAACAATATATCACAATGGACTGAATACAGAAGCAGATAATAGAATCTAGTTATCTTTTATTAAACCATGAAAGAGATTTGTGAAAATGTGAAACAATGCCATTTTTCTTAGAAAATAGTTTGCCCCATAAAATGTTATTTATGTAAATGTGTAATTGGCATATTGTGCTTTTTAAATAAGTAAATATTTAAGACTTTACTTGATTAAATTTCAATTAAAGTAAATTTCAATGGATATAACTATCAATAGCTATCGATAGACATAACTCTCACAAACAAAAAAAAGCTCTTTAGTTCTTTTAAGAGTTAAAACGGTCCCTAAACCAAAAAAAGATTGAGAGCTACAGTTCTAAAAGAATGTTCTGAATTCACAGTTGACATATCTTTCTAATTTGAACAAACCCCGGGCACAAGCCTGAGAACTTGTAATGCCAAGTCATTAAGTAAGGCTTATAATGTCCAAGGTTGGGATATTTCTTCTGGGGGTCACTCTAGGGTTTGGAAAGGGTCATGGAGAAGTGGCACACATCCTTCTGCCATTAGTGCATCTGTGGACAAACTTTAGGCTCATTTGGGCGTGACTAGGGTTTGTATGATTAGGGTTTGCATGACTAGGGTTTGCATGTACTCTCAAAGGGTACTAATCAGCTTCTGCTCCATAGTGGATCTTCCCCCAAAATTAATGAAATTCAGTATGATAAAAGCCCTATGTGTACCACAATGGAGATAAGAAAAAAGCAATATATGACCATGAAAAATAACAGTTTCTTAAGAACTCAGTCACCAGAAGGCAGGGGGACCAACTCATTCTGGTTTGCCTGAGACTTTCCTGGTCTTAACATCGAAGGTCCTGCATGCTGGGTCTCTAGTTAGGGTGATCAGATTGTACTGGTTTGCCTAGAAGTGTCTCACTTTTAAAACTTAAAAGCTCCATATCCCAGGAGCCACCTCAGATCTGTGCAAACTGGAATGGTTGATTACCCAACCAAGAAGAGAAACAAAACTGAAAATACCATGTGGTAAATATTTAGAAAAGAGGTATATATAAGGGGCTACAAAGATACAGATGAAAAAAAAATTAAAATATAAAATGATTTCCTTTTCGTTGAAAATCTAGTAAAGCTGTAGTTAAGAAATGATAACATTCATGTGTACTTGGTGAAGAAGGAAAATAACTTTCTGTTTTTCCTCTTTTTTTGCTTAGAATCTCAGAAATTAAACTTACATGTCAGGTTGAGCCTTGGCCCTTCTTTCCATATCCCCAACTCCCAAATGATTCAGTCCTAAAGCCCTTGGTGGGCATTCTCACACAGGGAGGCCTGGTGCTAGATGCAGGAGCCCAAGTAAGATGTCTGCGCAGGGGAGCAGCCCAGTGTGGGCTGTTAGAGCCTATGCAGGCCAAAGAGGGGTGTCTCTTTGGGAGATAGTCCAATATGAGCTGTCAGAGTCTCAGCAGGATGGAGAGAGCTTCAATGTGGGAGAAGCCTGGTGTGGGGTAAGGAGGGGTCCATGTAGGTGGAAGGCCCATTGTGAGGTGTTCGAGTCCAAGCGGAGTAAGGGGAACAGGGATGTGTGGGGTGGCTTGGCCTCGGGTGTCAAAGCCTGAGAAGTGGAAGGAGGGGTTTCACCTGGAGGACACTGGTGTGGATGCTGCGGGGCACAACATGGGGAGTCAGAGCCTGAACAGGGTGTGGAGGACATCCACATTGTAAGAGATAATAGTGGCTCTTTGATCAAATAAGTAAAGATACTAAAGATAGTGGCAACCAGGTTCCTTTTTGTTGGAAAAAGAGTGACAAATAAAGAAAGGGGAAAACTAGAAGAATCTTGTAGTGTTGGATCAGAACTGGAAGTGACAGCACAAACTCATGGTTTTCAGTAGATATAGGTAGCTTCATATAAATAGCCAGCCCTGTACTGAGAGGGCCTAGGTGTGCACATCGCTCTGACAGAACCTCACTTTTAAATATCATTTTTTGGGAGATGAACACACAGTGTAAATATATATGAATCTTACTACTGATAAAGTGCACAGCTGAAACGTATGGGATTTCATTAACCAATGTCACCATTAGAAAATAAATAAATAAATAAATAAATATCATTTTTCACTAAGACAACCAGGGCTCTTTGAGAAATGGCTAATTCCAGGCCTGAGTCATGAAAAATCTAAAATTATCTTGGGATATCTTGTGGTACCAGAAAACAAAGAAGTAATGAGGATATGATGAAAAGGCAGAGAAGCCAGCCAGAAGGGACTCTCACTGGTCCAAACTAGAATGGTTTAAACATGGAAGTAAATGATAACAATGGATTATAACCCAATGGATAAAACTGAAAACCATGCATTCATACTGATATAAGTAAATAAAGGAATGAATCAAAAGTTTAATGAAGAAAAGAAAATTCAGATAGTTTTTAACGGGCCTTTCTCATAAATATTAATTATAAATGAAAAACAAAAGAGTAACTTTATAGGGAAGAAGCCTTGCAGACACCTCCTTAATCAAGTAATCAACATTACCAGTAATGGGACAAATGGAAATTGTGTGCCACCTGGTAGATGCAATGAGAAGATGACAGCCTCACTTGTGTGATATTCCTGCCAAATGTATAACTTGATTCTAATCATAAGGAAGCATCAGACAAACCCAAACTGAGGGAGATTTCTGCAAAATAACTAGCCTGTAGTCTTTAAAAGTATCAAGATCATGAGTCAAAGAAAGACTGAGGAACTCCCCCAGGCTGAAGAAGATTAAAAAGCTATGACAAATAAAAACGGTGGGTACAAATATATGCAATGAGTAACTTGGACCAAATCCTTTTGTTAGAAAGGACATTACTGAGATTACTGGCAAAACTTGGAGAAGCCTGAGAATTAGGTGGCTGTAATGCATCCATGTTAATTCCTGACAGTTATATCAAGGTTCTGTGGGAGAATGCACTTGCTCAGAAAATGCACACACTAAAGTGTTCACGGGGTGATAGGCTGTGTTGGCAACTTCTCAAAAAAAAAAAAGTTTTTTAAACTGTATTTAAAACTTCTTGGTAGGATTGGGATTATTAAATAAATAAATAAAAAACACCTTATAAACCCACTGCTGTGTTCAACAGCTTGTAAAAAAGGCAAGAAAAGAATTATGACTAAATAATACAAAAGTTGTATAAGTCACATAGCTTCCCTGGGCTTCAACTTCCTCTATAAAACATTGTGGTTAGATTGAATTATCTTTAAGCTTCCTCATATTATTAGATTTTTCCTAAAATTATCTTGGGATATCTTGTGAGGAGGGCAGAAGAGGCAGAGATCATCGATTTACCAAAGACTGTTCTCATCCTACCCCAGAAACATCTACTTGTGCAGCTACAAAAACAACTTAATCATTGTCCTGGCTATAGGGAAAAACTCACATTCCAACCATAGGACAAGGCTGTACTCACAAGGTAGTCAAATCTCACTTTTTTCCATCTTCTTTTTCTCAGGTTCTATCAAAGACTATCTAAATCCCCAAGCCTTTGAAAATTCTCATACTGAATTATAGTAATACAGTTCCTAAAATTTATAGAGTACTTTTCATTATTCTAAAAACTTCTGTATAGGTTCTCATTTTATCCTCCCAACCACTGATGGCATGGTGTTATCCTCATTTTACAGGTCTAAGACATTTCTGGACAGAAATCAACAGCTTATTTAGGGTTAAACTATATCAAATAGGAACCAAAACCCAAATCTTCTGACTTCTGTGTTCTTTCTGCTCAACTCAACACTTGTGTTGACTGACAGAAGAGTATATCTTTGAGCTTTTGTTAGTGCTCAAAAACCACTTTTGATTCTAGTTTTCCTGAGGTCCAGCACATATCCAACTGCCTTATTTGGCATCTTTATCCAGTGAACAGACATCTTATCTTGAATATGTCCAAAACAGAACTCTTGATTTTAAATTTCAAACCTGTACTTTCCTCAGTCACTCCCTTTTCCCCCTCAGTTACTAATCCCCTAAATCTAGGCACCGATCTTCAATTCTTTCTCTTCGCTCTTACATCCAATCCACCAGCTGGTCCAAAGTATCCTGCACCATTCACTACTTTCCACCCCTGTTGCTAATTGTATGTTTACTTTCCCCTCGAAAACCACCCCAGAGTGCTTTCTCATTTTAGAACTTGGTCCTGGTTGGGTTGTCTCATATAGTCCCTGAACATTAGCTGCTGACCTCTCCTCTCCCTCCACTGATGGTTCTGAGCAAAGTCTTTTGAATGCTCACAACTCTAATTCAGGTGTGACCCTACATCTCTGTAGATTTTTAAGAAAGGAAAAATAACATTTTCTGTTGGCCTGGCCTGAGGGTAATTCTTCTGGTAGTAAGTGAAAAGACCTCTCAAAATTGCTTAGAAATTGAGAACTAATGCTGTAAAAAACAAGTAACAGCCAGTAAAGACTTTGAGAAAAAGAAAATGCTTCAGGGAAAATACCACCACCACCACCACCACCACCATCAACAACAAAATTGATCGTCATATTTCTCATTATTTAACCCATGGCTAATAAAAATGAAGCTTATATCTATACGATATTGTTGATTGGCTCAAATTGTTGCTCGACTGCCAAGCCCATGGGTCAGCCAGACACACAGAAAGCCCACCTTTAGGTACCTTTCAGAGTTAGCAGATCTCCTGGGTAGCCTGTGGGAGTGTCCTGTCTCAAGACTCTGGATATTGCATTAGGTTCAAGCAGTAAGCTTGAAGTGTCACTAACCCAGACATGAAGATTGGAAAGTCTATAGAATCATCTTTAATGTGTGCCAAGGAACACAATAGCCTATAAGGACTAGCCAAACAAAGGATCCCTTTTGCCACATTTTTCAGAATCAGAACTCCAAATGATGTTATAACACATTAATAGTGTATTAGGACTTAGGGTAGAAACTCTGTGTGTGTATGCATGTGTGTGTGTGTGTGTGTGTGTGTGTGTGTGTGTGTGTGTGTGTGTGGAGGGGAAAGGGGTACAGGTAGGGAGGGGAAAAAAAAAACCAAACATCAGGTAGAGATTGTGCTCAAATTAAATGGTAACAACTAGATCTGACATGACTATGGTGCAACTCCCAAGGAATAATGAGGCCCAGATGACCTAGAGGATTCTTGCCAACTAATTCTTTGCTATCTCTCAAAATTTAATCAACTCCTGATTTTTGTACTTAAGAAGTAAAACAGATAATCTCCAAATCACAACTACTTGACTTCAAAACACATTGTGTAACCTATTTTTTAAAAAGCATGTATTTATCTTCTAAATAATATCATAAATTAAATATATGACTTAAGCTAAAATTAAAATAAATTTGGCACAGATCAACTAATGTTGGAAACTGGATGACAGCCCAGAAGTTGGACTGAGGAGGGAAAACAGACTCTAATTAAAAATTTCCCATAGACAGTCCCCACATAAATAATTAATATGACAGTGCAGGCAAATTTATCATTACATTTAATGCACTAAAAGAGCTCCCGTATTTTGTGGTGGTTGTCACTGAAGGTGAAAGGGGAAGTGATTTGCTGGAGCGATGCAGGAATCAATGTGAGAAACAGAACAAGAAAAAAAATCCCAAAAGTCCTTGGCTCAGGTTGCTGAAACCAAGCCACTGTACCATGCCTCCCATTCTGTCACCATGGTTGGTTTTCTGCCAATAGCTCCTAAATGACGTCTTCTAAGTTCTGCAGAAAGAGGAAACAGCCAAGGGATCACAACAGTGAGCAGAAGCAGCTGAGGCCACAGCATATGTAGAGGCATTTGTCTTCCAATTAACTATTACTTTCTTTTCAAATAAACTCCAGCTTTCAGTATTAGAAAAAGATGATCTACAGGCAAAATATGTTCAGATCACAAAATCAAGAGACAGTGCTCTATCTTACCAGATTTCCTACGGACAAGACATGTTCAAATTGTGGCGTCATAGGATGGTGCTCCATTGCCATAAACAGTGTATTTAGAACAATGCAGATGGTGATGGCCAAGTCCACAAAAGGGTCCATAACAATCAAGTTCACAATCTCTTTTAGTTTTATCCAGTAGGGGTGACATTCCCAGATGAGGAAAGTATTGGCAAATTTATACCAGCATGGTGGGCACTTTCTCTGAGATTCTTCCAGCTCTGTAGTGAGTAAAGAACAAAGGTGGCCCCTCAATCAAAATAAGAAAAGAAAGGGGATAGCTACAAATTCTCACTGGGGCATTATCACATGAGAACAAAAAAGATGGCTTGAGTGCCGACTTTCCTGAGTGTTTCCCTGTTACCCTTTGCTCAAAGGGAGAGAAGAGGCACGATCAGTACCAGGTCACTTCCTTGTTAATAATGATCCAGTTATAAACAAAACTCAATCCATCCATTCTGGGAGCACAGCACAGTGGTTAGAAGCTTAGCCTCTGGAGTCTGACTCTCAAGTTCAACTGGCTTCAACACTCACATATTGTATGATCTCAGGCAAGGTATTGACTCTTCCATGCCTCAGTTGCCTCCTCTGAAATGGCACTTACTTCATAAGTTGTAGAACTAAATAAGTCCTATACTTTTCATTCATTCATTAAGGATTAAATGAGTTGATGTGTGTAAAGCAGATGGCACAGTGCCTGGCAAAAGGTTAAGTCCTCAATAAATGGTATTATATTATACATTGTATCATTAATATATTATCAGAGAAGCAGACTCTGATAATCAAAAGCACAGACATCTGAAGCCAGACATACCTTTGGTGCAAATATCCAGACATTTGCTAACTATGGGACCTTGATCAAGTGATTTCAATTTGCTGAGAGAATTAAATGAACTAATATATATAGTGCCTCAGGACACCTTAACATAAAGTAAGTACTACAGAAATATTTGCTATTATTATTATCTGTACAGCAGAATCAGTATTGTCAACAAAGCCACCATGTGGAATGTATCTCTTATGTTCCCAAAGAAGTATAAGTCAATGAGTTTATAATTCCCAATTCAGTTAGGAATATAAGTCACATTCCTTTCCCCTTTTCTCACTTTCTTCCTCTTTCTCATCTCTTCTTTCCCTTCCTTTTTCTTTCTCTCTTGCCCTTTTGCCCTTTCCCACTTTCATTCTTTCCTTCTGTTTATCTTCTTCCTTTCTCCTTCTCTCAGCTTCTTTCTTCTTTCCTTTTTCTTTCTCTTCTTTTGTTTTCTCCTCTCTGTCTCTTTCTGTCTATCTGTTTTAGAAGCAGACCTGTTAATTTTTTTCCAAACAAGATCTTGTGTAAGCCCCCATATGTAAAATAGATAAACCAGGAATTGCTCTAGTTAAGGCAGGAAGAAGAGTTTGGGGTCCAGTCCAACTGATTTCTTCCTTTCCTGAAGTATTTCCCCAGAATCCTAGGACTCTGATAAACACACACTGAAAATCACTGTACTAGATGATTTCTAAGGTCATTTACAAAGCAAAGACTAAGCAGGATGATTAGACATTTAAGGCAGAGAGCCATTTAGCTGGCAGCTACAACCATTTAGGCATGTAGCCCTAGGTAACAAAGCTCTCCTCAAACTGAGTATGAAATATAATAGCTAGGATTACAGAAGTCCACAGACCTTGATCTAGAAGGATGTTCTTTAAGAGGTGTAACTTTGCAAACCTGTCAGCATAATAATCCTTAAAAGCAAGGTACTGTTTCTACAGGGTTGGCTATAACTGCATCCCACTTCTGCCCAATTCTGCTGCCAAAACCAAATCAGTCATCAGGGAATAAAAGAGTTTCCCAACATTTCACCAAGAACAAGATGGCTGCCTTCAATTAGTCTCCTTCCCTTTTCCAACCAGTTGGATGGTGCCATGGTGATGGCTTTATTTTAGATGGGGTGCTTTGGTTGGATTTCTGATTGGCTTCTTGGTTGCTAAGAAAATGGTTGCCTTGGTTTTCAGATTTAAGGGCCACAGTAAGTGCCATGTGGGAGTCTGCGTGGGAAAGGAAGTCTGTGAAGAAAATTTGCTTTGGCTTCTTCCTCACAGAACTCCCTCCCTGCCCAAGGTAAATTTAGTATTCTTCCCCAAAAAAGAAAATGAAAAGGTTCTCTTATTTCCATAAATTCTTGTAGTACATATTTGGAAATCTGGTTCCGTTCCTTTTTTATCTCCTCCCTTCTCCAAATGTCTGCTGCTCACCAGCACATGGAGGTTGAAGCAGCTACTGTTCACATTTCTGACAGGTGACACAATTGTAATGTTTGATAATGAATTAGGCTCAAAGTCTTTGCCAGACAGCAAAGAGGGGTTTCCCTGCCCTATGGGGCACCAAAAAAGTCCTACAGGGACTATAGATCTCTTATCCATCTTTCCTGAGAAGAAAAAGGTCCTTAAAATCTCTTCTGTTCCATTCAAAGTAGGATAATGTGAAGACTTAGGAGCTAGAAAAGGTCAATTAAGTGAATAAGGAAGTTATAAGGCAGCTCACAACTTTGCAAACTTACTGGCCCCGCATGCCTGGAATGAGGGAAGTATTTGGTCTGGGGGAATGGGTTAATATATGGGAAGTGAGATGCCCAAAGGTTTATGGGGTTTCCCTTACTTGGCTCCTGGACATTTTCAGAGATGGCACTGTAGGTCTTAACCTCTGGAATACTGGTAATTGTTTTCAGAGAGGGCTTCATAATTCCACCAAGATGGTGGTGTAGAGGAATTTTCACTCAAAAGGCTAACATTATAATCAGCAATTTGTTCTGCTTCTGTAGATATGCTTGCCACATAGGCCATGGGGCAGGGTGACCTTGAAATGAACTAAAGACTCATCCTCCCTTTTGCTTGTTCTGTCTGAATAACAAATGTAACTGCCTGCAACCCATAGCAACTCCTGAGCTTTGTAACTCTTTATAACTGCCTGGAATCCATAGCAACTCCAGAGCTCTGTAACCACCTGAGGACAAATTAACCAATCGGCCCATGCCAATTAAGCCCTATAAAAGCAAGGTTGCCCCTGAGCTTGGGGCCCAGATCTTTGGAGTGCTAGCTCTTCCGGGACTGCCGGCATAATAAATCTGAGTTCTCCAACTCTCCGAGTGGTGCTTGGTTTCTGGCCAGCCTGATTTTTGCAACATTTCTGCAACACTGGCATTAGAAGACAATGAGGTTTCTGAAGGTAACTCCAAACTTTTAAGCACCTACAATTTGTTAGGCACTGGGAATACATTTATGGACAAGAGTCCCTATCCACTCAGAGCTTCAGCGGCACCAAGAAGGTGGATACCAGAGAAGTAACTGTACTGACACTGATGCTTGTCAGCTGAATACAAGAATGAATAAATAAATTGTGGCAGCAAAAGCTATATCCAGTTACCACTGCAGGGGGGTTTCTGAAACTGTTTGATCTGAGAATCAATAATGCAAAGTACCATCACTGCTTCCTCATTTTCACCAACTCTCTTCCCTTCTCCCATAGCTTTATTGCTCTGAAGAGAACTGAAACTATACTACTCTCTGCCTACACCCCATCTCCAGTCCTCTGAAATATCCCCAAAGTTCATGGCTTTGCTGACTTTGAATTCTGCTTAACTTATTGGATCCTGGTGAGCATGTTTACAACAGAAAAGGGGTAAGGCAAGAAGGCAAGACTTTCTCATTATTTATAGTATTCTGGAATTCTCCACTGTGGTTTCTAAATCATTAAGTAGGTAGGAGCTTGCTTCTTTGGTTTTAAATAATAATAATAATTTTAATCTTTCGATTAAAATAATGTCAGAGTCTCTTAACTGTAGTTCTGAGAAGCAGGAACAATTATTCATTCAATACCGGCTTTTCCTGTTATAGCAACCATTAAATCCAGAGAGACCAGTGGTTAAATAGGAATAGATCTTTCTTAACGGCCTTTAATTCCCTCTCACATTATTTAGCTCCAGCCATTCAGCATTCTTCGCTTACAGCAGTTTTGTCTCATCGGTTTTAACAAAGGGAGTCAAATACTAGGAGAGGGGATAGGAGCAATATCTGAGCAGGAAAGGTACAAGCAATGTGAACATTAGGGCTTAGAAAAAGGCAAAAAGAACTGGAATGGCTTCCTACTCAGGAACACAACCATAACCATCTCTCTCTGTGAGCTACTCTTGCATGTTTTTTTTTTTAATGTGTGTGCTGGTGGGTGGAGGGTAGGGAATGAGTGTAGCAGGACAGAAAGAGAAAGAGGAGGACAGGGAGAAGAAGAAAGGGAATGGAGAAAGACAGTGTGTTCCAATGGTTTATAACCAACTCAGTTGAGGGATGAAAGCACTAGGCTTCCAGAAGGAATTCTATAGCACTAACACTCCCCATCACTCCAAGCACAGCAAAATTCCATGCAATGAACATTCTTTGAGCACCTACTTTTGCCAGGCCCTGTGCTAGGTCACTGAGGTAATCAATAAATAATTGTTGCATTGTACTGACAGTTCTCCTGTTCTATCTTTGCCAATAATAAAACATGCCTGTTAAAGGTTGTTAGTTTTCTTTCTCAATTGTCATAAATACTCAGAGAAATTTTGTCTTGGTCTCCAACTGAAGAATAAAATTAACCTAAGTTCTTAAACTAAGAACTTCCAAGTGTTTCTTATCTTGGAATTCTTGTGATCTGCAGTTATTTACCTGCAGTCTCAAAGTATAAACTTAAAAGATGTTCTATCAGACAAGGCCCTTAATGGGACTGAAGAAAACAGGAATAACTAAAGTTGTCCAAGTGGCTGAAAGCAGTTAGTTCAATATTCTTTTTACTTGATATAGTCTTCAGATTAGTCTAGGTAAAGTGTAACTCTTTGACTATATGTGTGATGTAAACACGCCAAAGGAGTTTCTTTCTAGGGATTCTCCCTTCACCACAGATGCCACTACCCAACTCCCTGCCCCACTCTCCCCACACACACATAGGGCAGAGGTCGTGTTGTGTTTAAATGACTCAAAAAATAACACAAAGCTAATTTTGAGTCTCCTTATCTCAGGGATTCTGCTTATTGTTGGGCTAGCCTGGGGGTCTGAACTCTGATGAATAGATTTGAGACCTCAAGGATAGTCTGGATCTGAATGGATAAAGAAGCTGAAGTACATATACAATGGAATATTACTCAGTCATAAAAAAGAATGAAATATTGCCATTTGCAACAACACGAATGGACCCTGAAGGAATTATGCTAAGTGAAACAAGTCAGACAAAGAAAGAAAAATACCACATGAATTTACTTATATGTGGAATCTAAAAAAAACAAAATAAACAAACAAATGAAACAGAAACAAATTCATAGACACAAGAACAAATTGATAGTCTCCTGACTGGGAGGGAGGTTGGGGAGCTGGGTGAAAAAGATGAAGGAATCAAGAAATACAAATTGCCAGTTATAAAATAGACACAGGGAAGTAAAGTAAGGAAGTAAAAGAATATCGTCAATAATATTGTAATAACCACATATGGTGGCAGGTGGGTACCAAACTTACTGGGATGATCACTTCTTAAGTTATATAAATGTTTAATCACTGTGTTGTACTCCTGAAACTAATGTAATATAGTTATGTCAAATGTAATTGAGGAAAAAAAGAATAGTTTGGATCTATAATGGGACAACTCAGCTAAATCAACATGAACCAAATGAAGAAGATTTATGCAAAATCAATGAAAATCTTGTGAGAAAAAGCTCATCAATGAATCTACCTCCAAAGAAAGCCTGGAATGAAGACCACGACTAGACAGAAGGCTGACACCTCCTGGGGAAAGTCCTCAGATAATTCCTCAACATGCTGGGCTATGTCATAGAGGAGCCACCTAATACTGAGTTCAGGCACTGACAGCAACATTACTGCGGACATGCTATGAGTCAACAGTGGCTGCTCTTTCTCTGTGACACAGAGTGCTGAAGGAAGAGGGGTTTCAGCTTATACATCAAATATATTTATGGATATGTGGGGATGTTTGAAGAAAGAGAGAATTATGTGCAATCAAAATGAACAGTGCATTCATCCTTAAGGGAAAACCAAGAGGGTTATAAGTAGATAAAAAGGAAAAAAGAAAGGTATGATTTGGGGTAGAGGGCATGATGGGGATTCCATCATCTTATATCTTCACAATTTTTCAGTCTACACAGCACCCCACTGGCTCCTCATGATGATGATTACAGAGACTTTTTCAGATTGTTTAGCTCATGCTTCAGATTGTTTAGCTCACATTCCTTCATACTTCCTACCTATCTTTGTACAATGCTCGCAGCAGCTTTGAAGTCCTTATTAGATTCTCTATATGCGGATTTGGGATGCTGATTGCTATAACCAGTAGACTATACTCCTAAAGCTCAGAGACAATTTTTGCAAAACTCAAACCAAGGGACAGGGATTATATTTATCATGCACACTACGTATTTATATCTCAGCAGCTTGGATTGACATCACAGGGCACATACCTTCTACTAGTGTATTTGTAACAACACTCAGTATACTGTTGATCCTGTCCTTCCGTCCATAGGAGGCCAATTGGTCCATGGAAACTAAAAGGGATCCAGGGCCTTTCTTCTTAATTTCTACCTCAGTTGTAGCCTGAAAAAAAAAAAAAAAAGCAAATGGGGTAAGTAAAGTCTTATAAATATTAAGGCTGGGCCTTACTGGGCAAGAACATATACTCTTCATTACAACTTTTAACTTTGATCCTACAGTCCTTTTCACCTCAAGAAGTGGAATGAAACAAGTTGGCCATGGGTCATCCTTAGTTCTAGAGATGACAAGCCCAAATCATTTAGGTGTGTACAAATCCACAATGAACCTGAGTCTGGCTGAGACCCAAATATCTCATCTGCTCAATTCCAAACAGAGTAGAAAAACCAGGTCCCCTGGGGCAATGCCAATAGAAGTAGACTCTGAGTTTTCCTTTCCTCATTTCATATCCACAGCATTTGACTAGAATTGGACAAGATAAGTCAAATTCACCTCTATCTGAAATGTCATTAAGGGCCAAGTTCCTGATCACACTGTGTGTTATAGACACCGTTTCCTCCATGTGTAGGAGCACCATCACTCTAGCAAACTGTTGCTTCCATATGCCAAACCTGGGCCTGTTAGCAAGTTGAAGTTCTACCCCAGATCTCCTCCAAGCCACTGTAAAGAGGTATGGTAAGGTTTAGCTATCTAAATTAAATATATTGTATCATATATGTTTATCTTGTCCTTTTAAAATTTTATTTTATGAGTTAACCTGCAATGTTCAAATTCCCAACCATAGAAAAAGGGCAGAAAGTACCATCGAATAGCTATGCAAAATATTTTTTACATGCTCCATGGGCAACACTGGTATGGTGGATTATGGCAGAGGGTCTCCTAATACCCCTTGTTTGTGCTCTTGGTGCCAACTTGAATATTCTACATCAAATGAGGATTAATGGGATGGCTGGAAACCTAGCTCTCTAGTAACCATGTTGTCATTTTAACACCTTATCCATGTAAAGTTGGCTGTCCCTTCCATGGTGAAGGTAAGAGGGCAGACAGTCACCATCATTCAAAGGATAGGAAAGAGATATGTTTGTACAAAGCTAGAGAAGTATCTGTCTGACCAGTACCAGAATGAGTCTACCTGTTTTGAAAATAAAATAATTATCTCAGGAGAGCTATGTCAGAAAGCCTTTCTGTCCTTATATATGTTTAGAATTTAAGAACCATAGAGAAGAAAGTTCCTGGCAGATCATAATCTATCTTACTACAATGTTTCATAAAACTTTCACTGATTCAGACATTTCGTTTGCCTTAGAGTTTTATTTGCTTAGCAAAGCTAAAGAAGAAATAGAAAGGAAAAGAACTATTTTGGGGGGAATTCTTGGCTGCATTGCTATACAAATCTCTGTATATGTAAGAATGACTTGTTAACCATTACCTCAGGTCACGATAACATATAGTTCTTTGAGAAGTCACTTTGGGTTACAATTCCCAGCTTGATATTCATGAAATTTAATAAATCAGACAAACTACTATATTTTAAAAATGACAATCATCTAAAAATAAATATAAAAGTCCTCATTCAATAGACACTCTTATTTCTGGCATTTATCAAGTCTAGATTTTTACTGAGTGGCTCTTCTGAAAATCTATAGTACATGGTAGATAATTTTCATAATGCTGACCCTAAGATACTGTAAGATCCAATGTACTGGTTGATACCTCAAGAAGGGTTGAAACTGCATTTAATGTAGCTTTGGTACTAAGTACATCTTACTATTTTCTGGGCTTACTGGATATAACAAGATATAAACTTTTCAGGCTTTAATAACGTCAACCTTAAAAAAAAATTAATGAACATTCTGTCTAAAGGACCTAGTCCAATCATTAGATTATCATTTAGTGACACCTATTTGAAAGCTAAAATAATTTTTAGCTTAGATTTTTAAAAATCCACATAAAAAATTTATTACCAAAATTACCATTAAGATGGAAAATAATTTATATCTTTCTATAAAAATGAAATGTAAGTAAACTGTAGCAGGAATATATGGAGATAACTTCTATAACATTAAAATTTGTTCCATAATGAGATGTTATAGAATATATCTTAATTTTCAAAAAAGAAATAACTGAAAGAAGATACCAAAAATGAAAATTTCAAAACCCATACTTTGGGAATTTTAGAGGGTAAAAAGAGAAATTTATTATGTTATCTTTTTACACAGGCAAGAGGATTTAGCATAGATCCAAATAACTGGTTCCATAAAAAAAGTCTAATATAACAAAGATACCCAGAAAAATTCTCATATATTTGCAAATTAAACCAAACTTCTAAAAATTCATTGATCAAAGATGAAATCACAAGGGAAATTAGAAAGTACTTTGATGATAATGAAAACAATACATCAAGATTTATGGGATGCACCTAAAGAAAAAATTTTACAGCTTATAATGGTTATGTTAGAAATAAAAAAGATATAAAATCAATGTTCTAAGCTTCTACCTTGAGAAATTTTTTAAAAGATTAAATTAAACCCTAGAAAAGTAAATGAAAAAAGTAATAAAAATAGGGTGGAGATTAATGAATTAGTAAATGGACAAATAATACACAAATAAATGAAATGGTTTTTTTTTAAAGAATAATATTGATAATTCCTCTAGAAAAACTGATCAAGAAAAAAATGAGAAAACACAAATTATAATTTCAAGGAATAAAAAAGAGAACATGACTACAAATCCTACAGACATTTTTAGGACAAAAAGAATATACTGTGAATAACTTTATGTCATTTCATCTTGGATAAAAGGAACAAACTTATTGAAACACACCCTATCAGAACTGGTAAAAGAAATCAAAAACAGCTCATATTAATTAAAGAAATTATAATAAAAAGCCTATTACAAAGGGAACTCTAGGCCCAGATGGCTCCACAGATAAATTCTTTCAAACATTCACAGAAGAAATTATACCAGTCTTACAAAAATTCTTTCAAAAAACTGAGGATAAGGAAAAATTTCTCAACTTGTTTTATGAAGTTAACAAACCCTGATACTAAACCTGACAAAAACATTACAAGAAAAGAAAATGAGAGACCAATATCCCTCATGAACAGAGATGTGAAATTCTTAACAAAATATGAGCAAATAGAATCCAGTAATATGAACAATGAAGAATACATTATGACCAACAGGGTTTGTCCCAGGAAAGCAGTTAGTTTAACATGATGAAAAAAGTCAATGTCATTCGTAATATTAATAAAGGAGAAAAACCATATGATTATCTCACTGATGCAGAAAAAAAAGCATTCAACAAAATTCAACACATCTATGTAATAAAATTTCTCAGCAAGTCAAGACTAGAATGTAGCAACTTCAATCTAATAAAGAACTATAAAACCTATAGCCAACATTAGACTTCTCGGTGAAACATTAAAGCTTCTTCCTCTAATACTGGAAACAAGAAAGAATGTTGGCTTTCATCACTTCTATTCAGTGTTGTATCTGAAGTCTTAGCTAGTACAATAAAGCAAGATTGCAGTTGCTGTTATTCACAGGAAATATTGTACATGTAGAAAACTCTATAGAATTTATAAAAACAAACCAACAAACAAAAACCAAAAACCAAAACAAAACCCCAAAGCTAATGGAACCAATATATTAATTTACCAAGGTCACAAGATACAAGGTTAATATACAAAAATCAATTGTATTTGGAAAAAAAATATTTGAAGATAGAAAAATTTTAAATTATACCTTCTAGAAGTATCAAGAAATATAAAATACAGAAGAATAAGTCTAATAAAAGACGTGCAAGACCCCCACTATAAACTATACAACTTTGCTGAGAGAAACTTGAGAAAACTTAAAAAAATGAAGATATATGTCATATTCACAGATTAGAAGACTCAACATAATTAAGATTCCCATTCTTCCCAAAATGACCTGTGGTTTCAGTGCAATCACTATCAAAATTCTAGACTTTTTTTGAAGAAATTGACATGATAATTCTAAAATATATAAAGATATGCAGAGGGTCTAGAATAGGAAATCTTTTTTAAAAGATCTAGAATAGCGAAATAATCTCTTATAAGATTATTTAATAAAATTTAAAAATATCTTTTTGTTTGGAGGGCTTACCCTATCTCATTTCAAGACTTATAAAGTTATAATAATTAAGACAAATGTAGTACTTGTATAAGCATAGACAAATAGAACAAGAGAAGAGAATAGAATCCAGAAACAGACTGACAGATGTACTACATCAACTGATTTTTGACCAAGGTGCCAAGTCAATTCAATTGAGAAAGGAAAGTCTTTTTAACAAATGGTGCTGAAAAACTGGATATCCATCCAGGTTGACTCCTATCAAACTTCATACACAAAAATTAATTTGGGCTGAATCAGAGACCTATTTTAAAACCCAGAACTGTAAAGCTTATAAAAGGAAAATACCTTCATTATCTCAAGGATCAGCAAAGATTTCTTGGACAGATGCAAAAAATCATTATAAAAGGAGAAAAACTGACATATTAGACTTTATTAACCTTAAAAATTTATATATCCGATAAAGGACTTGTATCCATGACATAAAAAACAAACAAATCAATAATGAAAAGAACAACTCAGTTAAAAATGGGCAAAAGATTTGATTAAGAAATTAACAAAAGATAGGCGAAACCAATAAGCACATGAAAAGATGCTCATCACTAATCATCAAAGAAATGCAAATTAAAAGCACAATAAAATACATTTTATGCTCACTAAAATACTAAAATAAAAGACTAACATCACTGAACAATAGATATGGAGCAACTGGAAGTCTAATACATTGCTGGTGGGAGTATAAAAAAATGATATAACTATTTTGGAGAGCTGTTTGGCAGTTTCTTATAAAGTTAAACATACATTTACCATATAACCTTAGAATTTCACTGTGAGGTATTTATCGAATATAAATGGAAACATTTATCGACAAAAAAAGTTGTATCAGAATGCTTTTGGCAAGCTTATGCATGCTACTAAGAACTGGAAACAACCTGAATATGTATCGACAGAAAAGTGGATCAACAAATTGGGATATATTTATACCATAAAATACTACTCATCAATAACAAGGAATGAACTACTAATACACTAAACGACATGAATTTATCTTGAAAACATCCTGTTGAGTGAAAGAAGTCAAATAAAAAAACACATATTTTGTGAGTTCACAGGAATGAAAGAAAACTAGTCTATGGTGATACAAGTCAGAAGTGGCTGCCTGGAAGAGGGAGGCAATTGATTAGAAAGGGGTATGAGGTACTTTGGGGAGAATCTTGTGGTAAATGGGTTTAGGGGACAATCCTCACTGGTCAGAGAGCTCCTTCTCCACCTTGGTTTTACCCACAACTTTGGTACTCTTGGGTGAGGGTTACCCAATGTACTACTGTAATACTGATTTACACAGGGGGATTCTTTTGAAAAAGAATATGGAATGCAGAGTGTATATATATATATGTGTGTGTATATATATGTATAATACAGATGCATATATATATATATACATATATATATATGTACAAAATGTATCCATATTGTGAAAATAAATGAAGATCAACTAAATTAAGTAAGAAAAGCAAGGGCTATTTATTCGGAGCTTGACATACTGAGAGTTAGCCATCACCACATGCCTTTTGGCAGAGACTCAAAAGCAGGTAGAGCAGTAGGAAAGCTTTAGAGTGGAAAGAAAGAAATGCTTCAGGTATGCCCTGATTCAAGGCTACTGGCATTGATAAGCTGGAGGCTGGTTAACTAGAAGTAGGGCATCCTATGTGATTAGTTAGTGGTGCATATTTGGCTTTCTCTGGTTTGTTGGTCCTACCTTGGAGGCATGGATGAAAATTATGAAAGTTGTCAGTTAATCAAGCCCTAGCCATTTTGGGCTGATAGTTACTGAAGTTACTATTTAACTTCCTGGATTGTCACTAGAGATAGCAATTTGGCTTCCTGCAAATTTGTCTTACAGCATTCTAGCTTCCTGAGTTGTTTATTGTAGATAAGGGGGTTGGTTTTTTGGGCAGGTTGTAAGTGAAAGTTTTATTTTCATATTATAATTGAGTCGTTGTCCATTTGTATATGTAGTCTCTCAGTATTTGTCAGGTCAGACTGATTAATGGAGAGAGAGAGAACAAACATATATTCATCACTGTTAACTGCTTAAGACAATATAAACTAAAATCGCCTACAAAGAACATTAAATAAACATGCCAAGCACCAGCTGGGGGTTAAGGGAGCATCCAAAGGAAAATACATCTGTACTACTAAGAAAATCTAATCTGCTAAAATCAAAGTATAAAGAGTAGTATTCTGGGTGAGTAGTTCCTAGAAGTCTCACCTCCCTAAGTCAGGTTTTGAAAGCTGAGACTGAAAGTCCAGGTACTTGGCTATTGTTTGTTTTTTTTTCTTTCTGCCCTGCTCCTATTCAATTTTTAAAAATTTGAGACAAAATGCACACAACGTTAAAATTTGCCATTCAAACCATTTTAAAGTGTACAATTCAATGGCTTTTAGGACATTTACAATATTGTATAACCATCACTACTAATTCCAGAACATTTCTATCACTTCAAAGAGAAATGCTGTACTTGTTAGCAGTCAATCCCATGCCCCACCTCTACCCAGCCCCAAGCAACCAATAATCTGATTTCTGTCTCTATGGATTTGCCTCTTCTAAACATTTCATATAGATAGAAGCTGGCCTTGTGTGCCCAGCTTCCTGCACTTAGCATAATGTTTTCAAGTTTCATCCATGTTATAGCATGTAACAATATTTCATTCCTTTTAATGGATGTATTATATCCCATTGTAGGGATGTATCACATTTTATTTATCCATTCATCAGTTGGTGGGCACTTAGGTTTTCATTTTTTGGCTATTATAAATAATAATTTTATACATATTTACATACAAGATTTTTTTGTGAACATTTGTTTTCAGTTCCTCTGAGTATATCTCTAGGAGGGAATTGCTGGGTTATATTGTTACTCTATGTTTAATTTTTTGAGTAATTGCCAAACTGTTTTCCTAAGTGGTTGCACCATTTTATCTTCCCATCAGCAACATCTGTTATTGTTTCCTATGTCAGATTACAGCCACTTGAAGAGAGGAAAACCTGGAGTAGATACTCTTATGTAAAGCAGCCTCACAGTCACCTTCCATCAAGACCTGCTTGGGACTCTGTGATGTATACCTCTGCTATTGGCTCAGCTGCCTAATTCTTTCACCTAGGAATGTGGAAAAGGGCTTTTCCTTCAACCATGCTGTGACCCAAGGACCAGAGGAAAGATCACATATTTTCCCATCCCCTTCCCTATCTCTTCAGGCTTATTTTTTTTATTTTTATTTTTATTCTTTTGGTAAATGGAGGTATATATTTTTTGTTTCTTTGTTTCATTTTTTTTGGGAAAGGAGGCAGAGAAAGAATAAATTTTTAGTCAGGAGTCTCTGCCTTTTGAAAATTTAGCCTCTAAGGAGCCTTGGGGCAAAACTATCAGTAATGGAGGAAGCAATCAAGAACCTTAATTATGTTCTTTGCAAGTTAAACCCAGTACATATTTGTTCCATTTCTCTTAACCCAATGCAAAGTTTATTAGAACGGTTAGCCACTGACTTCCAACTTCCTAAATTGTAGCTGTCTTCAAAGAGATATCCTGCAAAGAGATATCTGCCATCTGTAGATGGCAGATTCTGCCCACATTTCTAGAGATCTGCCCAAAGAAGCTGAACTTGCTATTGATTCTAAATTGCCTTCACATGGAAATGCATTATGGGAAATCTACCAGCCAATCAGCTTTCTTGGAACTAAAATCTAGAGCAATTTGGAAGTATCCTTAGAACCTAGCTATTTATCTCTGTTCAAGCACTTCTCAAACTTTTGTTGTTTTGCTTTTAAATAATTGTACAATAACTTCTCTTTCTCAAATCAGGCAATTCAACAGAAATCCTACTGTTTACTTCCTTTCCAAATCAGGCAATTCAACAGAAATCCTACTGTTTACTTCTCAGGGCCAAAAAGTCCAAAATATTGTAGGAAAAGAAATGGAAACTGACTTTCTGAATACCAAAAATGGGCCCAGTCACATGCTTCGTATTTTATATATGTGATTACATTTAATCTTAACAATAGCCCTATAAAAAAGTTCCTTTTATCTCTTGTTTTACAGATATGGAAATGGGCTGAGAGAAGTTAAATTAATTTCCCAGGATTACATGAATAAATAAAGAACTTGGGCTTTAGAATTAGTATAACATAATGGTTAATAGTTAATACTCTAGAATTGGATTGTCTGGATTCAAATCCTAACTCTACTGCTTACTGTGTAATCTTTGACAAGTTTATTTCTCTAAGCCTTAGTTGCCTCCTCAGTAAAATGCAAACAACAGCAGTATCTATCTCATAGGGCAGGGGCTGTGAGCATTAAATAAGATAATACTTGTATATTAGTAAGCTAATGTATCCTGATTTCTGAATTATGAGTGTTTTTGGATTTCGTGGCCTTCTTTATGAGTGAAGAGCTATGATTCTCACCTACTTTTCTAGCTCAGAGATGAAAACATGGGAAAAGTCCTCTCACCCTTTGCTTCACTAAAAAGTTAAAATTCCCAAACTATCAAAAAATATCATTACTCAATCACAACTGAATAATTAATTAAGATGTGACAAAGTTTTGATGAGACTCTCATGAGGTGATGTCTGGATATCTCTTTTTTT
This sequence comes from Eidolon dupreanum, assembly GCA_028627145.1. Taxonomy (NCBI): domain Eukaryota; kingdom Metazoa; phylum Chordata; class Mammalia; order Chiroptera; family Pteropodidae; genus Eidolon; species Eidolon dupreanum. The sequence goes on along the minus strand of CM053503.1, from coordinate 43,294,473 downwards.
TCCATAGAGAACATATTTCTTAATTTGAAACTGAAGAAAAAAACAGTTGTGGCATAGCCTATGCATTAATATTGTGTGAGACTAGCTTGAAGACCATCAGCGGCTCCTACACTAATCCACAAAGCATGAGTATATAACTGGAAGCACTCTATAATGGTTCAGGTAAAGGCAAGTTAATCTGTGGCTATAGATGTATCCAAAATGTTTTGGCAATAAGAATCACTTCATTCTAGCCCATAGAGGTATTAATGGCTCATCTAGCCTGGGCTGCATATAACATTATTGATAAGTTGCATCTTTCTAAGATAAATGACTATTTTCCCCGCTTCCCAAAGGAGCTAATATTTAATCAGTCAGGAAGTTCTCTTTGGCATCAGAAAGACCTTGGTTCAAATTCCATTTCCACAAGTCACCAAATCTCTGAGTCTCATCTGTTAATAAAACATCTACCAAATAGGATGGTTATAAGAATTAAATGAGATCATGCATATAAAGTGCTTAGCAGAGTATAGTAGGAACTCAATGTACGGTAGCTATAAATATTATGTCCACTGTAGAAAATTGGAAAGAATAAAAAGAGAAAAAGTCACCAATAACTTATCCTCCCAAAGGCAACTACTGTTAACTTTTAGTCAGTCATCTTTTTTCTATATGCAGTTTGTCTTCATGTAGATCTGATATCATACCACATAAACTATATGCATTCTGTTTTTATTTTGTGTTTTTGGCCTATTAATGTAACTTGGATATTTCTTCACACCATTAACAGCTAGGAAGTGCTTCTATATAGTGTCTAACAAAAATTTTTCCTAGTTATAAAGCCCTTGGAAATGATTCCTACCTCATCTTCCTGCCACTTTGGGATCTGACCTCCTGGTGTTGGGAATAGAATGTTCAAGTCTGCCACCATCATCACTTGGGACCACAGCAAAACATCTTCTAAGTGCTTACAGGGTGTTGAGTGTGCAGGCTCCCAAAAAAACCTGAAGACAGCACTCTAATGCACAATGTAAGGTGGTGTAGAAAGCCTTACATTCCATAGCCATCTGCTCAACTGCCTCTCAAATTTTTCTCCCACACAGTACAACAGAAGCTGCTAAAAAACCAAAAACAAAACTCTCAAACCTGCTCATGTGTCCTAAGCTGAAGCTGAAGCTCGTTCTTCCTGGATACCTTTCCTAATACCTTCTCTTCAAAGGAAAAGATGTATTTCTAGGCTTAAATTTTTTTTTAAAAACTGCCAGGATATTAATATTTAATCTGGTTCTAAGCATTTAAGTAGCCCAAACTATACTGTCTATGCTAACCCACCCCTCATTCTCATTGATATTGTCTTTTTTAGAGACTATAATTATCTCATTGTAGAACTCCAAATTTATCTCGACATAGAATTAGTGAAAATGAAATAAGAATAAAATTTAAAGTAAATATAATCATCTATAATCTTTATTTTGACCAACTATCTGGTTTTGGGGGGACTGTGGAATCACTGTTTTTTATTATCATTGTTGATCTTAAATAAATAGTTCTCCAGAAGAGAAATGGCCATGTCCCTATGCAGAGAAGACATTAAAATGAACTGAGAAACAGAATATTGGGGTTTCTGAAAAGTCTGAGATTCTGGTTCTATCAGTGATGAACTGTGTAACCTCAAGGAGCACAAATTCTCTGAGCCTGCTTCCCCATCTAAAACACAGGAATAATAATCTATCTCCACTTTGTCAACCTTATGGAATTTTTGTTCATGACAAATTAAATTATACATGTAAAAGTAATTTGCAGCTTGTATAGTGCTAAACAGATAGATGTAAGTGGGAAAGTATTTTGCTTTTAAATAAAAAGGCGGGGAAAGAAGAGAGGATCTCAAACACATCCTAAGTGCTTTTTGAATTTTTACCTATACAAGTCAACAACTGCCCTAAAATGCTATAAACAGATCATTTTTGAATAATTCCATCCTTGATTGTCCAGTTTTCCTCCACACATGCATCATGCTAATTAAAGGATTGGCTATCTTCATGCTGTGTTAGAGGAAACTGAAGTGTTAAAACAAAACATACTGACATGCTATCTCAAGGAACTTTCACCAGCTAAGGAGGGACTGAGGAAAGTTAAGGAATTAGAGGTAGGAAGGATTAGGATCACTCAGATTATAAGAACTTAAAACTAGAAAAAAGGTATAAACAGCTTAGAATTTAAAGAAATGTTAAGAGATGGTTTTCCCAAAGAGGGAAGCTATTATCCAAATCCCTAGACAAGTGATTTTGTGAAGCTATTATATGCAACTCCTCCAGAGCCTGACATTTGATTACATTTAAAATTCATCTTTTGCTTCCCTTTTCCTTCCTCCCCCATACACCATGTGTTCTTGCCCCAACCTCCTACTTTTCCCTCCTTTGATTTATTTCCATTTCAATCCCTTTGTTGTCTAAGTCCATTTTGCAGTGGTTCCCTTAACCTCTCCTAGCCTGGCTCTCCTTGGTGCACGCCTCCCACCCTCAGCATCATGCACACACATCCCTCTTGGGAAAAATCACATCTCATTCTTGCAGAGGAGACTTAGAAAATTATTCAAAACTGTATTACTTTTTAAACTAGAAAGATAAGAGCTTTAAATTCTAAGCTGTTTCCCTAGGAGGAGAGAGGATGTGGCCGGGAGAAGCAACGGTAGTTCCAAACACGCTCAGACTTGGTCTTTGATAGTGGCAGGATGCTTCTCATTCCATCTGGGCAGGATCCGTTGGCAAGAGGCATTCAGTCAAAGCAGGTGGGGACAGGGAAACAGATAGGCAGATAGATTTGAAAAGATGAGGAGAAAGAAAAAGAGGTAAAATAAAAGGAATTGATGGAGGAAAAGTAACAGAAACAAAGGATGGGGAAAATGGAGCAAGGAATGAAGTAAAAGGGAAAAAGAGGGCAGTAAAAGAGGGAGGACTGAAAAGTGAAATAGAAACAAGCCAGCAGGGAGAAAACAGAAACGGTTAGTATAGAAACAAGAGTGGGGGGCAGAGCGTGGGAGACCAGGTGGAATGAGCAGAACAGGGAGAGGAGAGAGGAAGGGAGCGGCGAGACTGCCATGCCTAGCCTCGGTCTATATGTTTACTTCCTTACGCTGTCATCGGTAGCTGCCTTATCTATTTTCACCTCTGGCAGGAGACGCCCGCCGATGTGAGAGCCAGGGCCTCCGATGAGGGACACCACGCCATTGCAGTCCACGGTGCTGTTGCGCTTAACGCTGCGCCGCAGGCTGGGGAAGATGCGCGAAGAGCGGCTGCCCTGGCTGTAGCCGCTGTAGCCGCTGTAGCTGCTGCGGCGCTCGCGCGCCCGAATCGGGATGAAGAGGGAGTCCCGGCGGCCTTCGCTCTCTTCCACCGTGCTGTGCTCGTCGTCCGCAAACTCGTTCTCTGAGCCGGGGTCCCGGAACCGCCCGGGGCCCCTGAAGCTGAAGATGCTGCTCTTGCTGTTGTGGCGGGAGAGGAATGGAGAACCCGGAATGCTGAGCAGGGACTGTAGGAACAGGAAGAGAGAGAGAGAGAGAGAGAGAGAGAGAGAGAGAGAGACAGACACATGAGACGAGAAACTGACGCCCTACAGGCTAAGCAAAGGCCATTGCTTCCCCATCCTGGCCCACCCTTGCATTCCTGTTGTCAGAACATGAGTGTTTCCAGAAAGCACTTGGTCAACACCCATTATTACTCACTTTTTGCCCCATAACCTTGAGGTATGGGGTCTTACCAGTCTTGCCAGTTAACCACTCAAAATGCTTTAGCTCATGCTCTAGGTAGCCAAAGCACTGGGAAACACATCGGTGTGTTTATTTCTCATACTATGGGGCTCACATGGAGTGTGCCTTTAATTTACTCAAGTGAGACTTTATGCCACATTTAGCAAAAAGTTCAGAATTTAAAAGTGGGTTTCACTCGCCATTCTTTCACGGAGCACATGCCCTGGAGGTCAAGTACAATGCCAACAGTGGTGTTTGAGCTTTTTGTTCAGTTGAAAATTACATTCCCTCCCACTCCATTTTAAAATCAACAAAAAATTATTTTCACCAAAAGTTTAAATATTTGTAAGTTATATAATTCACAACACTGACATTTTAAAATAAAACTCTTCTTTACCACTCATATTTACCATTCTCCTTCGACTCATATTCCATTCGACATTCTCTAGAGAATTTTATGCTAATGAATATTTTATACTTTAATGTATTTTATTGACTACTTTTGAATACTTTTTTGCAACAAAAATTATAAACTGTACTTTAAAAAATTTAAATTTTCCTGTGACCGTGAGTCTCTAAGAAATTTAAGAAAACCTTCCTGAATTGAGTTTTTATTATAATTCTTATTAACAGTTGACTAAGATATACAAATATACATTTTATAAGTAATTTCTAAACGTAAAAAGAAAATTTTATTAAAATGTATCTCTTAATGACATGGATGAGATTTTTCTTCTTCAGTTGGTATTTTTGGTTTAAATATTTGTAGATAGCATTACTTATTATTAGAATGAGACATAGCTCAACAATTCCCCTCTTCCCCTTCTAACATTAGATTTTTAAGTGGAAGAACTTTATTAATGTATATAGTATCCTGGAACAAAAGAATTTTGTTATAGTAATGTCACTCAATTCTTTGAATGTCTTCCAAATTATATGCCAAAGTCACATAGTAAGCTATCAGCAAAATTTATTTTAATGATCTACTACTGGTTGATAATTAGATTCGGTCTTCTTTCAATTCTCTTAAAAGCAAAGAAATGAAAACCACCCAAATTGCCAAAGGATTTATTACTAAGATATTAGAATTATTTCATTTCTTGATTTCTGTGGATAACAAAAAGGCTTTATTATTTACTAATAATTATATGGGTTACTCTTATAGGGCTTACTCTTTTTTCCTTAAATGAAACTTATTTAACCCAACAGAAAAGGTTGGAATAACCAAAATATTGTTAATTTCTATACACCAATACCAACATTAATTTTTTTAATAAAATGATTTCATCTTATCACATGCTTTAAAGATATATTAGTCAAAACCTTAAAGCCATGGATTTAGCTCATTTAATTTATGAAACTGTCTAATGTTCTCATTGCTAAAGCAACTGGCAAAATAAGACTTATTTTCATAGGAAAAAGTATGACCTCATTTTTCATTTTTAATAAATGTATTAATATGTATCCCAGTGACAACTATCTGGCTCCTGAATTTAAAGCATCCCAATATTCCTGACTCTAACTCTATGTTTCACTCTTAACTGAAGTGTGTGAGAGGTAAATTCAGAAAGCCTTATAATTGATTTACATGGGTTAAAGAAAACTTTATAGGCACTAATATTTTCAATTATCCCTTTGTTTGGTACCTCAAAGATTTTTATACCCTAGGGTAATGCACTACATAAGATATGGGATGACAGAGAGGTATGCTTTCCTTTTGTAAAGTGGGAGAAGTTTGACTGTGGAAACGGAAGTGGAAAAAAATAACTGGTGCAACTTTGAACCATCCGGCTAACCTTGGGACCAGGAATATATAAGTTAAAGATCTGGGAATTAGATTCCTTAGAACTAACAGTGCTTGGAAAGCCTTCACATTTCCCAAGAGGATGTACCCCCAGTTTGAAGATGACTGTTCTAAGAGAAAGAAACTTGACAAACAACTGACTTTAGATAATTCTCCTTGCTACCCTGAGATACTCAGCTTGCTCAATTATGACATTGAAGGAATTTTCAAAATAATTTTAAACTATACAAAATTTTTGCTTTAGAGTTTAGGCCTTAATCTTCTTGTAAAATGATTCTACTGTGAAAGTTCTTTGTGGGCTTGGACTCTGCCAATATAGGGCATATATTGTAAGTGTTAAACTTTTTAAAATAATACTTTTGATGATAACCCTGGAAGGGCTGTAGGGCTCTCTTCATTGATATTTTCGCCCATACCTTTTTGTTACCTAGAACTCCATTTCTAGTTCTAGACTCAAAATGCTTCTGGTTCCAGTTTCTATCTATAATGTACGAAGCCCCTGTGCTCCAATCAGGATATTTTCTTCGGATATTTTTAGTTCCATCATACGCCATTCTCTCATCTGTATTTCCCTTGTTATGCAGTCTTTTCCTACCTTGGCTCAAAGCAAGTCATATATCTCTGAGACAATAAATGAATTTGGCCACATCAAGAAAACCATTAATCATAGATGATTTGATATAAATGTCACTGTTAAATATATACCCATGCTGTACATAGACCTTCTGGAAAAGAGAATGCAGGTATGCAACACCTCTGACCCCTTTCCTAATCACTGATTTGTTTTGCTCTTTTGCCCCTACTCTGCACCAGAAAGGAGAAGCTGCATTGGCTAGATTCCAAAATGTTCACTGGGTCTCATTTATGAGTGGATGGTGTCACTGTGTGTTAAAAGGGCACACACGTGGCCAGCTCTTATACTTCCTTCCTCTATGTTGTTACATTGGTAAAGGGATCAGGGCCTTCTCCAACTCACTTTTGTTATTCGTCTTCTCATATATATGTTTGGGCACCCTCACTGATTCATTCCCCTGAACCACTTCTCAATGTGTGACTCACAGACCAGTGTTAGTGAATGACCAGCTTCTCGTTTGCAATGAGACAAGCAGAAAAATAGAAACTCTAATAGCAACTGGACATCACAACGTCCAAGAATGTGATAATTTTTCTAGAAATTCGTTATTATTTTATTCTACAATAGTATCAGTTCATGAAAACTTGGGGAAAGCAGAAACTGATCCTTTATCACAGATAGTTTGAGAAACAATTTGCTAAACAATGTGGCTGGCCAAAAGATTGTAAGTGTCTTAAAATGTACCTGTGATTTTGTTTTCATCGAGTATGGTAAGGTGACGACTGTCTTTGAAAGAAGAGCTTGTTACTTATAGTTCCCAAGAGAAGAGAGCATACAGGTCCTCATGGGGTAGTACTGGGATTAGTAAGGAGGCAGAAAGAACAAGGAAAAAAGCATGGCCCAGAGCTTTCACTATTGTTTACTGAGGAAGGAATGGGTAAGGCAGAGTAGGCACCTTTGACCAAGTTTATGATAGCATAGTTTGAATAATTTCTGGGCTACGGGAGTGGTCCTAGTTGTCTAGTAGCTGGACCTGGACTGATTTAGGGCAGGGAAAATACTGACTTGGTTGGTGAGAGGTAAATAAAAAGAGAAGGTTGGGGATAAGGGTTTTGTAATGGTTGATTTACATTTGAAAGGCACCCTTCCAGGCAAGCAGCATGCTATCTCTAGGAATTAAGCTAGCAATGAAAGGGTCCTACCTAGCAAGGATCCTAAAATGTCAAAGCATCCTAAAATACAGAGAATACAAACATGATTAATATAGTAAGATCCTAAGATTAGGTTTAGTGAGGATAGGAAATATCCTTAGGCTTCGACGCACATGTTCAGTTCAGTTTAACACAGAACACTGAGGTTCAGGGCATAAGCCTAGATGTTAATAAATGGTGCCCTGGGCACACGTATCTCCCTTGAGGGCCTCACTGGAGAGAAATGTGGCCAGGACAAGACAGGACTCAGGCACTCCTGGGCTTTTGTTAAATTCCATAATTACCTTTAACATCATTACTCCATGTCCTGAGAATGGCATTCAAGATCTTCCCATCTTTGACCCTAATTTACTTTACCCATTTCATCTTTCATTCTTTCTCCTCATATACCCTATCTTCCAGCCACACTGTCTTCAGGTCTTTATTTTCTCCATTTCCAGTGCATACTACATTTTCAGCTGTGGAAATCATCTCCGCTCTCCACTGTCCAACCCTTCAGCTTCTTACTCTACGAATTTCCTTAATCCTTCCACAGTACTGAGCCCCTTTCAGAGTTCTTATGCTCTATTTTTTACTAACATTTCTTTATATATGTATTTTATGTCTCCTTTTTAACCAACTACAAGCTCCTTAAGGGCACACTGCCTGACTCTTCTTTATTTCTCCTGGAGTGCTTTGTACATTATAGGTACAATGTTTAATTTAATTAACATATATTTAGATTATATACTGTAAATTAGCCACCCAATTTAGCTTTGTTCCATATCTGCATTGGGTCATTACCTCATTTTTGATAGCAAATTCCCTGGACTGAATGTGGTTTTGCATTAGGCTAATGTTGGGTGCTGATACTACCTGATACATTATGTCTCCAAATTAGGGAAGAGATTTGATTTATTTGATAAATGACCATTAAATGCCTATTGTATGCTATGTGACATGGATACATGGATGAATAAGACATGCAATATGGTCCCTACCCTCTCTAAACTTGTAGCCTAGTAGGATATATTATATATTATATGAGATTCAATACGCCAGACTATTCTTAACTGATTGGAAAGTGATAAGGAAGAGAATGATCAATTCAGTAACCTACATACACCTAGAAATCGGGGATCTTGAGACAACACACACTAAAAGGAAACAATTTATCTATTATTCTTAAATTCCTTGTTTCATTACTGACAGAAGAGTTGACTGCAATAAATGTGAAAGGGAAAAAGATGACTTGTTCCATTCCTCCTTGTACCCTGTGTATTCGATCCTGATGCATCCATTGCCTGAGGAGATACACCATGAGGGTAGCCACCTCAACCTCTTCCCAATCTCAACTTCCCTGGACTAGAGGGTTTCAGTGATGACTCTGGGCCCAAGGCTGTATTAATTTCTCGGATCCAGCTAGTATGAGACGGGCAGGCCTTACTTACTGTTTTCAAAATCTTTCCCGTCCACCAGCCAGGAGCTTCTGGTCCTTTTCAGGAAGTCACAACACAGTTAACTGAAAATACTACCTTAGGTCTAGGTGTGTGTTTGGGAGAATGGCTTTGGGGTGTTTTTGATTTAAGGGAAGGCCCTCATATTCTAAAGAAAAATTAACGGGGGATTTCAGGGTACCCAGGTCAGCTCTCTGTTAGGAGGAGGCTTAACAATGACTGAGATGTTTAGAATGTGATAAATTGGTGACTTAAATGTTCTATTTCCATGCTGTATTTCACTTTTTCTTCACTTTACTTTTTCTTTCCAATACAGCAGTGGTTCTTAAAGTGTGGTCTGGGGACTCTTAGGGGGTCCCTCTGACCCTTTAGGGAGGCTCATGAGGTCAAAACTATTTTATAATAATACTAAGATGATATTAGACTTATCATTCTCATTTTTTCACAAGTATACAGTGGATCCTGTGGGCCTTACTTACAGTTTCACAGTATTTAAGACTTTTCTGATGAGATTAGTAATGATAATACTGTATGTGATTTTTTAAAAAAAATATTATATATCAGTACTTGGAAGATCTGCATAATTCAGTGAGCCAGTATTTCCCATATGACCAATGCATGATGCTACAAAGCATTTATGAATCAAAGATGTGTACTGCAAAATATCACAAAAGATTTAAATGTAACAGAGTACCAAGTAACTGATACAAGTTTCAGATTCCACATTACAACTAACCATTAAACTACCAGTGTAGAGTTTTGGAATAGCATCAAAGTATATTCACATTTACATGAAAAGGCTATTAATATGTTCCTCACTTTTCTAACTACATCTGTATGAAACTAGATTTTCTTCAAATACTTCAACCAAAAAAACATACTGCAACAGACTGAATGTCAAAACAGGTATGAGATTCTAGTTTTCTTCTATTAAACCACAGATTAAAGAGATTTGCAAAAATGTAAACAGTACCAATTTTTCCACTAATTTTTTTTTGTTTTGAAAAGCAGTTAATTTTTATAAAAATATGTATAATTTGTGTTAAACATATAATATGTTCATTATTATCTTAAAATAAATCTGTAAATATTTTTAAATTTCTTCATTATAATTTCTAATATGATAAATTAAAAACGCATTAAGAAAAGCTCTTTAGGGTCCTCAATGATTTTTAAAGATATAAAGGGGTCCTAAGACCAAAAAGCTTGAGAGCTGCTGCAACAGAATAATGAAAATACTTTGCAAATATGGACTCAACCTAATATTTATAAACTGTCCTAAGCCCTAAACACACAGCAGTAATTTTAAAGAGAAATGGGTAGGAGACAGGTCAGGCAGAAGATGTCTCATGTAGATCTCAGAAGATGTGGCAATAAAGGACACTGAAACACATTCGAACTGTGCTGTGGAAAAACTAAAGTCACATTCATTACGGCAACGAGAGAGAAGATCATGCATGTGTGGAGGGTCCTGGGGTGGGCTGACTATGGACTAGTGATTAGGAGCACAAGCTTTGCAGTCAGAAGGACCTCGTTTGAATCCTGCCTCTTACTAGCTATATAACCTTAGATACAAACAGGAGAGTCTTGAAACAAAGAATATTACTACTGTGTGGGGCTTCTAAGCAAGTGTTGGCAGTCAGCCATGGCCTCTAGGACTCTACAATTTTTTTCAGATGGGGGAAATTAGAGGAAGTGAACATTTCATGCAAAGCAGGACATCTCAGAAACCCAGATTTATTTTTTGAGCTAGAGAGCAATCTGTTCAACTCTGTGCTAGAGTGTATAGATTAATCAGAGACCATTCAGAAGCAAAGTGTTAACAGTACTAAGGTATTCATTAACTAGCTCGGTGATGGCTTGCAAGACAAAGGTTGGATTATAGCAAAGCTGTAGTCACGCTTTTCCCCAAAGGAGGCTGAACTAGGAGAAAGATGATGTGAAGGTGAGACAGATGGCTTCAGGCCATAAAAAAGTCCCAAAAGGGGCTAAATCAGATTAATAAAAGTCCTCCATTCCTTTGTTCAACAAATATCTGAATGCTAGCCATTCCAAAAAGCAGGACTTGATTTTAGGACTTTATCTAAGAGAGGAGAGGATATGAACATAAGAAAATATAATATCACAGAGTAAAGGGTAACACGTAAACAGGTATGTATAAAATATAATGGAAAGATGAAATAATTTCCAATTGGGTATAAAATGGAGGATGTCAGGGAAGTTTTCCGGAGAGAAGGATGTGAAGGGCAAGTATGATGTGGATAGTCTGAGATGAAAAAATACGGCATTTCAGGGTGTTTCTAGAGAAAAACAGAGGGCGAAGACAAACATCATATATGAGAAGCATGTAGTAGTTCATTTGGTTTAAGTATAGGGTGCTTAATGAAACACAGTGGCTGGGGATTGAAAAGATAGGCTGTGTTCAGGGGAAGGAGGAGTGGAATGGGATTCATCAGTAAATACAATAATTCTAATTAGAAGAATTCTCTTACCCATTCTTCTTAATTACTATTCTAAAATGTCAACATTTTCTTTAAACCCCTTATTCAACCTCTCAGTTCTTTCAATAAGATTTTTAATTTCCTACATTATTGAAAACTAAAGACTGCCAGGTACCCTCTTCCTCAACTTCCTACTCCTTATCTACAAACTTATCCACACCCACCCTTCCCTATTTTCCTGATGTTTTGGGGTACAAAGTGTCCCTTTCCTGTTAAAGACTATATCTACTTTGACATCCTCCTAGATTGTGCTCTATTTTCTTTTCTTTCTACTCCATTTTCTCCTTCCACCTCTCCTTCCACTAGGTTGTTACCCCTACAGATTATAAAAATGCTTATTTTCACCCATATTCTTTAAATAAGCTTGAGTGACAAGTCTACACCACTGTCTCCACTTCTCATTCAATATGACACCCATCCTTACTCTGGATTGAAATGTGTCTTTAAAGTTTTCAGTGCCTCATATTGCCAAACCCAACAGACATTTCCAATTCAGAACTAACAAAGCATCTCTGTTAAATTTCAATCCATTGATCACTCTCCTGCCTTCTCCCATCCCTGTGCTCTCTTGGCTTCATTGAACTCTTGGTTCTCTTAGTACCCCTAATGCCTGCTCATTTGTTTTCCTTCAGGAGCTCCAACTCTGATGCCCATGAAACACCAGTGATTATGCCTTTGGCCCACTATTCTTTCACTTGACACAATCTCTTTGAGTAATCTCATCAAGCCTCAAGGTTTTAATCACCACCTCTCAGCTCAGAACCTCCTCTCTATCATTTGACTATATGTATGTCTAAAAGAACTCTCTACTTGGTTATCCAACAAATAACTCAACTTGGGATGTCCAAACTGGAACATATTTTTCTTCCAAACCTAGAATGTCCTTTCTTCTGTCTAAGTGCTCCTTCGTCAACATGCACATATGTACCAGACCAATTGTTGTTTATCCTTTATTTACCTTCCCCAGAAAATCTTTCCTGAACTTCCAGGTTGGGTTGGATCTCTACCCTCCAAGACAGGCCAGCATATCTCAATTATAGAATAATGCCAACAACAGTATTGGATAAATAATTTTAAATGTATCTGGCTGCTCCATTACATTGTAAGCTCTGTAGGGCAAGGATGATGTTTTAACCACCTTTTAATCTCTAGGACCTAATACAATCCTTAACACATGGTAGGTCCTCCATAACTGCTTGGTGATGAATAATGAGAGCTGTGTCTTAGGAGCTATCTGCTGACAGTATATAAAATACAAAGGAGAGGGAGAAAGACCACAGGAAACAAAACTGCACTGGATAACTGCAGAAAAACAAAAGAATACAAAAGTCTGAACTAAGACAAGATTAATAAGAATAGAGACAAGGGATGGACATGAGAGATTTTGCTGTGATAATATGAATAGGACTAGTAAAAGACTGAACTGGGAAATGAGAGATGCAAAAAGAGGTACGATAAATCTTCCCTGGAAAACAAGAAAAGACAATGGATACAATGCAATCACCAGTTAACTGTAATCTATTCTATACCTTACAAACTTTCTTTAAAATGGGGAATTAAATAGCCTCAGAATTAGATCTTGTGGTATTCTTTGAAATCCAAAAATATCTATTATATGATATTTATAGTAATAGAATGCTCAGTAATTATCTACAAGTGTTCTTAGTTTCCCTATTTAACAAAGTTGGGTGAAATGGAGGCTTTTAATCTACCAAAGGTTAATTTATCAGCATGACACTATATATCTAGAATAATTAATTACTAAAACTTGCCACATTCAAATAAGGTGACATAAAGAGTTTCATCACTCTTTTTTTTTAAAACCTACAGTTATATGCAATTCTTAAACAGAGGTGTTTGAGCTAAGTTCTGATGTTCAGATGCCAAGAAGAGAAAAGTTCTTCCTGATGCTTTAGAATACAGGCTTGCCGATACAACACCGACTTTACTGCCAAAGGTTATCACATTGCCCTAGGGCTGGCTTCAGAGCAGAGAAAGGAGGGCAGGATTAGAGCAGAGGATGGTCCTTATATGTCAGGAAACACTTCCTCTTAGAGGATAACAATATGGAGCACAGAGAAGCAGGCCTGAGGATGTAGGGATGGGTGTAGGAATGTAAAGCCAAAAGGAAATATGAGAACTAAGTGAGATTAGGAAAACCAGAATTTCTTAGGTTACTTGACCTATGCAAAAAGTTTACCTGATTCATGATGGAAAACTTCCTCCCTATTCTGTTATCTGGCAGCCGGAAGCCCTTCCTCCTCATACCATCTTCTGACTCTGATTTAAACACCTTCTCAGGATCCCCTTTCTCCTCTCCTTCAGAGAGTTCCTTTTGCTTCCTCTTCTTTCGCCTGTTACGTCTTTCCTTGGCACTCTTGGAACTGAGTTTAGAAATCTCAGATGAGCTCCGAGGGGAGCCTCCCCCTTCTTCACCTTCTTCCTCTATGGCATCTTCTGAGACAGTTCCTGCTGAAGTGGCCATAGCAGCAGCCTAGGAAGGGAGCCACAGCAACAAACCAGATCAGAAGCAATCACCTGGAGCCACTCAAAGCTAGGAGATTAGTACAGATCACCTCCTTTTCCTTAGGTAGGGAAAGGGGGACAAAAAGGAGAAAGGAAAATCAGCCTGTCAGAGGAGACTGTGGCTAGGGCCTGGCTGCCTCCATTTTCTAGTTGAATTTTTATTGTCACACACAGCACTAAGTAATCAGAGCAGAATCCAGTGGTGAGAACCTTGAGATTTATTCTCCTGAGTATCTCAGAAAAGAACTTGACTGACTTCTTGGTGCCAAATGATCCTATCTAAACAGCTCTGAAAATAAATACTAAGAAACTATATTATACATATGGGCCCCACAGTGTAAAAATACACATATATTTGGATAGGGATTATTAGGGTGGTGGGATTACAAATTTGTTTTTCAATTTTTACTTTACTATTTTACTTTATTATTTTGCTTTACTATTTTATGTAATTGATCTCTTTTCAATTACAATCAATACTTTTTATGACCATACAGAATCTCTGAAGGAGATCCTAATGCTTTCCTCAACAAAAAGGCTATGCTTACATGAAGCACTATATAAATTACTCTGGCCACTTTTTTTCTTTCTAGGCACTATGGCAGTTGAACACTGAATAGTTGAGAAATTCATCAAAAGGTCATATTAACAAACAGTTTGGCCATTAAGACAAACTGAATAATTAAACCAACCATCTGTAGTTGTTACTTGGGTTATTAATCAGATCAATGACTTCCATTTGACAACATGCCTAGAAAAGATCAACTGGAGTGGTAATCAGATGGGGCCTTAGTCACAGCGATCTGGCAGGAAGGCCTCTTGCAAAGAACTGATGACCAACCTGTGCCTCTTCTTGTTGCTTCTTAAGTTGCTCCAACATTGCTTTGAATTCAGCCTCTTTTTGCTCTGCCTCCTCCAGTGTTGCCTGATTCTGTTCTTCATAAGCCATAGCCACCACAGCTAAGATCAAGTTCACCAGATAGAAAGAACCCACAAAGATGACCAAGACAAAGAAGATCATGTATGTTTTCCCAGCTGCTCGTAAGGTCTGTAAAGACAAAGATCATTTTCTGAGTCACTTGCATCAAATGGATCAGGCTGAAAACAACTTGTGGGCTAATATTCATCTGTAGGGGCACTACTGCATTTTGAACAGGACAGTCCTTCATTGTGTGGTACTCCTTCATACCAAGGAGCACTTAGTATCCCCAATGGCCAATGTCAGTAGCATCTCCCATCACTGTGATAAAAAAAAAGTCCTCTTCCATTTCCAAATATTCCTAATATACTCCTTTCATAGAAAAATGCTTGATTTTCTTAAAAGAAAAAATGTTCTGGGCTAAGAATTATATTTGCCTTCGTCAGTTGGTTCTAAAACAAGTATAAAGAAAAGAATACAAGACTTCAGCTCATTTAAGCATTAACAGACAAACTCCATCTCTGGGATCAGGACTACATCATAGGAAGTTTCCATTTTGAGTGACATCCTTCCTTATCCTTTTGTAATAGGATGGGTCTTTATGTCATATAAAGATTTTTTATATGACATAAAAAATAATGGGGAAGGGAAAAAAAGGAAGAAGCATCCTAAGACTATTCCTTTCACTAGCCGTGAGCCAACAGAAGTCAAAGAACAATTGGGTTTTAGGTTATGTATATGTGACCCACTATTACTTAGTTTTCATCTTTATTCTTTTCAACTACAAATATTTAATGGAATTTAATATAAATCATAAATATTTCATGACAAAGATTCAAACCTGAGGGAACTCTAGGCTATCCAACAGGGGATCTCAATTAGAAGCTTTCTTTAAGAGGTCCCTTCATGCTGAGGGAACATGTTTCTCATTCTCAAACTGGCATTATCAAATGCCGGAGTCAAATAGATAACAACGGATTATCATAGAATTTCTAAGCTGGAAGACCCTCAGCAGTTACCTAGGCTAACTTCTTTATCACAACTAGCAAAGTTAAATGACTTGCCCAGAGTCACTGACATAGCTACCCAGAATCACAAATGTAGCCCAAGAAAACGGTACTAACCTTTTAAAATATCTGTCATAACTGGCTTGAACAAGTCCAGATGTGTTACAAATCTCAAATATGTTGACATATTTAGACTCTAGGGTTCTTGTGGATAGAAATCTCATCCTTATAATGTCTAGCATAGTGCCTCACACAATCTGTTTAATTACTATTTCTTAAAAAGATCCCCTAAGCCCCAAAGTCCAAAAGCAGAAATACTGTAGATGATCTGATGAAACAATAGGAAGTAGTCAGGCACAGCAGATTCCTGGGCCAGGCAAGAGGCTGTGAGCTGCTTACAGCTATACATGACTGAGTATTAAAGAAATAGGGACAAGGCTGGGAGAATATATTTAATTTTATAAACCAAAAAAGTACCATCGTGAGATGACAATATAATGTGTTCGGTAAAGGTCTCTTATACAGAATGTTCCTAAACTCACATATCCTTATGCAAATTCTATCGCCAAAGAAAAAGAGGTAGCACTTGAAAAAGAGGCATTACTTACCAATTGATATAAGTTTTCCCAATAGTCCTGGGTCATAAGGCGAAATAATGCCAAGAAGGCCCAGCTGAAAGTGTCAAAGCTTGTATAACCATAGTTGGGGTTCCTTCCTGCTTTCATACACTGGTATCCTTCTGGGCATTGCCTGAGAAAAGAAAGAGAAGCTCAGGGCTTTTCAACATAATTCTACCCAGTCATCAGCTGTAAGTCATCTCTATGACCTTAGAGATAATAAATAACCATCTAAAGAGCCAGGTCAACAAATGGGAATAAGAAAAAGGAAGGAAGGAGGGAAGAAAGGAAGGAAGGGAGGGAGGAGGGGAGGAAGGAAGAAGAAAAGAAAAGAAAAGAAAAGAAAAGAAAAGAAAAGAAAAGAAAGAAGAAAAGAAAAGAGGAAAAAAAAAGAACAAAGAAAAAGAGGAAAGAAAAAGAGCAGCCAGGTCACTTAAAAAAAATAACATCCCGAGGACAGCCTAGGATCAGAATCACCTGGCATGCCTTTTAAAAATGCTAATTCCTATGTCCTACCTAGGACTAAAAGCTCTGGATATGGGATCCATGAACCTGCATTTGTAAGAGGCATACCAGGTGATTCTTAGGTATGACAAAATATGAGAATCACTGTCCTAGATTCGTATCGATGTGCAATTCAACCAAATTCAACCTAATTACTACTATCCTAAATGACAAATGGCTTGAAGATTCTCTTAATCATCTCTGTTCTCCTAACATTCACTGTGACAACCTATGTCATACTGGGGATCTCACTGACCTTGGTTACAACAATTCTGCTTTTAGACTTACCCAATATTTATTTCAATGTCATTTCTAGTTATCTACACCAACACAGAAATTAAATGAACTTCTAGTTGTCATGGTCATCTTAAAAAACTGATTCCTAGAGGACCTATATACTCTGAATAACGACACTACACCCTACATTTATATAGATTTCTGTTTACAAAGCACTTTCACATGTTATCTAATTGCATCTTTATAATAATCCTTTGAGGAAGTGAGAACATGACTTATTCAACCCATTTTATAGATGAAGAAATTGAGTCTCGCATAAGTTAAATGGCTTGTACAAAGTCTTGGAGCTAGAAGCAGCAGAATCAGGGCTCTGATTATGTTGCTGTACACTCATGTTCACAGCAGCATTATTTACAATAGCTAAAACATGGAGGCAACCCTAGCGTCCATCAACAGATGAATGAATAAACAAACAAAATGTAGTCTATACATACAATGGAATTATTCAGCCTTAAAAAGGAAGGACATTCTTACATATGCTTCAGTGTGGATGAAACTTGAGGACATTATGCTAAGTGAAATTAGTCACAAAAAGACAATTACTGTATGATTCCACTTATACAAGGTACTTGCAGTGGTCAAAATCATAGGATCAGAAAGTAGAATGGTAGTTGCCAGGGAATGGAGGGAAGGAGGTGGGGGGTTGTTGTTTAATGGGTAGAGTTTCAGTTTGGGAAGATGAAGAGTTCTGGAGATGGATGGTGGTGACGGTTGTGTAACAATGTGAAGGTGCACTGGACTATACTCTTAAAATGGTGAGTCTTATTTTATGTATATTTTACCACAATAAAAAATAATTGGGAAAAAATTGCTACTCTTTTCCCTCCCGCATGCTGTTGGGCCCAGTATATTTTGGGTCATCAACTTTGGGTGCTGATTATCACTAAGATGGTGTCCTTACTTTGTATTTTATTGATTGTGTTACACTAGAATGAGGGGAGTCTACAAGAGACAGGCAAGATATCTGGTGTTATAGATTCTACACTTAACCTTCTACTTCTTTGATTTTGGCTTGAGACTATAGGGACATTCAGCTACTAGTGAAATGCCAACTTTGGATAGACAAAGATGAAACAGAAAAAAAAATCTGAGTCAACCAATACATTAGACCCAACTGGGATCTACTACATGAGCACAAAGAAAAGTGAAAATTGCTCATTTTTATCTGATGCGTTATTTTAAGGGAGAATAAAATTATGTGAGCTACTTACCCAGCATCAGAACTGTTCCCACAGAGTAAAGGTTCTAGCATGCCAGGAATGATGTAAAAATTTGCTAGAAAAGTTTGAAGAGGCAGGAAATGAATAAGGCAAATTTAAGTGAATGAGAGAATAAGGTTATACTGTTCCTAACTAGCCCCAGCAGAAAGTTATTGATTTTAATTTATATAAATCTTTTCTGAGAGCATTGAAACCTTATAAGAATTCTTTCACATTATTTTCCTATATATTTTTAAAAATTAAAAGTGCTACTGTAAATGCTGTAATGCAATTTTCTTTTCACGGACACCTGACTTCCACTTGTACTTCACATCTATATGCTAGGTTCTGGTACTCAAATCAAAGGAGTCCAAAAGAGAGTTTTCTGAGTTTTTTACCCCTTTATACAACTTGATCCTTCTGTCCTTATAATTTCTCTTTACCAAAGATAAACTAGAGATCCTCGCTGATCACTACTTACCATCTCCTATAAATCAGAAGGCACGTTTCCCTTTCTTGTCTATGTCCCTGAAATCCCCTTTGCAACATTTTCATATGGCTACTTAACTACCTTTATTCTCTCGAGTGACTAATAGTAATATTGCCACCTTTTCCCCATTATTTTATAGAAGTACTACTATACCAAATGTTCCTGAGTGTAAGACCCAAGTGCTCTGGTTCCTGAAATGAAATTATTAAAGCTCCTTAACCGTAATAGGATCAAACGGTGCCTTAGAGATTACCTGACTCCCTAGACCAGACTGATTCTAAAGTCTTGTTATTAAGAAAGCCTACTAGTTATATTCTGGACCAAATGTTTAAATATCTCAGGTAACCCAGCTAGAAAAAAATAAAAAAAGATTTTTATCAAACTAAGCCTGATTTTCAAAACAAAAGTTTAGGGGTCCATGTCACAAAGCTATAAAGTTTATTTTTGGTTTTAAAGTGAGAGGAAGAGAAAGGAAAGAGAAGAGAAGGCGGGGGGGTGGGCAGAGAGAGAGAGAGAGAGAGAGAGAGAGAGAGAGAGAGAGAGAAGGGGCTGAAGTCTGACAGCTTCTAACGTAATCCTAGCTTAAGGAAAGCGAAAATCTTCACAAGGCTACTTCTAGCAGCACTGGCCCCAACTACTTTTTAAAGCCCAGTAGTGGCTTCTGACCATGTAAACTAGAGATAGATTTTTCTTTCTCCTCTCACAGAGAAGGGGCCACCTACTTTTATTGTTGATATACTCTTCCCAATCAAAGCCTTTGGTGCCATTTTCAAGATAGCTCTCATTGAAGTTGATGGGCCACACAACACACTTGTTTCGCAGGTTTCCCATGAACAGCTGCAGTCCGATCAAGGCAAAAACACTCAGGCAGAACACTGTCAGGATC
Source organism: Eidolon dupreanum (assembly GCA_028627145.1). Classification (NCBI taxonomy): domain Eukaryota; kingdom Metazoa; phylum Chordata; class Mammalia; order Chiroptera; family Pteropodidae; genus Eidolon; species Eidolon dupreanum. Next base: position 43,274,778 of record CM053503.1, on the reverse strand, counting down.
ATCACATCTGACAGCTTCTTCACAGACTGAATTAGGGCACCCACAATTGTCTTCAGGCCTGAGGAGATAGAACCCCTCAAATCAGTGTCACCCCAAAGCCCTCCCCACCTCCCCCAGCCTCCCTCTTGGCTGCTGGCTTCTACTCCTCCCCACAGCACCATCCTTGAAACATGGCCACTTTATCTTTTATACCATGAAAATAACAATGAGTCAGCAATATTATCAATTTTTCCAGAAGTGTCCATTTTTAAGTCAATAATTTTTAAAAAGTAAAAAGAAAGTTCCTTCTTGAACATGTGGCTTTTTCCTGGAAGTCCTTTCCTGTCTCTGATGGCTTCTCAGCTCCTAAATGAGTTAAACTCTTATTCGCCTCTGGGCCTTCACATGTGCTATTCCCTCGGCCTAGAATGCTTCCTTCTGCTCCCCATCCTACCTGTCTAATTCTTCATCCTTCTGGTCTCAGCTTAAATTCAATTCCCCCAGAAAGCCTTCCCTAACTTTGTAACTCTTCTCCCTGTTCCATTATTATTAGCATTTTAATAGCACCTTATACTTTCCTCTGTAGCATTTATCATGGTTATAATTAATTATTTATGCTTGTCTTGTTCACAGCTATATCTATACTTCCTAGAGCATGGCAAATACTTAGTAAATATTAGCTGAATAAACAAATGGAAAAATCAGGAATTGAGGAGTCTTCCAGTTGGAAAGAGAACTACTGGAAATGTAAAAGCCAATAATAAGTGAAAAAGTACAATAATATTTCCCCAAGAGCTCTGGAACTGACAATGCATTGAAAAGGTTAATTATTATCAATTGAATATTTATGGTTTGTCTTTCCATTTAAAAATATACCTTCTCTATCACATATATGCCCTGTTCTCTACAACTGATGTTTTTCTGTTCTAGATTAAAAACAAAATAAAAATACATATAACCTACTAGAATTTGAGATTTAAATGCAAGCCACTGGTTCAAATTTGAACCTACAGACAGATTTCTTAACTGCACAGGAAGGGATCAGTGATAGGAGACACAGAAAAATATGGCTGTGGGTTCACGGTTTGGGTCAAAATTGAGCCTATATGTGGCTCTCCTGGGCATGCCCAGCCATCAGGCTTTCCATAGGACACGGCCGACAAAGCACTGAGTTCTCCTGGAGTGCCAATGCACCGGGACGAACAGGAGACAGACACACAGGCCTCAAGATGGATCTCATCTCTGATCTACTTCTGAAGGCAAGAATATTGGGTAGAAATTCAAGGGAAATCCCAATCCTGGCTTTGAAGTGTGAGGCTGGGTAGATGATTACTAATTTTAACCAAATCATACCATTTACTTATATGATCTGAGGAATACAGTTAACCTCTTGGGATATCAGTTTTTCATCATGAAAGTAGGGATAATTATAGGGCTGTTGTGAGGATTAAGCATGATTTATATAAACACTTAACATAGCAACTGGTGTATAGTAAATGACTCAAATATTAACCATTTTTATCTTAACCTCAGTTTATTCATCTATAAAAAGGCATTTACAATACCAGCCTCATTGAGTTGCTGTCAGTTTTAAATCAAGAAAATAAATGCAAAGTATCAATTATAGTACCTGGCACTTAACATTTATTAGCTATCAATATTATGCATACATCACTCTTCTCAAAGAGATATCCTTGGGATGACACTGCATGGCTAACCTCATATTATGGTGATCTAATGGGTGATATGGACATGACTTTCTTTTTGCTGCATTTTGTAAGCAACTCCCTAGAATTTTCAAAATTGAGTCCAGTAGTAGTAATAAATGTTGTATCTAGCACAGGACCTGGCACAAAGCAGGCACTTAATATATTTTTACTGAAAGAGTAAATAAATAAGAAAATTTCTTTCCTCGCACACAGATATCCTGAAAGGAATCTAAGAGAAGTTAAAGAAAAAAAAATCCAAGAATTAGACTGTAGAGATGCAAAGTGTGCAAGGTGCTGTCCTTTCTTACAGAGTGGGCCTTCTGTGGAGACTGTGGCCACCAAAGAAATTAGAAAGAGCCTGCCTGGGTCCAGGACACAAGTCATTTCTAACCCAATTCCTCTATTCTTCCTGGAGCTGTGCAAAAGAGCACCAGCCAGGGAATCAGAAAGCAGGGATTCCAGTTCCGGCTCAGCCACTATTTATGGCCCACTGGGTTTCAGAACGGGTTTAAAGTTACCTTTCAGTCTCTTTTTCTCATACATAGAATGTGAGTAAAAACACAGGACTACATGGCAGGGGCTGTGGAGGAGAATCTGAAGAATCTTCTCTAGAAGTCTTTTAAAATAGGGTAGAGATATTTATTTGTTTGAGATTAAGTAGTCGAAATTTCCATCTTTTATTCCTAAGGCCATGGGAAACTGTATCATAATCACAGAGCTAGGGAAAAAGATACTGGTGGTATAAAATAGAAGGCAGCCATAAGGACGTAAAAATTGTTCCGATGTCATGGAACTTATTTCCATAAGTTTCTGAGGAATAGCAAAGTCCTTCATTATATTCAGCTGGGTTGGGGGAGGTCTATATTAGGTCAATAATGCAATTCTAGGCTCCTAAAATTATACAGTTTGTTTTCAGAGTCCAAAAGTGATTTAAAAAAAGAATAGTTGAATAGGTCACTGAAAAATGGTTATGAAGTTTCTTTTCCTGGACCTCTTTATGAAGAGTTTACATAGCCATTTCTCCTAAATGTTTCAGACAATTACCTATCTGAACACTGGATGATTGCTAAGGCCTCTTCTATTTCTATTTTAAATGAGAAATGAGCTGTAAACTGCCATTTGTACTGGTAACAAGAGTATAATAATACAAAATAGTCAAGCATTTGTGATATAAATAAATAAATAATTCCAAAAAAAGAAAAAGACTCATACAAGTTTAACACGAGTCTAATCTGATTTTCCTGGGATGGGACCTCTCTGGACAGTTCTAAGCTAATGTAACAGGAAATTCCTAGCCAGGAGTCAAACTATCCCCTGCTCCTGAAAGGTAGGTTTCCAGCAGCCTTGTTTGTAGAGAGTGACCTTCTCTTAGGTTACAGATGGTAGGGTAGACATCTGACTTAAATCAACATTCTTTCCTCTAGGAATTTGGAACAGGATGAGACAATCCAGTAGTCTTATCACGTGTGGGAATGAAAATATATAAATTTAGTAGCTAAGTGGTAGCCACAGTCTGTCATTGTATTAGGATACACTTGAGAAGTAAAGGCAGTTAGTATGCTGAGAGATAGCAAAAAGAAATAGACACAAAGAGAGAAGAAAGAGGAAAACAAAGTACTTCCTTGTATCTGGGGCTTTCTGGTTCTATATTTTGGTTTCACTGGTTTCCAGAAGCCCAGAATATTCCAGCCCTTAGATTTCTTGAAGTACTCCTGTATCTTTTCACTTGCAACCAGAGATGCTCAACTAATACACTAACCATACATGAAACTCATCACTTTCCTGGCGATGGATCTGAACACTCACAGTCAGCTAGTTTAACTTCTCTTCTCCATAAACCAGATGCCACTACTGAAGAAATCTGTAAACATGAGTCCAGAAAGCTAAAAAAAAAATTATTCAAGTGTTTTGTTTGGAAGTCTAAGGCCTTGGTTAACAACTTGGTGAGAGTTCTTTCAGCTTTCAAGAAGTTTAGAGTAGAAACTTAGGTTAGAAATTGTATTCAGTCACTTATACTTCAGAGGGGCTAAGAGAAACAAATCTTAATTAAGCTAGAATAGTCACTAAATAAAATTAACTATGGCCATCTAAGAAGAATACCTTCAAGATTCTCATTCAGATTGCTACAAGAAAATCAAAGGAAAGTGTAGGAAAAAGAAAGGTAAAGTTGCTCAATGTCTGCAGGTCAAGGTTGACACTCGTTTACACAGTGGTTATTAAATATAAATTGTCACTGTATTATGCACTGTCCTTAGCCAAGATTCTTCTTCCTTCCATTAGGATTGATAAATGCAAATGACCATGATTGCAGACATCAATGCCAGTTTATGGAGATGACACCATCAATGTATTTCTTAAACTCAAGTCTTGCTAGCAATGGCTGCCATGTACTAGTAAATGCAGCCAAGCAAAAGTGCTCTCTGTTACCACCAACACAGGTCAATAAAGGCAAGTTGCTGTAGAATTCCTGAGCTGATACATGCAAGAAGGGAGGATGCCACTGTTCTGGCTGTGAAGAGAAGCTGTATTGCTTCTTCTGTTGGCTCACAACACCACATACCAGAACAAGCAAGACACCGACTGAAAATCGGTTATCCAAAACAGCAGAATGCTCCTTCAAATGACTCCTACACAACAGAGTGTGCAACAGAAGCCACGTGGGGGCAAATTGGACAGCGAGAACTCTTGGAAAAGGCTAACATTAACTAGAACTGGGATGTGTCTGAGAAGAGCAGTAACACATTTACTACAGATCAAGGAAAGAGAGCTGGACCCTGTGTACAGAAAGGTCAGCTACTAGAGAGGAAGTTGGACACTTAAGGAATTTTGAGAAGTGGGTGAAGCTACTATAATCCATTGAATAAACGAATAAAGCCTGATTATGTCCTTACTCCAGAGAAAACAGCCGTGCATGCTAGGATCAAAATCTTCCGTGATGATGATGCCAGATTACAAATAAAATAACCTTATCTTTCCTAGTTTGTGGCTCAGGTTGAAAAACCTAATTGGTTTAAAGCAAAGTCAGTTAATTCTCCTACAAAATTAACATTGGCACAGGCCTCAATAGTAGTAATAAGCAGTACTCATACCAGGGGAAAGAACAGTTTCCTAATTTCCAAAGTCTGGCTTGGTCCAGACAAATGCTAGGGTAAAGTCATGCCAGGTCAACTTTCCTGCTGCAGATTCAGTCTTCGCAATGATAGTTCTTGAAGGTTCTTCAGATCAAGGGTAATTTAGGAGAGATTTGGGAGCCATAGATTTATTTACTCAAGACCAGATTCATATCAAAAAGTCTGATCAAAACTAAACTCGCTTTCAAAGGTGGGTCAGGTGGGATGCTCTGAATCTTCAGTGTTTTTCCACTTAGGATGGCTGTGTTAAACTTTAGTTACCTTTTTCTGAGAAAGCAATGTGGACAAAGGGAAAATACAAAAGCAACTATATTAACAACTATAATATTTTAAAAGAAATAATATAGTCCTGAAACAATTTCCATCTCCCTTAACTATGCAGGAGACATTGCCAAATTCATAATGTATACATTTAAAGAAAATGCTTTCTTTGCAAATTCTGGGGTGGGAAGGAGAAGGGCCCCTCATTTTGCCTCCTTCTTACCTGATCTCACAGGTAAATAGAGAAAGCAACAGAAATGAAAGCAGAGAAAAAATCCAAGAGAAAAATAATCAAGAAATCACACTCTAAAGAGAACAAAATAATATTAAATCAATGCTGACGAACAGAGAAGAAACAGTGCTTTGGGGAAGCCATTTAAATGATGATGGAAATGAAAAGGAACTACCAAGTGAGGCCCTCCCGACTGGTTTTATTTACAATGTCAAGTGCTATTCTCTAAGCAAAACCTGGGACATCTGCTTTGAGACTTCCACCACCTTGTCTTTGCACATGGTAGTCCTATGGCACCTGGTCAAAGCATGTAGAAGATGAAACTCTGACAAAGTCACTTAGAAGTTCATTTTTGTACTCAGGCCCTAGATAAATACAAAGTGAAAGCTAAGTTTTAAGACATGTTTCTACACATAATACTTCAGTGTCAAGTTGAAACCAGCAAATTCTAGACCAAAGAAAAATAAGTCTCCTTCTGTAAGTTTTAGCACAGAATTTGTATGCACTGTTCTCCAAGTCAAGCCCATGGAAAACCAGGAATGATATACATCCAGGTCTTGAGTTAGTAAATAAAAAAGGTCGGAATGTGGGTTTGGTCTTTTCTAAGCTAAAAGAAGGCTCTGAATCAAAGCTGCTCTTATACAAAAGGCTGGAGCTAACTGATGCACTGTCCTCTCCAATCTTCTGGGAGTCCTGGCGACCCTGATGCATTCAGAATATCTAGCAAAGAGGCTAAGAAGGAGGAGAGCATCAGCCAAGGTGAGCTGGGTGATTGCTCTAGGAAAGGGGAAATTCTCATAAAGATTGCTGAGAGGTAGAGAGCTTTGTGAAATCCTGCAGGCTCCATGTCAGTTTTGCAGTTGCTCTCACTTTTGTTTGTGGTAGTTTGGCAAAAATCTATAATTAAATTGGGAATAGGAGAAGACAAAGAGCAACAATTCCACTGAAGTGATCTATGAGAAAAGCTGGTATGCAAAATAGTGGTTTTTACTGATAGGGAACTATATCTCAGCTCTACAACAGTGGAGTCAAAATGACTTAGATTTCTAGTCAATTGGCCCATATCTACTGACTCATGCACTGGTACTCCCACTTGGAGGGAGACCTGGTTATCAAGCAGGTAGGAACAGAACAACAGCCCTCTATGGGAGAAAGCATGATAGGCAAGTTCAGAATTTTACATGGGATGACAGAAGTCTCTCATGAAGGAGACATCATTTACCACATAGCAAATATTCTCAATTTCTCTTACTAACTCTAAGTAGAATGGGGAGCAAGAGAACTTGGGATTAAAAGTCACACTTTTATTCAAGTATCAATTATATGATTCACTGATAGTGATCTATTATTGGCTTTATAATCCCTTAAAAGTTACTTTCCATCCCAGTTAACCTCCCAAAGCCAGCTCATTTGGGATGATCAAGAAACAGGAATCCAGGAATCTATTTCAAACTGTGGAGTTGATGTCTAAATCTTGATACAAATACTTTCTTTGGGTTTAGGTTTCTTCTTTATAATAATAACTGCTACTACTATAACCACTTATGGAGCACTACTATGGGCCAGGAACTGTGTTTATATATATATATTAAGGATTATTAAGGATGAATGATGTGACATCAGTCAAGAGCTATCTTGCAGTACTGCTGTGGTCAGAAGTTAACCATACAGCACAGAGACAGAAGCTAAGAGCTAGACCAAGGATAGCATCTGCTGGCCTAGTTAGTGAACAGAACACAGCTTTCCAATTTAATTCTGGAAGAGAAGTTCTGAGATCACAAGAACATAAAGAGACAGATGCCTTGCGGAATACGCTGGGGGAAGTGAGCAAAAACATGGGATCATATTTAAAAGAGGCCAGAGGAGGAAAGAGACCAAAGGAAAAATAAAAGTAAAGATTTGGCACTCCAGATGCCTTAAAAATAAGACAAGGCCTGCCTAAGGATTAGGCCACCATCAATGACTTGTGTGAGGCTGCCTGGAGAATGAGCTGGGTTTTCTGTCAAATGGATTTAAAATGATTAGGAACTAAACCTTGATAAATTAGGGTTGTAGTTTTTGCCAAGAAGGATATACTCTGACACCCAGCCTCTGATTGATAAGAACTAAGCTACCAATGCTGAAAACAAAGGAATTAATTTTTAGTAGGGCTCAATTCATGACTCAAATTTGTAAATGGAGAAACTGAGGTTTACCTTCCCTGGGGTTCTCTGTAAGCCACAGTCTAGATTTGCCTTCTCTAGGATTTCACCTTTGTGCTTCCCTCTGATAATTGATGTTTAGATAACGTGGAAATGAAGAAAAGAGGAGTCAGCTACAAGGGGAAGGGTCATGTGATGCCAGGAAGAGGATGTCTCTGTTTTCCATGACTCTACTACAAAACTGCAATAAGAAGTCTGGCCTCTTACCTGAAAACCCCTAAATATAACCGGACTCCAATCTGCAACAACATAGTCTTGACTGCTGCTGTGTTGCTGTTAGCATATCCTAGCCTTACAAGACTAATGAAAACATTTTTCCTGCTAGACATCAGGACTGGTCTTTAAAAAGTTCAATATTATGCAGTAACAAGGATTTAAACTAAATTAAGGAATCTTAACCTGGGGTCCACAGATGGGCTTCAGGAGGTGTCTGTGAACTTTCATCCAATTCTCAAAAGGATCCAAAACCTCAAAAGGTTAAGAACTACTGGGCTAGGTCAACCAGGACCAAAAAGAAAAAGGCAAACATTTTAAAGAGATTGTCAATCAACTACCTTCCAACCACCCACCAATTCTTTTTTTCTTCTCAAATTTCTGTACTTTTTGTTTGTTCATACCTTTATATGAATTTTATCTTACCTTTGACTTTTTTTTTAACAGCACCTGCATAAGCTTTCATTGAGATTTATGTTTGAGAATGGTCTCTGAATATATGTATAGTAGATGTCTACTGGTTCTTATTCCAGTGAAACAGAAAGCAATAGAATGTGATAGACGGTGATTATTAAAGTTCAGTTCACTAACTCCAAGACTCTTAAATTTGTCTATAATACTGGACTAACTAATTGAGTAGATCTCTTCTGTGATTAAATAATTTCATTAACACAGTAACAATAAAAGTACAATTCTTCAAATAACATCCCATCAGCAAACCATGCGGCAGGAAGCCTAGAAATCACAAGCAATGGAATGATGGTGGATGTTAAAATTACTGTAATTCCATGAGGCCAGGAAGCAAATGATTTATATTCAAAGAGACAGCTAGCTATGACAATTTTTTCAGATAGTGTAAGTGATTCTTAAGCACGTGCTTTTTCAAAAGCATGGATGGAATGGGGGCTGCATGCCTGGCAAGCAGTGTCGAAGAAAGTGCCTAAGGACAAAAGGGCCATTCCAGAGAATGTCTCCCAGTAAAAACATGCGGAATGCAAGGCCATATCAACTGTGCTGACACCGATTTAGAATGTGGTGGACAAAATGAATGGAAGAGAAAGAGGCAAAGTCAGTCTTGTGTTTAAATTTTCTCACCTGGAATTACAGAGATAGTTTTCAAAGCTCGGAGAACCCTGAATGTTCTCAGCGCTGAGACATTGCCCAGGTCCACAAACTCTGTCACATATCTGTAGTAAGGGAGGTCACACACAGACACAAATGACAAACACAGACACAAACACAAACACCAAAGGAAAAAAACAAAACCACAACAAAACAAAAAGTACAATACGTCACGTCAGGGCCCTAACCCAACACCTAACACCAACCCCGGGCCATCTTACCTGGGATTACCGAAATAGTTTTCAAAGCCCTCAGTACCCTGAAAGTGCGTAGAGCTGAAACATTGCCTAGGTTTACAAACTCTGTTATATACCTGCAGAATCAAACCAAAGTTAACTTGTAATGGTACCACTGGGCGAGGGTTTGAGAATGGGGGGGAAGAAAGGGTCTTATATACAAGCTACTATTTCACTTTTTTTCCCTTGAAAAAGAAAAGTTTCAAAATATACACATTTAAGGAACACATTTTTTTTTTTTCATTTGGGTAAGGCGAATTCAAAAGTATATTTGAAAGAACTGATACAACCAGGAGATTCCTGGGGCTCGCTATCTTCATCGGCATTGCGATGTGTGGATCCCAATCAGAATGGCTACTCTCATGCCATCCGCTTTTTTTTTAATAAAAAAGAAGGCCAGGAGGCATCAAAGGCTCATGTCCCCAACTTTTATGAAGAATTTCTTAAGAAAAATAGACAAATTTCTGCAGAAGGAGCCCGCCCCACAAAACAAATCTACATTAGAATAACTCTCTAGTTGACAATGGCAAAAATGTCTAAATGTCTGTATATATGACTTATCAAAAAGTTGTATGCATATCCTTGTAGTCATGCCTGTGGATGAAGTTTCAGCCTGTGACAAAAGTAGGGCTCAGGAAAATCATGAGATCAGAGCAAATATTGTGTTAAGTGTCTATTTTATCAACAGCTCTGTGACGAGCAAGGACACTTAAATTTTAAATGAATACCAATGTGTATCTATAATGCTGGAAGCTAGAAGTTACCTTAATATAACAGAAAGCCAAAGTTTCAGTTTCAAATATTCAATGCATATAATTTGTTCACATTTTACAGTTGAAATACATCTTTCTATCTGATGCTCAGATCCATACATATACAAATACACTCAATCTCTTGCACATGTGCAGGCACGCACCCAAACTTACACACAATCGATACAACACCCCTAACCCCTACCAAATCACAAAGTGCAATAACTTTTCTATCATTAGCTAAGTTTCCCAGAGATACATTTTTATTGTTAAAACTTGGTAAAAAATTATCAAGAGCAGCTAGCATATCAATGTGGAGTTATACTATTCTCTAGCAATAGTTTGAAGTTCTGGTCAGTAATTCTTTAAAAAGTAACCAGTTCGAATACCTAGGCTCATGTTTTGACTCTAAAATGTGCTCTGAAGTCTATACCACCTGCCAGCCTCTTAAAATTACATGTGATATGACATACTCCCTAGTGATAAGCATGCAAACTTTGGTCAATGGTATAAGGGGGAAGAAAATATGAGAAAGTGTCAATGGGAAATCACTTCCTACTTTCTCTCCCAGCTGTCAAGCCTCTGTGTACCTTCCCCATATAAACATACTGTCATTGCCTGAACAAGAAGCTCTCCCAAGCATACAACTGTGCCATAAACTCACACTTACAAACACTTTCATACAAACACACCCAGGAGTATAATTGCATGCACATAATCACACCCAGAACATCAATAAAGTAAGCAGAGGACTTACGCCATCATGATGACACTGAAATCTAACCAGTTCCATGGATCTCGTAAAAAGGTAAAGCCATCAATGCAGAAACCTCTTGCAATGATTTTCACTAGTGATTCAAATGTATAAATCCCTGTGAACGTGTACCTGTCAAAGAAATGGATAGCTTGAGGTGACTTCTGAGAAGACAGAAACTTTAAATGAATCTTTTAAGATAACACTTGCCTGAAGTGTAGCTTCAACCAACAAAGGCAAAATAGAAAGGGCAAAGCCAATGCAGCAAAATGGAAGTGAGGAAGAGAAAGAGACACTTTGAATGAAAACTTACTAAAGGGCACAAACCAAGAACTGTGGAATGTTGTTTTAGATCCTGAAGGGTACTGCAAAAAAAAAATAGCTCAGTACTGCCATGTAGTATGTGAACTTTTCAAACCAGGTGAGGTGGCCCCTGAGCTATTTTTAACTTAAGACAAGCCAAAATGAAGGGAAGAATAACAGTGGAGAAGAAGGCAGTACCATCAGGAACTAAGCGTACAAGAGGGTGATGGATAGGGGAGCCAAGTCAAAGGCACCAGCTAGCACAGGAAAGGATAGAGGTGAAGGGCAGTAACTTCCACAGCATACTTTCTCTTTTTAGAGTTGACTATTAAGGATAGTTCCTAAATTCCACACGTATCCTCACCCTTCTCTGTGAAAGAGTGGGTGATAACTGTTTTTTTCCTTGATGGATGAACTGTGGCAAACAAGATTCAGTGACTAAATGAAATAAACAAACAGGCAAACAAATAAACGAGCTACTTACTCCACATTCTTCGACCAGTCAGGAGGGTTACTAAAAGTCATGAATACACAGTTGGTCAAAATAGTGCACATAATGATCATGCTAAATACTGTAGAGAAGAGTCAAGGGAGAATACACAAAATCTGACTTTTTTTTTCTCAGAAAACAAAAACATTTTGCATTGAGTATTATGACACATTAATCAATAACCCGAAAAGAGGCAAAGCACAGAAAAGGAAGAAATGGCAACGTGATAATGAAAACTGTGGTCACCACAAATTCCATTATGTGTCTCCACAGCTGACCAGAGAACGGTGCATGGACATAGCAGGAGGGCCACTCTCTTTCAAAAGGCTGTCATTATCCCACTCCTTTCAGATAAAATGTTTTCCTCTCTTACCATTTTTTCCCTCAGGTGTGGAATAAGCCTCTAAATACCTTTGTGCATAGTAACCAAAAATCTACCAGTCTACCAGACTGCAAAGTAAGGTGAGAAAATAAATTAAATCTAATCCACATCATTCAGTACTCATTTTGTTAATTATCTTGCATAACTAATTATTTGAAAATCTACATGAAATTTATGGTTCACAGTTTCCTCTAGTCCTCCAAAGGGCTGAACTGTTCTTGGAAGGCAAGGCAACAGCCAATGTGTGTTGAATTTATCCAATATGGGAAACCCATTTGTGGTATGTTAAGTAAGGATTTCAGGGACATCTGCACCACCACATTCCTAAGAATGAGGTAATGGGGCAAATTCATCTGTTCGTTCTGAAAGTACCCAGGAATGTGTATGGATAGCAAACCATTTTGTTGCCACTTTAGAACTGGATCCAGGATCTTTCTTAGCCCTTTTTGTTCTTGTCCACTGAGAAAAAATAAACGGCTTTAGGTCAGTATGAGTTACTCACACTCAACTGTCACTTTAACAAGCACAGAGGTCATATCTCATTTGTTGCTAACTCACTCTCTCTTGCTAATGACATTCACCATCTTCATTCTAATAGTGGATTTACAAAGAAAAAATATTTCATACAGCTGGATCTTTCTTCAGGGAATAACAACATGTCCTAGTTAGAAGAGAAAAAATACTCCATCTCCTGATCCCACAAAAAGGAAAGAAGTCCATTGTGAATTATTTATTTCCTTATAAATCTTCAGATTTCAGAACTATGTTGCTTGTAAACCACAGATTTCAGAACCAGGTTGCTAAATTCTTAGAGTTAATAAAATGTGGCGAAAGCTTAGCAAACCAATTTACCAAGTTGCAACTGCTGGCTTCTCTGTCCTATGTGGAGGATACAATACTATTTGAAGCATGGAACTAAGTATTGTCAAATTAAATACCAAGCATGAGAGTTTAAAGTCACTATGCCAAGTTGATAAACCCATCACGTAATTTTTCATCTGTCATATGCTCACCTATATCAATAAGATGTTAAAGTCAGCCAACATGAATAAACTGGCATTTTCTGTTTAAGGGAATTAAATTTACCAGAAAAGATTCATATCAACTCTGCAATCCAAATCTAAACATCTGTACCAAGGAGACCATTTAATCTGAGAAACTATCTCAGATACTTTCAAAGCTCACTGCTCAAGAAATAAAAAAGAATATTCCAGGAAGATCTCTAAAGCATTCATTCAACTATTTGTAATTTAAGAAGAAGCTTTCAAAATATTGTAACATTGGACTTTATTACATTAAAAAATTGAATGATTTGCCTCAGGATTAAATCACTAAAGTCTGAGTACTTTAAAAACTTCAGTAAAAGATTACCAACTTAATTTGTCCCTCTAAATTCTAGACTCCAATGATACCCTAAGAAAAAACAATCTGATGAAGCTCACAGCTCGGGATTTGGCAGAGGTCACTCTTAAACCTCTGACTGGTAGGACAGTCAACTACTATTGGTAAAATATTTAATATACAATTCAGTTGTCAAAATTCAGAAACATACACCAGTAACCATGCAATTGCTACACTCACTCCACATTTGCAGAAAAGGATATGAATGTATCAAAATTTTAATAGCTATTCTTCTTATCAGGTTAAAAGGACTTAAAATGTACAAGGCAGGCGTGGCACTAAATCTGAAGAGAGTTTTTCCTCTGTTTAATACTACAAAGGTCTGTGGAGAAAGAAAAAGAGAAATTATTAAAGCATGGGAATTAATCACCACATGAAACATTTTTCTAAGCTAGAAATAAATAAACTCAAACGTACTTATGATTTTACTTCTCAATTTGGTTTCCAAGGCAAGAAACCTTATGGCAATATACCTCTCTTTCCCTAACCTCCCTGGCCCCCAGCCTGCCCCAAATTATATCAAGTAGGTGGCAGTATTTTAGCAGTTTTACAGAATAAACTTATTCCTCTCAGAAGCAAGCCATTTGAACTAAACCATAGCTATCTGTGCCAGCTCTGGACAAGATGCTAAAGTTCATTAATTGAGGATTCAGTTACTTGACAAATGTTTACTTGAGTGCCTACTATGTGCCAGGTAATGTTCTAGGTGCTTGGAAAATATCAGTGAACAAGGCTAACCTGGTTGGAAAGTTTATATTCCAAAAAGGAAGACAGACAATAAATAAAAAAGTAATGAAAAAGTAAATTGTATAGAATGTGATACATGTGATGGAAAAAGGAGAAAGATCAGGGAAAAGGAGATCAAGAGTGCTGGGATAAGGGTGAATGGAGAGGTGACAGTTTTTTTTTTAAATTTTTATTTTCCAATTAGAGTTGACATTCAATACTATTTTATATTAGTTTCAGGTGTACAGCACAGTGGTTAGACATTTACATAATTTATGAAGTGATTCCCCAATTAGTCTAGTACCCAGAGAGGTGACAGTTTTAAAGCAGGTGGTCAGGGTAAGACTATGAAGGAAAAAAATTTGAGCAAATGCTTGGAAAAAATGAAAAGCGTTCTTTATTCCACCAATATTTACCTACCAGGGCTGCTCTATCTGGCTTTTAAGAGCCTCCATTATCAGCCTTGCCAAAACTATTCAGCCATGTTTCCCAGTGTGAAACTTCCTGTCTTGCCAAACTAGTAATGTTACAGTAATTCATAACTTTGGCCTTTAGTAATTCATAACTTTGGCCTTTGCTCACATTGCTCATCCTACCCAGAATGCCTATTCTTGTCTCATGAGCAATTCAATTAAAATATTACTGAGTACCTATTTTGTGCCAAGCATTGTGCTAAACTCCGGGAACACAAAATTGGATAAAATTGTACTTTTAGAAAAGACATATGTGTGAACTAGTAATTGTGATGCAGGGTAAGTACAAACTCCAATAACGAAAATATGTATAATATATGAGAAGCAGCAGGAGGAAGTCCCCGCCCCCGCCCTCCGCACCTTGAATGGGAAATGAAAGGGAGAAGAGTGAGCTAAGTGATGTTCACAAAGGAAGGTAACTAATATTTGGAAGGGTGTTAAAAGGATAAGTAGAGATTAAGAGATATTAATTGGGCAGATAAAGGGGGAAGGAATGGCAAGAAAAGGGAATAGCATAGAATGTACAAAGGCACAGTAGCATATAACTACAGGTTGTTTTCAGGGAATTGACAAGTAATTCAGTGTTGATGGATAAAATAGAGAAAGGGGAGCAACAGGCTGTGAAGCTGAAGAGAGACGCAGGAGCCTACTAGACCATGAGTTCCTAAGGAGACAGGCCAGTGACAAGTACATAGCCCTAGCATCTTACAGTGTGAGTGAAAGAGCAAATGGTCAAATGCTAGCTATTTTCAATAGGTTTTTAAAATTTAAAGCAATACATACTCATAAGCTTTTAAGAAAGGAACAGAAGACTAAAAGTTCTATCTCATTACCCAAAGATAACTTTTGCTACTTGTATATCTTTTCAGAACTATCTTGTGTAAATACAAGCATACAGATATAGCCTTAAAAAGACTCCGCTCTCTTTCAAATGGAATTGTACTATAAATACTGTTCTGCATTCTGCATTAAAAATGAACCTCCAGAAAGAAAAGCCCAGGATCAGATGGCTTCACTGATGAAGTCTACCAAATGTTTAAAGAAGAATTAATATCAATTCTTCATAAACTTCCAAAAAATAGAAGGGTACACTTCCCAATTCATTCTGTAAGGCAAATATGACTTGAAACAAAACCTACAGACATCACAAGAAACAAAAACTATAGACTAATATCCCTTACAAATACAGACACGAAAAGCCTCAACAAAATACCAGCAAACAAAATCCTGCAACACATAAAAAAGATTATATACCATGACCAAGTGGAATTTACCCTAGAAATACAAAGTTGGTTTAACATATGAAGATCAATCAACATCATATAACAATATTAATAAGAAAAGGACAATAAGCACATGATCACCTAATAGACAGAGAAAAAGCATTTGATAAAATCTAACACTATTTTATAACAAAAACACTAGATAAAGTAGAAATAGAAGAGAACACCCTTAACCTAATAAGGGGCATCTATGAAAAATCCACAGCTAACATCATACATAACAGTGAAAGCTTTTCCCCTAAGATCAGGAACAAAAAAACAAGGATATCCATTTTCCCCTACTTCTATTTAACACTGCACTGGATGTTCTAGAAAAGGCAATTAAGCAAGTAAAACCATTTCTATTTGCAGATGAAATGATCTTACATACAGAAAACTCTATGAAATACATACACACAAAACTATTAGAGCTCATAAACAAGTTCAACAAGGTATCAAGATACAAGATCAATATACAAAAATCAATTGTATTTCTATATACTAGCAATAAACAATCCAAAAATGAAATTAAGAAAACTCCATTTACAATAGCATCTAAAAGAATAAATACCTAGGAATAAATTTAACAAAAGAATTATAAGACTTGAAACAGAAAATAATAAAATATTAAGAAAAGAAATTAAGATCCAAATAAATGGGAAGACATCTTTTGTTCATGAATTGAAAGACTTATTATTAAGATGACAATACTCCTAAACTGATATACAAATTTCGTGCAATCACTATCAAAATTTCAACTGCCATTTTTGGCAAACATTAACAAGCTGATCCTAAAATTCATATGCAAGGGAACCAGAATAGCCAAAACAATCTTGAAAAATAAAGACAAAGTTGAGGACTCACACATCCCCATTTCAAAGCTGATTATGAAGCTATAGTATTCAAGACAAGTACTAATACAAGGACAGCCATATAGAGCAAGAGAATAGAATTTAGAGTCCAGAAATAAATCAATATATCTACAGTCAATTAATTTTTGACAAGGATGCCAAGACAATTCAAAGGAGAAAGAATAGTCTCTTCAACAACAACAACAAAAAACTGGGTAACCACCTGCAAAAGAATGAATTTGGACCTTTACCTCACATTCTATATAAAAATTAACTAAAATGGATCAAAGACCTAAAAGTAAGAGCTAAAACTATAAAACACCTCATAGGAAAAAAAAGAGATGTGAATGCTCACATCTTGGGATTAGACAAGTGTCAGAGATATGACACCTAGAGCACAAGCAATCAAAGAAAAAGTCGATAAACTAAACTTCATCAAAATTCAAAACTTGTGCAACAAATGACACTATCAAGAAAGTGAAAAGACAACCTACAAAATTCTTAAAATTCCAAAGTAAAAAGACAAATAATCCAATCCAAAAATGGGCAAAAGGTCTGAACAGACATTTCTTCAAAACAGTTGATTAACACATGAAAAGATGTTCGACATCATTAGTTATTAGGGAAATGCAAATAAAAGCACAATGAGATACTACTTCACACTCACTAGGATGGTTATATTTTTTTTTTAAATGGAAAATAACAAGTGTTGTCAAGGATATGAAGAACTTGGAATCCTCATACACTATAGGCAGGAATGTAAATGGTGAGGCCAGTTTGGAAAAGTTTGGCAGTTCCTCAAAAGTTAAACATAAAGTTACCATGTGACCCAGCAATTCTCCTCCCAGGAGAATTGAAAACAGGTATACCCAGGAGAATTGAAAACAGGTGTTCATACCAAAACTTATACATAAATACTCATAAAAGCATTGTTTGAAATATCCTAAAAGTATAAATAACCTAAATGTCTATCAACTGACGAATGGATAAATCAAATTTGGTATAGCCATATAATGGAATATTGGTCTTAAAAAGGAATAATATATGCTACAATATGAATGAGCCTTGAAGACATTATGCTAAGTGAAATAAGCCAGACACAAAAGGACAAATATTATATGACTCCATTTATATGTGGTACACAGAACTGGCAAATTCATAGAGACAGAAAGTAGAAGAGAACTTACCAGGGGCTGGGGGCAGGGGCAATGGAGGGATATTGTTTAACAGAGTTTCTGTTTGAGATGATGAAAAAGTTCTGGAAATGGATAGCGGTGATAGTTGTACAATATGGTGAATATATTTAATACCACTGAATTGCGCACTTAAGAATGGTTAAACTAGTAAATTTTATGTTATACATATTTTACCACAATCAAAAATACAAACATTATTATCTGAAAAGTACCCAGTAAGATGTTAATGATCAATTTTTAAAAATCAGCTTTATTCCAACCCAAATAACAAAATTAAGACTAGTAATAGCTAAAAGTGGTTCCTAACCCATTCTGCACTTCAGAATGATTTGAGGAGCTTTTGAAAAACAGACATCTGGGCTAAGGGTGAGGGAGGGGAGAAAAAATTAAGTATTTATAGATGCTACAATATGGATAAATCTTGAAAAAAATTCAGACACAAAAGGTTTCCATTTCATAGAAATGGCATCATGTTGCATGATTCCATTTATACAAAATGTCCAGAGTGGGCAAATCTATGACAGAAATTTGGTTATGGTTGCCGAGGGCCTGGATGGGGAAGGGAATTGAGGGAAGGCAGTGTCACTGCTAGTGGGTCTTTTTGAGGTAATAAAAACATTCCGAAATTAGTGCTTATAGTTGCATGACCTTGTAAATATGCTAAAAAAGCAATAAATTATATAATTTAAAATGGTGAATTTTCTAGCATATGAATTAAAAAACAAAACCCACAAAAACATAAACCATTTAAGAAATATGATGTATAAATAGGTTTAAAAATGACACCATAAACATCTATGTATCCATTAGTTTAGCCTAAGAAATAATGCCTTACTAACTGTGCTCCTTTTTGCACTCCTCTCCAAATACATCCTCTCTCCTTCTCACAGAGGTAATTATTTTGAATTTGGACTGAGGTCCCAAATTTTTCATGACATACTTCCAAGTACTCTGAGCTCTTCCTTTTCTGAACTCCTATTATATTTGGAGTATGTGTCTTTGATTACTCCCCAATCTTTTACATTTTTTGCATTCCCCTTAATCCCCGCCCTCTACCCCTGACTAGATTTTAACCATTTTTCAATACAACATTCAACCCATGAGCTCCAATAAACAGTTGCTGGCAGGTTTTTCTTTTTTAATTCCTTTCATCTTCTATTCCTTCCTTTCTTAATCTGGCAGTCACACCATTCCCTCCCCAGCAAAAAAGCAGTGCTGGTATTAAGCTATATATGTTCTAGAAATACTCCATGCACCATCCCCAGTGTTTTGGCTCTGGTGGGGTCTGCTGCAGGGAAAGCCTAATCCTAAAAGCAAGAGGAAAGATTAGACCTTGAGTTAGGCTGAAACAGGTCAAGAGCCGAGCCATGACTCTTCCATAATTTTGCTTCCCAAAGAAACAAAGAGCCCAGGACTTTCCCCAAACCACCTCTCTTAAGTACTTGTACTCCTCTGTGTTTCTATAGCAACTCCCTCTATCAAAATGTCAAGCCTTTTAAATAACCTCCTCATTCAACCTCATAATATTCCTGTGAAGTATGGGTGAAGGAGGGATTATTATCCTCTATGCATTTTACAAAAGCTCAGGAGAGGTACACCACCTATCGAAGGTCACGCAGCAAAGAGCAATATATTATGCCAAGTTTAGAGCCTCTTTACAGTTTCTACTGTGTCAGATTGAGAGGCAATTTAGGGACAATATGGCAGAGAATGAAACTGGTGTGGGGGATGGATTCTCTGGTGAATGAGAAATTTGAGCCCCTGGGGTCCACTACATAAAAGCCTAAGGAACAATGAAAGAAGCACTGGCCCGTGTCCCAGGATCTAAAAACCACAAGGCCTTTGCAAAATCACCAACCTGCCTTAGAAAAAGATGGGTAACTGGATTTTTAAAAGTAACCTGCTCTGCACCTTCCATTTCTCTTGTCTTTTTGTTTGGTCACGATGGAAAGATAGGGCTAGAGGTACTATTGAGGGTATTTCCTATCACAGAATCAGTGCCTTCACAGTTCCTGGCACAGAACAGGTACTCAATAAATGTCTGTTAATAAACAAATGCTTGTATGCCTGAGGTGAGAGAAAAGGAGAAGAGGAAAAAGAAAAGGAAGGCATTAGGAAATTGAAATTGTTAGACTATGGTTGAAGAAAAACTAAGAAGTAGCTAGGATTCTGAATTGGTACAGTGATGACTTGGCAAGGAGATCAGTGACCCTGAGGAAAACTAGTTATCTTTACTGAATTCAAAAATTACAGTTTTATATAAGTATAAAGGCTTTATTGAAGATATTCTATGTGTGAAGTAGAAATTTCATAATTAATTTGGGTACTAAATACTGCACATACAATCAAAATAGTGTATCATTACTCCTTTCTAAATATTACATCTAGTATCTTTCATCAAGTATAAAAACAGATCTCTTTTCTATTTGAAGAAATAAACATCTAGTCCACACTAAAACCCCTGAAATAAAAGTGAATCCTCTATACTTTAAGTAGCAAGTCATATTACAAGAAAACATTCTTTATTGTTAAAATAATTAGATTTATATATACTTAATTTATATGTAGTTTTTCATAACAACTTCTTCTGCATAAAGCAAGATGATGTTTGGACCAACACAAGTACTCAAAGCTTAGGAATCTCTTTTAACACTTGTGCCTGCAGTGCTTGTGTGAGAGTCACAATAGTATATGTTAGGGATCAGTAAACCTTTATAAAGGGCCAAGTAGTAAATATTGTAGGCTCTGTAGGCCCTATAGTGTCTATTGCAACAACTCAACTTTGCCACTGTAGTGTAAAAGTAACCACAGACACATGTAAACAAATAAGAGTGGCTGTGTTCCAATAAAACATTATTTTATAGACAAGGATACTTAAGTTTCATATAATTTTTACAAATCATAAAATATTATTCTTCTGACTATTCTCCAGCCATTTAAAAATGCAAAACCTTCTTAGCTCATGCGCCATACAAAAATAAATGGCAGAGCTGATCTGGCCAATGGGCCAGAGTTAGCTGATCCCTGGTATACACTAACATCACTTCCTGATCTAGGCCAGAATGGTTGCATAAGAATGATCTGGATGGCTTTTTTAAAAATGCAAATTCATGAATCCCACCCCAGAGGTTCTGATTAAGTAGCTGCAGAGAAGTCTGTGCTCACCAAGATTTGGGAGCCAACAGATCATCTCTCAGGTCATTTTGTGCTAAAAATACTTGAGTTCTCCTTCTTCACCAGCTTCTACCTAGCTGTATAGCCTGGGTGAGCCACTATATCTCTCTGGAACTCATTTTCCTTGTCAATAAAATGAGAGAGAGGGCTGGCTGATGGGTGTACCCAAGTCCCTAGCATCTCTGACATCTATGATTTAGAAAATACACCAAAGCATCCAAGATTAAGTGCAACAAAGCAGAAAACCATACTTTTGAGGAGAAAGCCTATTATTATTTATTTTTTCATGTTACATCCCGATAGAACTCTCCTGAATTGGTTATTTTGCTCCTTCAACTGAAACTGTCAAGTGCAGGGTTAACAGTGCTTGATAGCATCCTGACAACTATACTTACGTGGGCAGGGGCAGCATGGAGCAGACCCATGGCAGAACTGCACCACCTACTTCTTCCTGCCCTATCTCCCCTACTTCTATCCCCTGTTCCCGGCAGGACAGTGACTATGGGAGAGAGAATGAATAGGGATAATTGGTGATGAGTTGATGTTTAAAAATAATACATAAAAGAATTTTTAAGCCATACATATGCTGATTAAATCTCAGTAATCATCGATAAACTGCTTGTGAGAATCCAGAAAAAGAGATTTGTCTCTTGTTCAGCACTGTGCTTCAACACCAGATCCTTTAAAGACCAGGAGCAGTTGGGAAGGACAGCAAGCACTGGATTCTTACAAGCATACTTCTTAAGCAACAGTCACTTGGTGTCCATGATGTCCAATAATATTTTATCTAATCTGTATTAAATTAGATCTTTGTGAAGTACGTGAATTAAGAGGGAAATTGAAATTGAATTGTGGTTTACTACCCAAGAGGAAATATCAGTTTATAACAACAGCCACTGAGTGTGTTTGAGCACAAGGCCCATTAAGAGCGGAGGAATAGCTCTTAACGAGTTATGGCATGGAGTATTAACAAATGTGTCATGCAGGCATAAAATGAGCCTTCGGAAAAGCTCAGGCTTTTCATTTCTAATGAGCAATGTGGGCCTTGGAGTACATGATGGAGGAGCATTGCCATTGCTAACTCAGGGTGCAATGTGTTCTTTTTAAGGTCCACAATAAGGGGAAGGGCATTGTGCAAGGTCAGGTACAAACACATTCATACATATCCAACAAACGATAGCATACTGCAAATGCAATACAGTGAACATACACAGCTACCACAGGACTACACTGCAGCCAACTTATTAATATCTCCCCATACTCACCCCAGGAATGGATTAATTTTTTTTAACCATGCAAAAAAGTGTAAATTAAAATAATAAAGGGTATATAAAAAGACATTATGAAAAAGAGTACTCAATGCAGGGGTGGATTATGTCACAGAACTGAAAGCTTCTTAGAGAAACTTTTTTTATCCAGTCCCTGGTTTGCTGTGGGACACATGGCCCAAGAGAGTGGCTCTCCACTCAAACAAGTTCTCCCTCTCCTGGTAGGTCACCATCTCAATTAAGGCAAAGATAACCTGCAGGTAACTAATGACCTTCTGGCTATAATGAAGACCTTTGGGCTCAGAGATTTAGCTAATTTCCCAGAGGGCAGCTAGGAACCGATATCCTTTGAGTCCATCTGGCTATCACTGTATTGACACTGATTTATGACTGTCTCACAGAGTTTGGAACCTAGATCTTAACTGTTTTGAGCTCTGAAACTGCCTAACACTCTCATTTATAGCTAACTCCTCTAGCCTTAAACTCTTACATGCCCAAACCTAACGTATTACCTTATGCTCCTAGACCTATGTACCTTTTCTGAACCAGGCAACTGGACAGTTTGACTTAAAATAGTTGTTAACTCTTTCCTGCCTAACTATAAATCCTTAATTGTTAAATTATAAATGTTTAATTCTGGCACCTTCTACCAGGGGCAAATCCTTTCTGCCTATTGATTTTAAAGTATGCATGCACAGAGAAGCCCTCTTCTATCCAATAATAACATAAATATAGCTGATTTGAAGAACAGCGATAGCAGTGATGACAGCAGTAGCCAGTTGTCCACTGATAATCAGCAATTTGGCATTTGCTTCGGAGTACCTATCTCTTCAGCTAATATAGCAGACCACAAATATCCTTTCACATTTTCCCTGTTTTAATAAAGGAAAATAAATGCTGACTCTAAATAGATTTTACTTTAGACTCATAAAATCACAATTATAGTACTAGCGAGTCCCAGGAAAGGCTTTAGCAAAAGCACAACTAGCCTAAATTTTCAGAGTACCTCTATCCTGGTATCCAGATGGCCTTAGATATACTGAACTAAAACACGACATGGGCACGCAGGCAAATTTTTTCCCTTTAGGCTTGGACTTCTATTTGTACCATATGCAAATTCAGAGTCCTCACCTTCCAAGTCTCTATTCCATTGCACTGAGGATTGAGCAAGAGAGAGCTCTACATCCTCTATTTATTGTTTTATTCCTTTCGTTACTGAAAACTGTACCTGCAAGTCTATTTGAAGAAATAATAACATTCAACATGTATTAAGCATTTACTCTGTGGCAGACACCCTACTCAGATGCTTTATACAACTGTCTTACAGCAACCACTCCATGAGGTAGGTACTATTTTACAAATGATGAATTTGAGGGAGGAAGATTAAGTAACTTACCTAAGACTACAAAGTTATTAAGTGGTGCAACTTAGAACTGAACTGAGGCAATCTAACTCCAAGGCTTATACTCTTAATTATCACACCACAGTGCGATTTTAAAATGCTTCAAAAATGTGTATTGAACGTAACGCCTCGCTTTACCGTTAAGAAGCCGAGCACAGAGTGCTCTGCCCGAGCTATGGCCACAGAGCTGGAGAGTAGGAGTAGGAGAGTTACTAGGGTCCAGGTGTCCTGGCTTCCAGCTCTGAACTCTTGTACCCACACTAGGTCATCTGGTCCAATCCACAAATCAAGAAAGGAATCTCTTTTACTTAATCCTTTTAAATCTGGCAAAAAGAAAAGCTCCTGCATATGCCTCAGAGATCACACAGCTCTTTATGGTCTTTTTTCTCGAGTTAAGCTTAATGAAGATAATTCTAGAACCACATCTATCTGTGGCTTTACAATTTTCTAGGTATTTCTGCATTTTCTCATTTGGTTTGACCTTGTAACCCCATGCCCTCCAACCCACCTTTGGAACAGCTAATACCCTTCCTGCCCACATCCTTCTCACAGGAAGCCATACCTGTCAGAACAGCAGTGCTGTACATCTGCTCCAGTCCTGAGCCAGCACGATGATGCTCCCCAAGGCAGGGCAGCTCTGAACCTCCTACGTGGCCACTCTTACTCACTGTCCTTCAGTATGAGTTTGCCTTGAACTCCTTCCCCTTCACCCTCTTAGGTGCACAGACTGCAGCTGCTCTAAGAGCAAAATGCGAGTTTATTATGTAAAGCATATTAATCCCTCGATTCACTGTATTCACATTCTAGACTCTATTCTCACTCTCCTCTCTCTTAGACAGCAGCAGAACAGAGTGATTTAGAGGCTTTGAGGCCACAGGACCTGGGTTGAAGAGCTAGCTCTGTTGTTTATTAACTATCATGATCTTAGGCAAATTACTTAGTTTGCTATGGCTCAGATTTCTCATTGATAAAATAGGGATAATGATTAATAGTACCTACTTTATGAGGCTGTTATGAGAATTAAATGAAAATTCACAAAAAGTCCTTAATACAGTGCCTGGCACAGAATAAGCACTCAATAAATGTTGTAATTATGATGATGCCACTGCTATTACAGACTACTGCCACTCATTCTGCTCTTTGGCTCCAAACATGGGGTGGCCATTAGGAGACTCCAAGAGTTAACATTCACCTCAGGTAGTATACCCACAAACTTGGTATAAGCCAGTAAGACACCTGTACATAAGCCAGACCAAGAGTCCAGAGTCACTGGGAGGCATCTGTATAGCTGCATTGACTCAAAATGGACCCCAGAAGTTACGTCAGACCTGAGAACTCTGAAGTGGAAGAAAATAAAATCTGCTTAGCATGCACACTATTGGGACCCAACCTGCCTCTCTAGCTTTATCTGTCTTACCAAACCATATGCTATGCTCTAGCCAGAACCAAACTCACTGTTTAAACAATTCAACCTTTTTCATGCTTTCTGCTTTTGCATGTATTGTTTGTTGTTCTTTATACCTGAATTACCCTTTGGTCTCTTCTCCAACAAATAAATTTTTTTTACCAGACTGTAATACTTTAAGGGCCAGGCCAAATATCATCTCCACTCTGAAGATGGCCCTATTCAATTCTCTCAGACGGAATTACCTTCTTTACTGTGTGTCCCCTCAACACTTTGTACATACTTCTTTAGAACAGTTTATAGTATGGTCATTTTCTTGTTTACATATCTGTTATCTCTCAATGGACCCTGACATTCTAACTACTGTGACTTTCTCAGCTTAGCCAGCAGAGTACATAATATGATGCTCATCCAGCCCAAAGTAGACAATTCATACAAGTTTGTTGAATGTATGACTGAATCTCCTACTCATGAGGAAATGACACAGCTAAAATCAACTAACCTATAACAATATCCAACTATCTACTAGGTGTATAATTTAAACACCCTTTAACTCATCTGCCCATATATGTTAATTTTGTTCAAAAAGTCTACTAATCTTTTCCATGTCTTAGAAATCAAGCTGGAGATATGAAGTGAAATAAAATGAACTAAAAAAAAAATACTAACTCATTTTGAGGCAGTACAAAATGATAAAAAATTATCTAAAAATGGTAATAGAAAACAAAAGATCATTCTGCAATATACTCCATAGAGACAGCATGGCACGAGAGAAAGACCATGAGTATTAAAGCCACACATCCCTGGAACTAAAACCTGGCTCTATTCCACATTAGTTGAGGGAACTTGGGCAAGTAAATTAATAGTTCTGAGCCACCACTTTTTCTTACTTGTAGAAATGTGCAATATTCTACTGAGAGTTCCCTAATATTGCTGATCCTCAAGGACTGCAGAAAATTGAGAAGTTGACAATATCTAGAATTTGAGTAGTGTCATCAACTAAAATAGCAGATGAAAGAAGATAAACAGGTTTGAGGAGAGAAAATGAATTTGGTTTTGAACACACTGAGTTACCTGCAGGATATCCAGATAGAGACGCCTGGCAAGGTGTTGAATATTTAAGGAGTGTTCTAGGCTAGAGATGCAGATTCAAGAGTACTGAGAGAATGGATAAGATTACCCAGGGAGAGCGTGCCAAATGAGAGGAACATAGGCCAAGGGATGAACCCAGGGGATTATTAACATTTAAGGGAAAGGTGGATAAAATGAAAGAGAAAGAGAAGGAATAGTCTGAGATATAAGGAAAATTAGTCCAAAAAAGCAAAGAGCTGCAAGAATCAGGGAGTAATCAACGTTGTCAAATATAGCAGAGGTTCAGTGAGGTAAGAACTGAAAAATGTCTGTTAGATTTGGAAATGTGAAATCATAGAGGATCTTATCTCAAGAATGTCAGTAGAGAGGTGAGGATGTGGAATCAGGCTGCAAGGATGGAGGAGTGGGTGGAAGATGTGCAGGTGGTGATGATGAATAAAGGCCATTCTTTAAAAGCTTCAATGGCATGAGAAAAGAGATCAGATTAGCTGGGGATCTGAGGTCAAGTGAGGATTCATTAGGATGGAAGAGGCATTAAGTAGGTTTACAGGCTGAGGGGAAGGCATAAATATGAGAGAGAAAGATTGAAAAGTACAAAAAAGACAGGGGACAACTAAGACAGTGAAGTTCTAGAGAAGGTAGGAAGGCATGAATGGGGTCAAAGGCAAAGGGAGAGAGATTGACCTTGAGTAGTTGAAACTGAAGGAATCTTTTATTCAAACTTGAGTCAACAGAACAAACTTTACTACTGCAACAGTGTCTGGAATAGGAGCGCCTCTTCAGAGCTAGTACCAAAATTTCTGTTAGAATTAGTTGGCAGAAATTGTCATATAATGGGGCAATCCTCAACTTGAATTGTGACAAACAGGGTTATATGTGATGAATAATATGTAAAGAATTTACAACTCATGTGAATTTGTAAACAGTAAGAGAAGCATCCCTCTGTATAATGATGCCACAGTCTTACTCTCCTTGACTGTGTAAGAATTTAAAATATGGTTAATTTAAAACATTGTCAGAAGATGATCAATATCATTGTAATCTTGAGACATCCTATGACATTCAAATGGTCATTATTAAATAACCCATTCCATGGGTCAATTTTTATTAGAATAAGATTTCATAACCCACACTCTGGAAAATCATCAGAGACTAATTCCTAAAATTACCAACCAGTGGAATTTTATGGCTAAAGTGATTAGTTAATAACACACATCCTAAATGTCAGGTAAAAGTTTGAAAACAGGTATAAACAGACAGCTGCTGCCTATACAAGCTACAATATCTCTTAAGAGGATTGTAGGGGTCTGTATTAGCCTGACGGCCCTTGACTCCCTGAGCTCCTGACCCATCCAGTACACAAAATACCCACTGCACATCAATAAGCAGCTGCTCCTGCTCTGGGGTAGCGCATTTAGGCTCAGGGTGGGCAGCAGTTGAACTTGCTACAAGTGGAAACTTGTACAGCAAGACACAGAGACAGCTTGGGCATGTAAACTGACACTGTTGTGGCAGGGAGAAATTTACTCAATAGACCCAGGAGACTCCCAGGGTCCCTGCATCACCCAACACGCATATCACCCAGAGGCTCATCCAGTTTCAGAGACTTACAGGCAGCTGATAGGCAGTATCAGGCCTTGAGGAGCACTGGTCACTCTGCTAAACTGCCATAGGTCAAGGATAGGGGATAACCGAGAGCTGCCTATAGCATTTTCTCTTCCACTTACCTATAGATCCAGCATAGGCAACAATCATCAGCAATCGCTTTGTAGTTCTCACCGGGTAGCCCTGAGCAATCAAAAGCAGCAGCTAACCTTGGCCTATGGGGGAGCACCACCCAAAGGGCCACAAAATGAACACATCTGGAGGCTGGCACCAGACCACAATGGAGTAACTCCTGATTTGTTCCAGTAGTGATACACACAAAGAGTAGCCGCAACAAGTACACAAGCCTGCTAGGGCAAATCCCACTCGGTGGGGTCAGCCCCCAAACAACTCTTATCCTGAGGGTGCAGCCAATTCCTACAATTAGTCAGCTTGAACGTTAATCCCATTCACTGATCTACTAACAACAATAAAGGCTTAATGACAACAAAAGATCACATACAACCCACATAAAGGTCACCTCCAGGCTCCTGGCACAAGGGAGCAGGGAAAGTGTGCCACTGGACCACACAGGACACCTTCCACATTAGGCCATCTGGCCAAGGCTGAGAGACAAAACAAACATTCCTGACACATAGAAAAGAACAGAGAGAGGCTAATAAAATGAGAAAACAAAGAAACATGCCATAAATGAAATAACAAGAGAAAACTCCAAAAAATAAGCTAAATGAAATGGAGGTAAGCAACCTACCAGAGTCAGAGTTCAGAATAACGGTTATGAGGATGCTCAACGAACTTATGGGGAGAATGGATGAGCACAATGAGAGCATAAAAGTGGACATAGAAACCATAAAAAAGAACCAGACAGAAACGAGGAATATGACAACAGAAATGAAGAATACACTAGAAGGATTCAACAGTAGATTGGATGAAGCAGAAGATTGAATTAGTGAATTGGAAGACAAGGTAGATGAATACACCCAATCAGAACAACAAAAAGAAAAAGAAATTTTAAAAAATGAGGATAGTTTAAGAGACCTCTAGGACAACACGAAGTGTAAAAATTTCTGAATCATAGGAGGAACAGAAGAGGAAGAGAACAAAGGATTGAGACTCTATTTGAAGAAAAAATGAGAGAAAACTTCCCTAACCTGGCAAAGGAATTAGACATACAAGTTCAGTAAGTACAAAGAGTTTCAAACAAGAGGAATCCAGACAGACCTACATCAAGACCATGATAATTAAAACGCCAAAGGTCAAAGACAAAGAGAGAATCTTAAAAGCAGCAAGAGAAAGGAAGCTGGTTACTTAAAGGGTACCCCCAGAAAAATATCTGCTGACTTTTCAATGGAAACTTTGCAGGCCAGAAGGAATGGCAAGAAATATTCAAAGTTATGAAAAATAAGAATCTACAACCACGGATACTCTACCCAGCAAGGCTTACTATTAAAATGGAAGGTGAGATAAAGAGCTTCCCAGGCAGAAAAAAGCTTAATGAATTCATTACCAACAAGCCAGCATTACAAGAAATGTTAAAGGGTCTTCTATAAAAAAAGAAGGGGTAAAAAATAAAATAGAATTAACAAATATGAATATTAAAATGACAGTAACAGTGTACCTATCAGTAATCACTTTAAATGTAAATGGATTAAATGCTCCAATCAAAAGACATAGGGTAACTAAATGGATAAGAAAACAAGACCCATGCATATGTTGTCTACAAGACACCCACTTCAGAGCACATGACACTCACAGACTGAAAGTAAAGGGATGGGAAAAGATATTTCATGTAAATGGAAATGAAAAATAAAGCCGGAGTAGCAATATTTATATCAGATGAAACAGACTTTAAAATAAAGGCTATAATAAGAGATAAAAAAAAAGGGCATTACATAATAATAAAGGGATCGATAAATCAAGAGGACGTAACCCTACTAAATATGTATGTTCCCATCACAGAAGCACCTACATACATAAAGCAATTATTGACCAACATAAAAGGAGAGGTCAATAGTAATACACTCAAAAGTAAGAGACTTTAATACCCCATTGACACCAATGGACAGATCTTCCAAGCAAAGATTCAACAAGGAAACAATGGGCCTAAAAGATACACTAGAACAGATGGACTTAGTAGATATTTTCAGAGCATTTTACCCCAAAGCAGTAAAATATATATTCTTCTCAAGTGCACATGGAACATTTTCAAGGATAGATCACATGTTAGGACACAAATAAAGTCTCAATAAATTTAAGAAGATTGAAATCATATCAACAATCTTCTCTGATCACAATGGTATGAAACTAGAAATCAACTACAAGAAAAAAACTGGAAAATACACAAACACATGGAGGCTAAATAACATGCTACTAAACAATGAATGGGTTATTAATGAGATCAAGAAAATGAAAACACAACAACTCAAAATTTATGAGACACAGCGAAAGCAGTCCTAAGAGGGAAATTCATAGCAATACAGGCCTACCTCAAGAAACAAGAAAAAGCTCAAATAAATAATCCAACCTTATAATTAAAAGAACTAGAAAAAGAACAGCAAACAAAGCCCAAAGTGAATAGAAGGAAGGAAATAATAAAGACCAGAGCAGAAATAAATGAAATAGAGTCCAGAAAAAAATAATACAAAAGATTAATGAAACCAAGAGCTGGTTCTCTGAAAGGATAAGCAAAATTGACAGACCCTTGATAGACTCATCAAGGAAAAAAGAGAGAGGACTCAAATAAATAAAATCAGAAATGAAAGAGGAGAAATAACCACAGACTCCACAGACATACAATGGCTCATAAGAAAATACTATGAGCAATTATATACCAAAAAATTGGACAATCTGGAAGAAATGGGCACATTCATAGAAACATATAATCTCCCAAGACTGAGTCAAGAAGAAACACAAAATCTAAACCAACCGATTACCACCAACGAAACAGAATCGATAATCAAAAATCTCCCAAAACACAAAAGTCCTGGACCAGATGGCTTCATAGGCGAATTTTACCAAACACTGAAAGAAGAATTATCACCTATTCTTCTCAAACTATTACAAAAAATTCAAGAGAAAGCTTCTAAGTCCTTTTATGAGGCCACCATTACTTAATTCCAAAACCAAAGACATTACAACAAAAGTAAACTATAAGCCGTTATCTCTTATGAACAATGATGCAAAAATCCTCAATAAAATATTCACAAACAGAATTCAGCAATACATCAAAAATATCATACACCATGACCAAGTTGGATTTATTCCTGGAATGCAAGGTTGGTACAATATCTGCAAATCAATTAATATGATACACCACATTAACAAATCGAAAGATAAAAACCATATGATCATATCAATAGATGCAGAAAAAGCATTTGACAAAATCCAGCATCCATTTTTTGATAAAAACTCTCAGCAAAGTGGGAATAGAGGAAACATACCTCAACATAATAAAGGCCATATATGACAAATCTACGGCTAACATCATATTCAATGGGGAAATGCTAAAAGCATTTTCCTTAAGATCAGAAACAAGACAAGGATGCCCACTTTCACCACTCCTCTTCAGCACTGTATTAGAAGTCTTAGCCACAGCAATAAGACAAGAAAGAGAAATAAAAAAGCATCTGAATTGGAAAGGAAGAAGTAAAACTCTTGTTATTTGCCGATGACATGATACTATATATAGAGAACCCTAAGGATTCCACAAAAAAACTGTTAGAACCGATCAATGAATTCAATAAAGTAGCAGGTTACAAAATAAATATTCAGAAGTCAGTGGCATTTTTATACACTAATGATGAACTTTCAGAAAGAGAAATTAAGAAAACAATCCCATTTACAATTGCATTGAAAACTATAAAATACCTGGGAATCAAATTAACCAAGAAGGTAGAAGACCTGTGTCCAGAAAATTATAAGTCAGTGAAAAAAGAAATTGAAGAAGATACAAATAAATGGAAGCATATACCCTGTTCATGGGTAGGAAGAATCAACATTGTTAAAATTACCATACTACCCTAAGCAATCTATAGATTCAATGCAATCCCTATCAAAATACCAATGGCATTTTCAGACAGCTAGAACAAACAATCCTAAAATTTATATGGAGCCATAAAAAATCCCAAATAGCCATGGCGATCTTGAGAAAAAAGAGCAAAGCTGGAGGTATCATACTACTTGACAACAAACTATATTACAAGGCTACGGTAATCAAAACAGCATGGTACTGGCATAAAAACAGATACATTGATCAATGGAACAGATTAGAGAGCCCAGAAATAAATCCACATCTATAAACTCACTTAATATATGACAAAGGAGGTAAGAAAATACAATTGAGTAAAGACAGTCTCTTCAATAAATGGTGTTGGGAAAATTGAACAGAAACATGCAAAAAAGAAGAAGCTGTACCATCCTCTTACACCATATACAATAGACTCAAAATGAATTAAAGATTTAAATGTAAGACCCAAAACCATAAAACTTTTAGAACAAAACAGGCAGTAAACTCTCTGAATTACTAACGGGAATTTCTTTTCAGATATATCTCCTTGGGCAAGATAAACAAAAGAAAAAATAAACAAATGGGACTACATCAAAGTAAAAAGTTTTTGTATAGCAAAGGAAACCATCAACAAAAGAAAAAGACAACAGACCGTTTGAGAGAAGATATTTGCTAATGATACATCTGATAAGAAGTTAATATCCAAAATTTATAAAGAACTTACACAACTCAACAACAACAACAAAAAAACAAACAATCCAATTAAAAAATGGGCAGAAGACCTTAAAAGATATTTCTCCAAAGAGGAAATACAGATGGCTAATAGACATATGAAAAGATGCTCAAGGTCGCTAATCATCAGAGAAATACAAATTAAAACCACAATGAGATATTACCTCATACCTGTCAGAATGACTATCATCAATAAATCAAAAAACAGCAAGTGTTGGCATGGATGCGGAGAAAAGGGAACCCTCATACATTGTTGGTGGGATTGCAAATTGGTACAACCGCTATGGAAAACGGTATGGAGGTTCCTCAAAAAATTAAAAATGGATATACCTTTTGACCCAGCAATTGCACTTCTGGGTATTTATCCAAAGAAAATCAAAACAATAATTTGTAAAGATCTATGCACTCCAGTATTCATGGCAGCATAATTTACAATAGCCAAGATATGGAAGCAACCTAAATGCCATCAACAGACGATTAAATAAAGAAATTATGGTTCATATATACTGTGGAATATTACTCAGACATTAAAAAAAGTTAAATCCTACCATTTGCAACAACATGGATGGACCTAGAGGTTATTATGCTGAATGAAATAAGTCAGACAGAGAAAGATAGATACTATATGATTTCACTTATATGTGGTATCTAAGGAACAAAAAGAACAAACTAATAAAAAACGGACACAAATATAGTGGACAATTTGGTGACGGACAGAAGGGAGGGGGGTTGGGAGGCTGGAAGAAGGGGTGAAAGGTTAAAGAAGTACAAATTAGTAGTTGATAGTTGGGCATGGGGAGCATGGCAGAGGGAATGAGGTTAGCATTAATATGATGGCTAAGTAGAGGGCCAGAGGAGGGAGGGAGCAATTGGGATTGTTTTATGAACATTATAGATGTCTAACCAACGTATTTTATACTTGAAACTAAATAAATTTATAAAATAAAAGTTGTCTCTTATACACTATGTGGCTCAGATATTTGGAATCACAACTTAGTACTTGTATAAAGACTTGAGAAGACCTGAACCTGAGGCTCCTTTCTGTAGAAAATTCTAGGTGTATCTGCAGGTACCCCTATAGCTCACACTGATGCTAAAATGTACTGGACTCCTGCCTATGTAAAAATACAAGATGAGCAAACTCTTAACAGAGTAACAATACTGGCTTTTAAACAACTCAGAATATCTGCATTATGAATCTTTTTAAAGATTATAATTTAGTATTAGCTAAAGGTCTGTTTAAGACATTAATATTAGAGCAAGCTGATAACCTTTGATTACTCTGGATTCTCCAAGTTTAGTCTCTGTACTAAGCTACAGCACCACAAACTAAAGCACCTAGACCATATCACCTTCAATAATGCACTTATCATTATCTGTAATTACTTTATTTCTTGATTATCATCTATCTCTCCAAGAAAAACTAAGTTTCAAGAGTGTACAGAACTTGTCTGTTTTGTTCTGAAGGGCATGAAACAGAGGCTGGGCATACAGAAAATGCTCAATAACAATTTATCAAATGAATGACTGAATGCTCAACTCTTTCCTTTATACTCCACAATCACAAAATCCTATCAATTCATCTCTATAACGATTCTTGACTTCATCCATTCCCCTTACTTTCCAATTCCACCACTATGGTTCAGACCCTCATTATTTCACAGCTGGTCTCTCTGTCCCGGTTCTCTTTCCCTTTGGTCCATCACACATATCACTGCCATATCCACCTCCCTAGAGCACAGCTTTGCTCACATTTCCTTCCTCCGTTCGAAAACCTTCAGTACTTCTCTACTGCTAAACAAGTAAACAACAAACTTCTTAGTCCAACATTGTTATTGTTAGTCCTCCATGATTTGGCTCCAGCTCTCCCTTCCAGCCTCATCTACCATTGCTCCTCAGTCAGTTCCCCACATTCCAATCAAATTAGACTACTCAGCTTTTTCTTAACTGTCCTATGTCTTTGTCACTAAGCCTTTTTTCATATTGTTCTTTCTTCTAGAATATTCCAGTCTATCCCTCTTTTCTAAAATCCAAGATGAATGTCAAATACCACTCTTACTATGAAGTAATTAAGTAAAGCCCATTCTAGGACCCCCTTGTCAAAAGTGATATCACATTATATGCTACCATGTTATAAGCTACTTAAGGGTAAAGAATGGACTTTATTTATCTGTTTTCCCCCAGGAGAACCCAATGCCCCCAATGCCTCACATACAGGAAACACTTATTATGAGGCAACTCGAGCTGCTATATATCCATGTCAACTTCTCTCATTTCCTTTACAGTCAGTTAATACAATTCACACAGCCAAGAAAAAAACAAAATACTCAATAAAGGCAGACATGACAAAACAACTTAAAATATTCAGGAAATAAAAGTTTTTGTGTAATACACACTTGATACCAATAAATCAAGAAGAGATCTGAGCTCTAGACAGAGGCTGTTACCTAATGATCTTTATAAAGTCCCTTCTAATTCTAAGGTTCTGCAAGAGGAGTGATAAGACTGATAACATTTAACAACAGTCATCTAGCTCTCTGAAAAATACCTCTAAAACATCAGGAAACCTATTTCCTGATCCACTTCTTCAGACCTTAAAGGAAATTAATTATTTGAGAATAGAAAAGACATACTGGTAATCAGTCTTCTCCCTGCTAGAGTTCAATTCGTTTTGGTAGATGGAAAATTTTTTCATTAGAAAAAAAATCATGTCACCTTTTCTATTCAAAGCATTTATAAAAGTACATACTGTTTTAATATGCATTATCTCATAAGATTCATTCGTTCAACAAATATTGATTGAACACTTACTATAGAGCAGGCACTGCTCCAGCTGATGAATATACAAGAAGATGAACAATAAACAAATAAATATACGTCTGGTGTTGCTAAGTGCTATGGAGAAAAATGAAGCTGGGTTGAGGCGATTTTGTTTTGTATGGGGTATGAAAGAAATTATCCTCACAAAAATTCTATAAAATAGGTGGGATATTAGCTATTAGCATAATTAGCATAGACTACTCTTAGCTCCTTCAGTTGTGAGATAAAATACTAGAGCTAACACAAATGTCATCATTTCCCTCAGAAGCACTGCACAGGGATTACCAGGGATGTGAATGAAAAAGCAAGGAGTGTTTTTTTTTTTTTTTTTGGTATCTATATATTTGCCTGCCTGGCTTCAGAGCAACAAAGCCAACTGAAGGTGAGGATCAATTAATGAAAAATTAGAGAAGTAGGGATCTAGAAATACATTGTAAAAAACTGAGAGTTTTAGTCCTGGCTCTAAGACTGATGGTGGTGTTGGCTTTTAACAAAGTACTTCACACCTCATTAAATTTACAAAATAAGGAGGCTAAACTAGAGGATGCCCAAGGCTACCATATTCTAATATTCTATGATTCTAGGTAGCCTTCAATTTGCAGGAAAAGGTAAATATAAAAAGTTGAAGGTAAACTCAACTTTGGGAAACTACATATAATTTTTTAATGCAACAGGAATGTACCCTGTTTAAAGGCACATGAGTCATTTCTGTAATTCGGGTTTTTGTTTATAGGACTTTCTTCTAAGAGGGGATACCCATTAAACAGAGGACACACCTAACAATTAAGAAATAGGAAAAGGGGTAGGAGCCAGCTCTGAAGTGCTTCTTTCAACTTAATTCACTGCCTTTCTTAATGCCCTAAGACAGTTATTAAGAATATATATGACCATTCAAAATTCAACAAGTTATTATTAAGCATTGGAGAGTATTTGTTGTAGTGAAGAAAGAGACACACTTCAAGCAATAGAGAAAGAGTCCTTGATTTGATTTACTAAAAAAGTATAGAAGGGGAAAAAATGCACTGAGAATTTACATTGATAAAACTTAAGATTCCATAGTATGAGAAAAGGGAAAATAACAAAATTAAGATTTTTAACAGGCTTAAAAAAATAGAAGACCAAGAATAAAGGCATTAAGGATAGTTCAAGTTCCTTAAAATACCTATTTGTTTTCTCTTGTACACATATAAAGAAACTCTGGAAGATACTACTAACAATGGCTACCTGTGCAGTAGAATACTTTTTATTAACTGAATATTTTTTTACTGTATTTTTAACCATGTAAATATATTACCTATTTTAAAAATTAAATAAGAAATTTTAATGGTCCTCAAATTCAATTTTTTGCAGTAAACAGTTGAAAAATAAGAAAGCCAAAGAAAGGAGACATCAGAACAAAGTACCAAGAAGCAAAGAAAATGTTATAGCACTAGAAAGTCTCAGAAAATCCAAAGAGGGGATGACCCAGGTTGTTTTCAGGGACCAGCTGGGAAAATCAGGTGAAATGTGACATAGACAGTACTACTGAGGACCTCAAGAAGCTTATGATAGCTCCAACCAGCGCCAGCTGTATGAGTGTCTTGAAAATGAGATACACAAATTTTAAGGCCCTGTGTCCCTGGACAGTGTGAAATCCACAATGGGATGAAACTAGAACTTCACTAACAGGCCTGGAACTAGTTTTCTTTCACCCTCTAAAATAAAGAAGGGGAGGAAATGAGAAACAAATATCTCTGAGAGTCACAAAACTTATTAATTAGTTAGAAAATGAGAATTCTGAGGAAAAGATAAAGAAATCCATTTGTATCATTTAGCGAAGAAAGTAAGTTCTATGTTGTAAAAATTATTTAAGGCAGCCCTTGAAAAATGATGGAAGAAAATGTCCTTGCAAAGTCATTTCTACTCTCAGGATTTTTTGATTTATGACTTAATCCCCAGTGTGCCTCCCTGCAGGGGAGATTTTGCTAATTTGGCCTAGTTAGTACAAAGTATTAGTAATGCCAAGTAAACTTGCAAATTTTCAATCAGCTGGAAAATCCCTTACTTAAAAGTACAATTAATACTTCTGGGGTACTACTAATATTCTTTCTTGTCATGGGTA
The DNA here is from genome assembly GCA_028627145.1 of Eidolon dupreanum. Lineage (NCBI taxonomy): Eukaryota > Metazoa > Chordata > Mammalia > Chiroptera > Pteropodidae > Eidolon > Eidolon dupreanum. The sequence continues at coordinate 43,237,499 of CM053503.1, read as the reverse complement.
TTAATTTGTTTGCTTTATAATAATCATTAAGTTATGCATTTATGTTTTATGAACTTTTCTGCATGGTGTATATTTTGCAATTTTTAAAAATGGATTACAAAAAAACAAAATCAAAAACAAAAACCCAACCATTGAAATTATCCTTTCCACGAACTATTTCCCTTGTGGTGAGACCAAAGGCTTAAGTCAGTCTTTTTATTGTGAAAAGCCCCAATCAACATATGGCCTACCTAAGAAATGATACTTGATCAGAGCCAGAGACCTGTCCTCTTTGAGTCCTCACTCCCAAGTCAGGGCCACTAAACTCTGAGACATTAGTAACAGAAAGAGTCTGTCTGTAGGGCAGGAACCAGGAAAAAAGGCATGCAAAGGAACATTGGGTTCTGACAATAAATAGCTCTTTATATTTTTCATATATTGTCAGGTTTAAGAAAATGAAATTTAATTTGTATTTTACTTGGAAAAACACACTGCTCAAATAAAAGCAAAGAGGAAAAGCAAATAAGTTTTAGTCACATGAAAAGTCAGAGTCCAAAGGGCTTTATCTATCTGCTATTGCTATAAGAGTATTTTCTAAAAAAAAACGTTATACCAATTGGCTAAATTTATCTAAATAGGCATAACTTGAACCCTAAGATTTGTCATTTCTTTTTACTTCTACTAAGACCAAAGAAATTTGTCATTTCTTTTTCTAAGGCCATAGAAAAGAGGTGGGAAATACATTTCAAAAATCTACAATGAATGAAACAATTTTCTAAAACAGTCCAAGAATCCATGTTCCCTTACCCAGAAAGTTAAAGTTTGCCTCCTCCCTCACCTACTTACTACCACTTGCAAAGGCCCAGATAAAAAAAAGTTAGACTTTAAGAAAGGGAAGAGTAAATGGGGAAATCAATGAACTTAGGAAAACTACTTTGTCCCGGAACTTCATATCTGAAAAAAATCCTCAAAAATTCTGTTCAACTTCTCAGTGTCTACATGAGAAAATTTAAGCCCATACAGGTGAAGTGACTTGCTAAAGGACATGAACTAGTTTTGAGAAGTTCTTTTCTTCATTTATTACTTTCTTTTCCCATTATTTGTGGTAGCTTGAACAATACATATACTAAAAAAGAAAGATATAAATAATAAACCTGGTGAATTATGGTAGAGTCAGGATTTCTTACTTCCAGTCTGCCATTCTTTATATCATATCACGTTTTGTTCCTTAACTTTCAAAATTTCCCAGTGGAAGACACAGGCTACTGGTTCCACTTTTTCCTATTACGTAGCTATTCTGAACTGCAACAACATAAGTACACAGGCAAAGGACCATTTTGTGTATACAATGTCTTAATTGCTTTTGCCATTCTCCACTAAAAATGCCTCTACAACTAAGTCAAGAGATTTATTGGCCTTGTCTTACTTCTGTCCCTCTATTAACCCAAAGAAACTGACATTTCTTCCAAAATGTAAAGACTGAAAGGCAATTTAGTTAAGGGCGGTTTATAAGGTAGTTTTGTTAATAAAGGCAGTTTAGTTAAGCTTTATATTTGTAAATATATAATTATACAAAGACTTTCCCCCCTCATCTGGTAACATGTATCGATTTAATTCTTTAAATGACACCTGTTAAATGAGGGATCCCCTAAAATGGTGTCCAATGTCAGTCCTCAGTATTCAATGGCTAATTACTTGGCTGGTTGATTATAATCCAGGGGGCTTTACTTCTCTACTTGTTGCTTTGTTTCAAGATAATCATGAGAAAGAAACCCAAGATTTGGTCAAATATTTGTTAGGGAAGTTTGAAATCTGACCGAATGAAGATTGGTATTTCTTTCACCGTGCTCCTTACTGCAGGAGTAACAGGACTGACATTAAGGCAAGAATCAGTGCTGGCTCAATCCAGACAACTGTGTAACAAGGACAAAGACCTGGAGTCTCTCCTCACTGGCCCAATTTGGCTTATTCTATTCTATTCCAGTGCCCAACAGCTACCTATGCTCTCATGTCACAAATAAGGCTAGATAAGAGTACAGCCCACCATCTCCCTTATACTGAAAACAGGCTCCATTAATATCACAATACTAACACCATCTTTATATTCAAAGACAGAATTCTGAATGTATGTGTGAGAGAGATTTTGCAGGGTTGTACCTTCTTTTACTATGCCATCTTTCTTTAACTCTATTAAATAGTCCCATTTCATTTATGTCTTCTTTTTCTGTTCTGGCCTGCAGCCAAAAACATTAAATCTTATTAACAGATTGAGAAGTGCCATGACTCACAAATGACCCTTAAAAGCAATTAAACTGAAAAATTACCCCCATAAGCCAGAATTGAAACAAAAGGTTAACTACTTATCCAAACTTGGGCAAAGAGACACAGTTCTTTCTCCCCCATCTCCCCTAAGCCTCTTAGGAAAGGGGTATCTGAAGCTGCTCCTCCTCCTCCAACTCACTTTCTGCGTCAAATAGTATGGGTCAAAGTCCTCCAGGGGAACCGCGACCAGGCCTTGTGGGATGTCCCCGTAGATGAAAGGCAAACTCTTCCCTGCTTCCAGGTCACTGTTTGGCTTGGGCTTGCTGTCCTCATCATCTTCCCGATGACTGCCATCGGCCTTTGGTGGTTTCTTAAGCTTGCTCTCAGCAATGCGCCTCTCGATGTTTGCCAGCGACTCAGGAGTGAAAGGCTTGAAACTATCAGGGCCTGGTGGTGCGAGCAGCCGTGCTGCCATCTTCTCATCCTGCAGCAGCTTCGTTAGTTATGCTGCGTCCAGGACAGGTCAGCTCTGGAAGAAAAAGCAACACAGACAGCATTAATCAATCACTGCTCTAAAAAGAGGCCAGGCTAAACCATCTCACTTTCAACCTTTATTCACAATCTTTGCAACACATAGTTTCTTCCGTGACACAGTTATTTTTCTCTTCAGAAAATCTGTGGCATGAATGGACTAGGTGATGTTCATAACCACCCCTCAGGGGAATGATCAGCCAGTGAGATCAAAAGATGGGAGTCTCCCAAATTGCTAGTATTTATTATTTACTTAGATGCAACTCACTGTTAGGACCATATACAGTTACAAAGATATATTCCATGCCCACAAGGAACTTATATTCTAAACTAATAAGGCACATTTAATATTACCCAGGGGTACATGTTAGCTTTGGACTGCTTGTATGCCCAAGTCTTTCCAGGTAATCCACTCTCCAAAGAAATACTCTTCCTTCCAAGGACAACACAAATGGTCACTGTTTTCAAATTTCAGATTCTGAAAACACTAAACCCTTTGAAACACTGGAGGCACAAATTATAGATAAAATAACTTCCATCTACCTCAGCTCCTCCGTTTCAAGTTATTTTTCAATTCACAAAGTTGTGTAAAATCCATCCAGTATAAAAGCCCAGAAGTACTTTCTTTGATGGCCAAGCTCCTGCCAGGGATAAACGGAAAGCACTTTTCTCTGTGGAGAGGGCAGACACTGTTCTTATGTACCTCACACGCAGCAGCAAGAAAATGCAAATGGGAGAGGAATCTTAAGAGGACTTTCTCTGATGCAACAACACTGCAGCCCTGCAGGATAAATGGCAGCAGAAAGGCCTGTTGTGCAACTCGACAGGGGCTCAAGCCAGGAAGGACAGGAAGTGAGAATGGAGTAACAAACCAAAATTCCCTTCTAAAAAGAGAAACTGAAGTAGTGACATAACAGAGCCAATGATTTCTAAGCACGGTGTTTGAAAAGCCCATTTCCACTTACATTTAACTAGAGTCCTGGGTTATTTAAACCCATGCCTTTAGACAAAGAATTCCTAATGTCAAAAGCAATATGTTCCTTTACTATCACGAAGGGACCCAAGCAAGTGAGTCTTACCATGAAGCTTTAGGGTATTACTGGCAGTTCACATGGTGCTCATGGTGCTGCTCTTTCCTTTAGTTTTGTGAGCTCCATAGACAATCCAGGAAATTTTTTTTTAAGGCTAATGATTGTTCTTTCCCTTCTATCTACTTAACCTTCAGTGTCCACTTCAAGGCGAGTAACTATAAAACCTGAGGCTTCTCAAGACAACAGAAATAGAGTTAACTAATTTGGAAGTTAAAAACCTAAGAGCTACTTTCATAAATACACAAGCAGATCCCAGATTTCTCTGGTGGTAGTGATTGATAAGTATTGCAAAGACAGTGTGTAGTGTTCCTGTGCAGGCTAGTCAGCTGACCCACAATATGAGACAAATGAGGCCAGAACCACAAGTTTGTCCCCACATAGATCTGTTACCTTCACTCTAGGCAAAAACACACTGTTTCACAGATGGCAGTGTCAAAGAAATCATTTTCATGTATGAAGCATGGAATTTTAGAGCTGCAAAGGATTGACAGATCCAGTCCATGTCATTTTACAGATTAGGAAATTGGGTTCCTAACAGATGGGATAACTTTGCCCAAAGTCATGGGGCCAGGATGAAAATCACTACCAAAGAGCTCTGATCCCCAACTCACACTTATTTTATTACGAAAATATCAGTTATCCATCCTCCTATCCTGCTCTCCCACTACTCCCCAGCAGGAATCATCAGGGTCATCAAATAAATCACATGCGAATGCCAATGGCTTTACAGATCTAAGACTTTATTCACCTTTTCCCCAAACCAGAATTCCTTCCCCCTCATTCCATTCCTCCTATCTATCCCTGAACCTCCTCCCAATTAATCTCCACTCCTCCAGAGCCCTCCCACAAGCTCCGGCCTTTGCTAATTTTTCCCCTTGTAAACTGCTATAGCTTTCTCATGATCTTAGCTAACATTCTTCACATTCTTACTATGCTTCAGGCATTGTTCCAAGTGCCTTGTTTATATTAACTAATTTAATCTCCAGAACAACATACGAGGTAGATATTATTATATTATCCCCATTTAACAGATGAAAAAACAGAGGCGCAGAGACTTAATGTAGCCCAAAGTTATAAGCTAGAAAATGACAAAGTCGGGATTCAAAACATCCTACTCACATTTGTTTTCGCTCTTAATTATTGTTGAATTGCGCCATATAAATTCCCAGAAGTCACAGGCGGTTTCTTAAACTTCTTTTGTATCCCTTTCACAGAGGATATGATTACACCTGGAACCCAGAATTAGTCCAAATACCTGGGACTCCATGGCTCCCATAGCCACACTCATTCTCTTACCCTTGGGTCACCCCCAGTTCCTACTTAGAGGACAAAGAATACTGCAAGAGAAAGTCATTGAAGATGCTGATAAATTCTTGTGACCTTATTACATGTACCTGGGTCCTTCACAGATAAAGCCATCCAAGGCTAAGTTCTCTCTGCCTTTGCTTCCAGATTCTATTTCCTCCTGCCTTCTCCAAGACCATGTTCCTTCAGTTATCTCTGCTCTTTGTCACATTCTCAATCTTTACCTTTCCTTGCCTACTTCTGTATCTTCTCCCTTCACATCTTCATCCCTCGACTCTTTGGCTTAAATGCTCCCAGTTCTGTTCTATGTTATCCTGGTTCTATCCATAAGTACAGTCTCCTCTTCCCCCACCACCTCTTTCTTTTCTAAGGGCTGGCCTTCTGCAATCGCTGTGTTACACTCTTTGTTTCAGGGATCTCATCTACTCTAAATAATCTGTATGTGGGTGATTTTCAGATTTCCATCACCAGCCCTCCTGAGCCCCATGAATGCCTGTCAATACTTCAAAATTAAAGCACTTAAATCCACATGTTTTTACTTCCCAAACTGATTCTTCCTTCCAGCTTTCTTTATTCTTGTTATTGGGAGCATCATTTTTCCAGCCATCTAGAGTGAAACCTCAGTCATCTTTGCCCTGTTGTACTTTGCTGTCCTTGTTCAACCAGTCGCCAGCCTTACTAATGCTTCTTCCGTGTTTCCTTCTAAAATAGTATCATCCTAATTCAGCTCCCACTGTAATGGTCTCCCACTCACAGACCAGTTCACCAGGCACATACCAAAGATCCATTTCCCTAAAAATCTGCCTCCGTTATGTCATTTCCCTCCCTAAAGCCTACCAGAGTTAAAGGACTGAATCTGAATGTCTGCCATTTCACTGCCATTCAAGGCCTATTACAACATCACTTCTCAAACATTCTCTTCTACTGCTTACTTGCAAGAACATCTACTCTGGTGACTGTTTTTTGTTTTGGTTTTCTAGTTTTTTTTTTTTTAAGGTAGAACATAATACAATAAAGTGAACAACTCTTAAGTACACAGGTTGGTTATTGTGTACATATGTATACATCTGTATAACCACTACTCACATCAAGAAAGAGAAGATTTATTTCCAGCACTTTAGTGGCTCTCTTGAGCTCCCTTGTCAATAAGAACCAACTTCTGTACCCTCCTAGCCATGGTTATTCTGACATGCATCACCAGAGATTAGTTTGGCCTGTCCATGAACTTCATTTAAGTAGAGTGTAAATATATTCTTCAGGGTCTGGCTTCTTTCACTCAACAATATTTCTGTGAAATTCATCTTTGTTGTGTGTGTAGCAATAGTTCATTCTTTTTTATTGCTGTGTAGTATTCCATGTATGAATATGGTACAATTTATCCATTCTAATTTGAGAGATATTTAGGTTGTTTATAGTTTTAGGCTATTATGGATAAAGCTACTAAGAACCTTTTTGTACATGTTTTTGGTGGCCACATACATTCATTTCTTTTTAACATATAGGCAGGAGTGGAATGCTGGGGTCAGAAGATGGCACATGTTTAGCTTTAGTGATACTCCTACCAGCAAATATAAGAGGGTTCCAGCTGCTCCACATCCTCACTAATATTTGGAAATGACATAGTTCTTAATTTTACCCATTCTAGTGGGTATATATATACAGCGGTATCTCGTAGATGTAGAAAAAAATCATTTACTAAGGTGAAATTTACATGACATAAAAATTAACCATTTTAAAGTGAGCAATTCAGCAGCAATTAGTACATTCACAATGTAATGCAATTACTACTTCTATCTAGTTCCAAAACAGTTCCGTCATTTCAAAGTAAAACCCTTTTACCCATTAATCAGTTTTCTCTGTATTTGTCTCCTTGTCTTCCCTCTTCCCACAACCCCAGCTCCTAGCAATGATCAGTCTGTGTTCTGTCTATATGATTTATCTATTCTGGATATTCATACAAATGGAATCATTCTATATGTAACCGTCTATGTCTGATTTCTTTCATTTAGTATAATGCTTTTGAAGTTCATCCACATTGTAGTATGTGGGTGAATAGATTTTGTTATAGTATGTGTATCATAATTTGTTTATTCATTCAGCCATTGATGGACATTTGAGATCTTTCCACTTTTTGGCTACTGTGAATAGTGTGTGCGCATGTACTTTTTTTAGTCCCTATTCTCCATTCTTTTGAAAATACACCCAGAAGTGGAGCTGCGGGGTCATTTGGTAACTCTACGTCTAACTTTTTGATGAACTGCTGAACTATATTCCACAGCGACTGAACGATTTTGCATTCTCACCAGGAATATAAGCAATGTAAGGGTTCCAACTTCTTCACACCCTTATTTTCTTGTCTTCTTTATTATAGCCATCCTAGTGGGTGTGAAATAGTATCTCACTGTGGTTATGACTTGCATTTCTCTAATGACAATAATGAGAATTTTTTCACGTGTTTGTTGGCTCACTGTAGTTTTAATTTGCTTTTCTCTGATACTGAGTACCTTTCATATATTTATTGGCCAATTAGATACACTCCTTTGTGAAATGGCAGTTTAAGTCTTTGCCTACTTTTTCTATTGAGTCATCTGCATATTCTTATTGATTTGTAGTTCTTTGTATAGTCTCCACATGAGTCATTTGTCAGATACATTTCAAATATTTTCCTCCTTTTTACTTTCTTAATGGTGTCTTTTGATAAACTGTAGTTCTTAATTTGACTGAATCCACCTTATCAACCTTTTTTGTTGTTCTAGAAATCTTTGCCTATCCCCAGGTCATGCAGCTATTAGCCTATGTTTTCTTCTAGAAGATTTATTGTTTTACCTTTCCTATTTCGATTTCAAATCATTTGGAACAGATTTTTGTATATTGTGTGAGATAGAGGTAAAGGTTAATTTTTTCCTACATGGACATCCAATTGACTCAGCCTCATTTAATAAAAAGTCTAGTCACTGTTATTTTCACTAACTCCCAAATACACTGTCATTTTCTTGTTTGAAATCTCCTGAAGTCTCTTCCCTTCTTACCTAAGTACTATTCATCCATTAAAATGAGCTTAAATTCTTCCTCCTTCTGAGAAAGTTAATTTGCAACAAGTAAAAATAAGTTTTAGATTTAGAAAGAACTTAGAGACTATCTAGTCCAACTATCCTTACTTTACACATAAGTAAACTTACCAGTAAATCAGAGAGGCTATGTTGTCTAATTGCTAATTAGAGAGAGATGCAGAAATAGGGCACACATTTCTTGGCCTCCAATATAATGCTCTTTTCACTATATCACAGTCTCTTAGGTAATTCACCTTGTCTATCATACTAGTACTATCTCAGCTTTCTTCTTCCTGCAGTGCTAAAATGAGACAGCTAGCCCAGGTGATGAAAGAACAATAAAAGTGACGTTTAGCCCTGAGAATTCCAAAAGCGACTGAACTAGACTTGAAGTTGGGGACAACAGGTGATCAGAGCTCTCTTCCTTTGGACATCCAGGAGGATAACACCTTAAAATGCCAGCTGTGGCCTGGACACACACAAATAAAGATGAATCTTTAAAAAAAAAGAGTGGAAGAGGGAAAGAATACAGGCATTGGTGTGAGGTTATAACAGGGATGAAGGAAGAAATCCACCTAGCAAGAACTGTTAAAGGAAATACTAGGCAAGCGTACATGAGGAAAAATGTTAGGGTGAGAATCAAGTAGCAAGTAGGATTAAAAACTTGCCTCAGACTTAAAAAAGAAAAAAATTGAAGGACTCAATTTCTGATATCAAAAATTACTACAAAGATCTGTGACCAAAGTGTGTGGTACTGTTATAAAAACAGAAACAAACCCTCACATATATGATGAAATGATTTTCAACAAGGGCACCAAGATGATGCAGTGGGGAAAAGGACAGTCTTTTCAACAAATGGTGTTGGGAAAACTGGTTATCTACATGCAAAAGAATGAAGTTGGATTCTTACCTTATACCACACAAAAATTAACTCAAAATGGATAAAACAACTAAACATAAGAGCTAAAACTATAAAACTCAGAAGAAATCATGGGAGAGAACTTCATGACTGGATTTGGCAAGGAGTTCTCATACTTGATACCAAAATCATAGCAACAACAACAACAAAATAGATACACCAGACTTCATCCACATTAAAAAACTTTGTGTATCAAAGGAACTATCAAGAGAGTAAAAAGGCAGTTCACAGAATGGGGAAAAATATTTGCAAATCATATATCTCATAAGAGATTAATATGCAGAATATATAAAGAATTCCTACAACTCAACAACAATGACAACAACAAAACAACCTAATTAAACATGGACAAAGGATTTGAATAGACATTTCTCCAAGGAAGAGATTAAAAATGGCCAATAACTATATCTTTTCAGATGCCCAACATCACTTATCATTAGGGAAAAGCATATCAAAACCACAATGAGATACCACTTCACATTTATTAGGATGGCTATTATAAAAACAAACAAACAAACAAACAAATAAATAAACAAAACAGAAAATAACAAATGTTGGCAAGCATGTGGAAAAACTGGTATCCTTGTGCTGCTATGGAAATAAATATGTCTGTTCCTCAAAATTAAACATAGAATTACCATAAGATTAAGCAATTTCATTTTTAGGTATATAACCAAAAGAACTGAAAGCAGGAACTCAAATAGATGTCTGTACACCCATTTCATAGCAGCATTATTCACAATAGCCAAAAGGTTGAAACAAGCCAAATGTCTATGGACGGGGAATGGATAAACAAGCTGTGCTATATATGTACAATGGAATATTATTTATCCTTAAAAAGGAAGGAAATTCTGACACATGCTACAATATGGTTGAATCTTGAGGTACACTAAGTGAATAAACTAGACACAAAAGGTCAAATATAGTATGAGTCCACTTATATGAGGTACCAAGAGTCAGATGCACATAGAGACAAAAAGTAGAGTAGTGGTTACCAAAGGCTAGAGGGAGGGAGCAATGGGGAGTTACTGTTTAATGGGTAGAGTTTAAGTTTGAAATGATGAAAAAAGTTCTGGTGATGGATGATGGTGATAGTTGCACAACAATGTGAATGTCCTTAATAGCATTTCATTGTACATTTAAAATAGTTAAAATTGTAAATTTTATATTATATGTATTTTACCACAATTTTCTTTAAAAGAGAAAAAAAAAACATTTACTGTGCCCCCTACTATATGTCAGAAACTGTACGAGATGATCAATATATCTCCCTGCCTTCTGGGGGTGGTAGACAAGTAAATAGACAAAATATAATATGATAAATCTAATAAAGTAAAATAGGCTTTTATGGAAAGATACAAGCAAGATACTTAATCTAGTTTAGAGAAAACAGAAAAAGCTTCCTGGAGAAAGTGATATCTTAACTAAAGCTTGAGGGGTAGCTAGTGGAGTGGTAGATAGCAGGAAAATGGATGGCAGGAAGAAGAAACATAAAGACCACAGACAAGGGGGACCAAGCCACTTGGGTACTGCAAACAGTTCACTGTAAGTGGACTTTAGAAAATTAACTAACAGGTAAGCAGGTGCCTCATCAGGAAAGCAAAGGCATTATCATGGGAAGGAGTTTTGATTTTATTTTGAAGGCAATAATGGGATATTGAAGGCTTTTAAATAGAGAATGACTTGATCAAAGTTACATTTTAGAGAGATCATTCCAGCTACACTGTATAGAATGAGGCAGGCAGGGGGTTGGGGGAAGAACAAGATCAGAGTGAATAAGACCACGTAGAAGACTGCTGTAGCGATTCAGTTCAGAGATAACAAAGGCCTGAAGCAGGAAGCAGCAGGAGTTAGCGATGAAGCACTGAACAGTCCTGTTGATTAAGTGAGGGGTAATGCAGAACAAAAATCAGGAAAGAGGTCCGAAATTCTGTCATGGGCAAATGGAAGGAGGTAGTAAAATTCAAGGAATCAAATATGATGCACAGCTCTGGTCAAGATGATGACTCCGCTTTTGAACATCTTGAGTCTGAATTGCTTTGGTATCTCCAAATGGAGACAATGAACAGGCAGTAGACATGTGGTTCTGAAGTTCAAGGAAAAGACTTAATGAGAACTAAAAGAGAAGAAGCTTGGTATAAAAGTATAGCTAGACTCTGAGGACTGCCAGCCAGCTCTTTGCATTGTTGATATATAGCTCATTTGGAATTAGCCAGAGGAGCAGCTCTGTACTGGGAGGAAGGTGGGCGGCTCTTATCACAGGAGAAGAGAGAAATGCAGCCAGATGGATAAGTTTACACTGTCCCCACTCCCTGGGCCCCTCCTTCCTCCAGTGACAACTAGATGCTAGTCTGCCAATTTTCTACTTTGTCACTTACAGATTGCGTTTTGGAAAATCACATAACAGTTCTAGAAATTGAAATAAAAACAATTTTGTCAAACCTTAATTTCACTCACTTGAAACACAAAAATTGCAGTCCTAAGGCTCTCTTGTTAACATCAAAATCTAGCTCTACCTCCCACAAGTTCTTACTGCCCTGCCTCACCCTGGTGAATGTCAGCATCCATGCTGACAGCCGCTCGCTCTGTGCATTCTTCTCACTGGCTCTCTACCTTGTGAGGCCACTTTGAAGTTGGTTCTTCCTAAGCCTTACATCCACCAAATTTTTCCAAAGCTGAGCTATTTGCATCTGATTCTCAATAACTGATCTCTTCCTAATCCCACTGAGACAGAAACTCTTGGTTGATTTACATCTATGACTTCCTGCAGAAACCCTTTGAAGGGTCTGTTTACAGTATATTTTGAAAGAGGCCTAATATGAATATAAACATAAGATTAACCACGATAAATAAGTCCATGATAAATAACTCTATTAGAAGTACTTATGAAACACTTATACTTTTGAGTACTTGAATATTTTGATCTAAAAATGCTTTTAAATGAAGTCAAAACCAATGATTATTATGATTTTAAATAGATCCAAAAGTTGCTCTGAGCAAGTCCCATCAGCCCAAAATGAAGATCGATTTCCACCTTGTCTATATATCCACACAACTATCAAGCCTACTCTTCTATCTGCTTCTCAACATACAGCCCTATTAAGATGACATCAGACTTCCATCTTCTTGGCCCTGCAGACACTAAACATCAAAATTTTCCTCTATTTTTATCACCTATCTCTCATCAACAATTTTCTTTTTTTCAAATTTAACGGACTTTCCATGTTTCTTTTATTTCTTCCACAAAGCACAAGAGCCTTTCCCCTTTACATCTTACACATTAAACCCTTTATAGACTCTGTTGTTGCCCCACACCTATTGTTATTCTCTTCACTAGTCTCCTGATTGAAATACAAACAATTTCTCTTGCTTTATAATTGAAAAGAGTTTCATTTTTGTAATCTGTGGTTCTCTACTTCTCTTTGCTTCAATTTCAACATGCACATAAGATTTTACCCTCAATTTCCTGTAAGAACTATAATTTTTACAGAAATATTGAGACTATCCTCTCCACCTATTTGGTCCCTTTCCCTCATCCTCATGCAAAGAGAGCAAATTTTGTCTTATTTTCCATTAGACTGTTTCCATGTTTTCCAGAGAACTAAATTGTTATTGGCATATGTTTAACATCTAGAAAAGAAAAGTCAGTTAATAGGTGCTCACACTCCTAGGAGGACCAAAATATTTAGGAAGCTGTATTTTATCTCGAGTGTCTAAGACTGGCTCCTCATTACCATTCTAGAGCCTGGATGAGAAACCCTCACTTCACATGTTCCCCCATAAGCATTCAGTGGGCATAGTGGGAACAGCAAAAATCTTTCCATATGGAGGAATACAGTTGGGGTAGCAGGTGCAAGTAGCTGTACACACTAAAAATTTTTTAAATTCCTAATTATAACTGAGGAAAAAGAAATTAACACCTCATATTTCATTTTGTCTTTCTCCTTTACAAGTGGATACAGTTAATCAGCATAAGTCTGCTAAATACACAATTTGGGTTAGAGGTGACTGCTTCTGACCAAAAATCTGATAGTTTTAAGCTCTGCTTCTCTACTATATAATGATTATGAGACCTTCTTAAGTGACTAGGGGTTAATACAGTGTCTTAACATGTAGAAAGTACACGGTAAATATTAGTTTTTAATACCACTGTATTACCAGTGTAATTTTTTCCATTTCACTCAATCTTCATAAAATAAACAGCCAGCCAAAACGATTTCTGCAAATCATTACACAAGTTCTGCTGAACAAAGATGACATCATTGTGGAAATAAATTTTTGTCAAGCAGTCAGTGACACTAAACACTATCTATAAATGTTCATTTTTCAGTTGATACAAAAAGTACAAGTGTGGGTATAAAAGGTGGTGGAGGAATATCAATATACCACATATACAAAAGACAATGTGGGCAAGTTGTAGATACTCTACTACATTACAGGCTATATACAGCCAGATATAGCCTATATACAGTCTATATACAGGCATGCTTGCCAAGTATAACTGAGGAATAAAGACGATTTTATTCTTACCAGAGAAAGAAATGGTGGAAACGCTTGCTGGACTCATAACATCTTTCACAACTGAGGACCACAATTATGTCACTGACATCACAGGGTCATATTATTTTGGTCTGCATATATTTTTTTTCATAGCATATAGAAATCAGAAGTTACAAGATTTCACAGTTGGTCTTATCTTTGTCATCAAAAATATAGCATTTGACTATAATGAAGGTTAAGGTTTCTGTTCTCCATGATCAGTAAGACCGTATTCCATATGCTTCTATAAATCTTGACAATTTCCAATTAAACTAATGGTTTTTGACAGCTGACATCATCCTTGTTATAGAAATATTTTAAAAATTAAGACATCATCAAGATCTCTACTATATCCTCTAAAGAGAAACAATCCAAACCAAGATTAAGAAACTGATATTACAGTTCAGATATTGTCACTGACTAGCAGTATGGCCCTTAATAAATCAATTTACCTATGCAAGCCTTGGTCTTATTTAAAAAAGGAGGGAGGTGAGTGAAATGATTTATAGAGCCAGCTCTGCAATTTATCAGCTAGTTGACCTTGGGCAAATTACATTATCTTATGGAGCCTCCACAATAGATGAGGCATGTGAAGTAGGTTTCAACAAATAATGATAATCATAATGCTACCACAAATAATAGTTAATGTGGAGCATTTACTCCATGCTAGGCACAGTTCTTAGAGCTTTTGTATAAAGATTTTGATCCTGCCAATGACTGTGACATATTGTTGTGATCCCACATTATTGATGAGAAAACTAAAGCACAGCGATAATAAGCAACTTGTCCACAATTACGGAGTGGGAATCAAGCTGTCTGGCTCCAGGGTCTGTGTTCTGAACCATTTCACTACACTACTTCTTGTTATCAGCACTCTTTTCCCTTCTCTGCACCTCTTCTAAGATCTCTTCCAGCTCTATGAGGCCATAAAAATAAACTAATTAGCTGTTCTGGACTCTAACAGGCTAAACAAAGTTGGCTTCTCTGAGAGAATTAACAAGGTTCTAAACATATGGAGGCTTAAATCAGAAAGAATTGTGTCCTGACTCAATCATCTGATAATTATGTGTTGAATAGGGGAATGAACACAGAGGCTAAAAAGAGCTCCAGCACTATTCAGTTGATCCTTACCATAACCATGACCAAGAATTCATTCATTCAATAAGCACTTCTTGAGTGTCTACTATGTGCCAGGCGCTAGAAAGAACTTAGAAAATTGATACAGAACACATTCACCTAAGTCATTATCTGTCAGTCATGTTGTAGAGTAGATTCCTGCACCGGAGGGTAGAAAGTTGGATTAAAATTTTAAAGTTTTTTTCAATCAGTGGAATTTTATTTCAAATGAAATCTTAGATGAAATGTCAATATATAATACAGACAAAAAGCATCTCTGCTCTGGTTGAAACACAGTGAACCTGAAGTCTGTCTTACTCCTCTCATGTCACACCTGAAGACATTCCTGCAGTGTCAGGATAGCTCTAAAACTATTATACAAAATAATTATGTCTCTTTCAATTCCAGAACTCAATGGACAACTCTTACAATGACAGATCTGGGACTGTTTACTAATAAAGTTTACTTGATATGAACATGTAAATAGATATGAAAGTGGTTATGTGCCTATCTGCAAAACTGGGGTGATAGCTATGAAGATTATGACGAAATATACTGTCAAGCAGTTTATAAATATTACCTTCAATCCTCACAACAACCTATCTAGGCAGGTATTGACAGCTTCATTTTACAAGTGACGAGAGAGAGACTCCAATAAAAAATAGGAGCTCCCAAGGTCGCACAGGAAGCAGCCTTCCTCCAATGCCCACATGCTTTCCCCTATTCTGTGATGCCTCTGACAATGACTAAAGTCAAACATTTGCCAACTCTATAGAAGGTGAAATGTCTATATACAATACAAATGCATCTCTGCTTTTGTTGAAGCAGGGAGTGAGCCAGAAGTCCACTTCACCCCTCTCATGTCACTCCTGTATCATCTTATATCATGGTAGACTTTTAGTAACAACACGGGAACTGACAGCTTGCATGGAGTTTTGCTACTCTGGCAACACGCAGGTTGTTTCACTGGTCAACAAAGGTGACAACCAAACGAGGTTGAACCTTAGAGTAGACCCTTGGGTGTGGATAAGAGGTCTGGATACAGGTACCACGACGTCTGCTCTTCACTTGCTGAATCAATCACTAATGGGTAGCAGGGTAGGCCCACCGAAGAGTTACTAGAAGATAACCTACTGACCAAATGCAGAAGTGCCACTTATACTTCTATGAGGTTGGTTGTACAGGGGAAGGGAAGATGGGCCACTCAAGTAGCTGTTGTGATACGAAGACTGCACAAGCAGAGGACTGCAAGCAGGGGAAATAAACACAATGGGGACGTCTGAGGTACAGCTTTGACCATGGGGATAATAAAATCATCTTCCTCATAGAGTTACCACAAAGAGCAGATAGCAAAATATCTGTCAAGAGCTCTCGAAGTGCTACATAAATATAAATGCAATAATACACAGTAGCCTGGCTATGAACTGTTATGAAGTCACAGCAACAAACAATCCAGTGTGGTCAGCCATGATTAAAAACAAGATAGATCTCACATTAACAAAACAAAGAATAAAAATCATATGATTATCTCAAAAGATGCAGAAAAAGCATTTGAGAAAATTCAACATCCATGTATGGTAACTCTGAACAAAGTGGTTATAGATGGAATATACCCCAACATAATAAAGGCCAAAAATAGGGTAGATCTTTCCTCAACAAGATTTTAGACTTGCTAGGAATCTTAGGAGATTGAGCTGACAGTGATGAACTCTGCAAACAGTTGCTGAGGCTACAAATTAATGCCACTTCATATTTGTATAGTACTTAACATTTACAGAGCATTTTCTTATCCTTTACCTCATCTCATCCTCACTTGTGATAGTGCCAGATCCAACTTCATAGGAAAAGTATTTGGGGTTAAAGAGGTTAACTGACTTACTCCGTATCTAACAGCCAGTGCAGGGAACAAAATATTAAATGGTCCTTGTCCATCTTCTAAGGAGGGAAGAATTCCTTTCCTGTTGAGAATAGCGATCTTCCTTATGCTGAATAGAATAATGTATAAGAAAAGAGAAGGGAAAATTCTCTACATAATAATAATAACAACGATTATGATGGCAATGAAAAGAGGCCAGGAAAGAAAACTCTGGGAATGTGGCTTATGCTGGAGAGCATGGCCAAGGAGAAGCTATCATCCAGCTGGGAAGTTTAGGGACAGAAAGAAAAGGAGAAAAAAAGAAGAGAGAGAACTATTATATGGAAAGCCTAAAGAATACTTTTTAGGAATTCTGGTGGTTTAAAGCCCAACACATCCTGCTAACATTAACATCTTCAAGAATCCTCCAGTAAAGATCTGCATTACTCATTAAGTCTTTTGGAACTGAGTTTGAGTGTGCTTTGTTTCTGTTGTTTTTGTTGCTTTTCTGTTTTGTTTTTACAGTGCTTTAAGATAAAAGAGGGGTAGCTTACAAAAGCTAGTAGTTAACATCTGTGTTACACAGGCAAGTTGCAGAGTGAGGGTTGAGATTCAGTGCTTCTGCTTTCTACCTCAGTGCTTTTCTATGATAACACACTGCCTCTACACACGGTGGACATGATGTGGACAGGGTCTTTGCAGAAGCATCCTTAAATACTGTCAACAATGCCTTATGAAACATCCATCTCCAAACACAAATCACAGTAACATGCATCCCAATACTGTTAATAATGCTTTCACAACTACTTTCCAAGTAGAATCTCACCACCACCCTATAACAGGCTCACAGAGGAAAATGACTTGCTCAGGGTCACAAAGATATTAAGTAGCAGAGCCAGGACTTATACCTAGGATGTGGCTTTTCTTTTGCATAATATTTCTCATTTAGGAAAAGAATGTTATAATGGGGCTAGCACAGTGGTAATGAGATGAGAAATATATTTCTAATCTTAGTTGTAGTAACAAAATTTAATCTTACACTTTTCCTTGAAATGTTCAAAGTTCTTTCTCTCTCATGTACTTAGAGAAGATGGGACTAGCAAAATATTCTGTAGGAAAAATTAAAGCAGAAAAGTATTCATGATTGTTATGGTGTCTTAATTATTGTTAACCACTTTACTGATGACAAATTAATTTGACTAATCCTCAAAGTTGACAGAACCCATGCAACCTCAGGGGCAGTACGATAATTCTAAAATGGTGGATTTGAAACTGGTATGAAATTTAGGTTTGATGGTCATGGCTCCCTTCTGCTCAAAACCTTCAAACTCTCCACTGTATTTTGATTAAAATTTAAAATCCTTAAATGAGCACTCAGGGCCCTTTTCAGCCTATTAATAGATATTCTCTGCTTGTATTTTATGTTCCATAAAACCATTCCTCACTTCTACTGTACTTTTCCATTCCCACACCTTTGGCTGTGCCATTCTTTTTGCTTAGAATGCTGTCTTACCTCTCCTTGCTTGGGATAGCTATTTATATTCCCCCTAGTCAAAAACAATCTCTCCCTACCCTCAGTACTTTATATCATTCCTAAAATACTGTTCAAAATTACAGGTTTATGTTTCTGTATTTCATTTTCCCTACCTGATTATAAGACCCTCAAGGGCAAAGATCATGCTTATTAATCACTGCATTTTCTATCTATTGACATTTCTACGTACCAAACATTGTGCTAGATCCTGGCGATTGATTCAATAATGAACAAAATACCTCCATCCATCCCTGAGGAGCTTAACTCCAGCAGAAGTAGAAGGATTACCAGACAATTACAAAGCAGGGACACATCAGCATTAAGAGTAAACTACTAGGAATCCACATAATCCAGAATGAGAAGCAGATGGATGCAAGGAGTGGAGGCAGGGTTTCCTATGAAAATAATCCTAAACTGAGAGGAAAAAATTTTGTTCTATGAACTTGTGAAATGTAGAAAAGTCCTAGAGATAAGACAAACAGAAAATAAAAAATTAAGTTGATTTCTCTGCAGTTTGATCCAGGTTGTCTGCAATAACATGAGAATTTCTTCTAATTAGGAAGAGGTTAACTTGTTAACCATGCTTGTCAGTCTTTGAAAATCATTATTTGTCTTAACACTGTTTCACATAATACGATACAGCATCCATTCATTTAAAAAATCCTAGCAGTTTTTTCCTCTAAAACTAATTATTTAAAAATTAAAAAAAAAATGTTCAAGCAAAGAGAACAGTAAAGCACTCATCAAATTAAAGTAGTGGAAAGTTATAGCCAATTAAGGTAATTGTAAAATACTCTGAGGTCCAGACCGAAGGAAAAACACTGAGTGGCAGTCAGTATTACTTTACTGTCTTATCTCGATATCCGGAGACCTCTTTTAAAAATAACATTTATTGACATTTTTCCTAGTTATAAAAATAATATAACTTTCATTGCAGAAAACTTGGAAAACATAAAAATAAAAACCATCCATGAGCCTAACACCCAGAGAACTACTGTTAAATCATTCCATATTCTATCATTTGTCTATAATTTTACAAAACTGAAGTTCCTATTCTATATATATAGCTATAGAGTTAATATTTGTGTCCTCCTCAAATTCATATATTGAATTACAAAAGAGAGAGTCCCTTATAAAAGAGATTCCAGAGAATTCCCTTGCCTCTTCTGCCCTGGGAGGACACAGAGAAAGGGCCTTCTATGAACCAGGAAGCAGGCCCTCACCACACACTGACTCTGCCAGCACCTTGATCTTGGATCCCCAGCCTCTAGAACTGAGAAATAAATGTCTATTGTTTATAAGCCACTCAGTCTATGGTATTTTTGTTATAGTAACCCAAATGGACTAAGACACACATTTTGAATACTTTTTATTACAGTTGACTTATTTTATGAACTATGTCAATTAAAAATAAAAAAAAAACATATAGATCATAACAGAACCTTACAGATAAAACTGAAGCCCCCATGTATTTTTTTCCATACAATGTCTCTCTACCCTCCTCAAAGGCAATCCTTATCCTGAATTAGGTTTTCTCATACTCTTGCATGTTTTTATATAAGCACATAAACAGTATATCCACATATAATACAAAGATTGTTTTGCATGTTCTGAAACTTTGGATAAATGCAAGATATTGATCAGTCCTGAAACTTGATTTTTCCACCCCACATTATGTTTGAAATTAATTCCTTCTGACACGTTTTCCTCTAATTCATTCATTTTCATGGCTTCATAGCAGTAGTTCATTGTTTGACTATACCACACTTTATCCACGCTCCTGTCGATGAATCTGTGCTTCCAACAATTGTATGTTATTATATCAACAGTGCTACCATAAATATTCTTATCCAGGTTGCCATGTGCTCACATGAGAGAATTTTTCTTGGGTATGTGTATATATACACACACATACCTAGGAGGTCAATTACTGGGTTCTAGAGTATATGTATTTTCAATTTCTACACATTTTAAATAATCTTAAACATTTTAAATAATAAAAATGAATAATCTTACATAGAATTACACAGGGATATCTTCACCCAGGTATCCCTTCTCTAATCTGGGCCAGAGGACCATAATTATAAAAAAATCAAATGATTAAGTAAATATGGAAGGCTGAGAGACAATGACCAGCAACCCTGTACAGAGAACCTACACATAGTGGTACAGAAATGATTAAACAGTAATTACATCTGACTGTCTTCAGTTTAATGTGCTATAAACCAGCAGTCCTCAACTTTTTTGGCACCAGGAACTGGTGCTCCTATGAGAATCTAATGCCTGACGATCTGAGGTGGAGCTGAGGCAGTGATGCTAGTGCTGAGGAGTGGCTGTAAATATAGATGAAGCTTCGCTCATTTCTTGCTGTGTGGTCCAGTTCCTATCAGGCCACAGACAGATAGATACCAGCCCATGGCCCAAGGGTTGGGGACCCTGCTACAAAGGAAATGCTGAGGCATCCTTAACTCTAGCACAGCAGGAGAACCCTCTGCAGATAGTAGGAGAGCTAGAGTGAAAAAGAGAGAGACTTATTCTGGAGTGATAAGGAATTAATGGCAAGAATTTTGCAAAGCATATCGGTGAAAGCAAACCTCCTTAGCCAAATAGTTGAAGAAGAGTCTTATTAAAAATCTAAACTTTGAGCAAACAGGGACTAAGAAGTTGATTTTTTTCAAATGGCTATTTCAGTGCAAAATCATGTGGGAAACAGGTCAAAAAATAACAAAGAACCTTGAAAATGACAGAAAGGAATATGGAGATGACTTGCCTTGGCCTCTACCTTCAAAGTATTCCCAATTGTTCTGTATGTGTATGTATATGTGTATATATGTGTGTACATACATGTAAGTGTAGGAAAGATATGTTGTTTGAAAAAGCCCCTGGGGATTCTGGTCCACCACTTTCCTTGGTAATCTCCCTTCTCTCTGTAACCCTTCCCACAGCCTTGGAAAACAATACTGTAGGTTCTCTATATAGCTGATCGATGCCACAGATAACATAGAGCTTTACAAACCACCTCCACATATATTACCATGTTTGACTCTCTAACCCGGAGAAGGCAGGTGTTGCTATTATTCTCATTTTACAGATGAGAAATATAAAGCTCAGAGAGGTAAAACAATTTGCTCATGGTCTCAGTGAGGGGGGAGGAGGAAAAGGGGCTGTGAAAACATTTGAAGAAACAGAATAATGAATATAGTCATGGAAGGCAGACCTCCTACAAGGAGGCTAAGCACTCTGCAATGTGCTTTGGACAAAAAAAGTTTATTCAAAAGAGTCTGGGAAGGGACAGACATGGTGCCTCTGGGCTTCAAATGAACCCATAATGATTTCTTACATTCAAAAAAAGAAAGATCTAAAACAAATATAATAATATTCTGTATGCTTAAGATATTTCATATTAAAAATAAAAGAATTCCATGGGCAAAGTTTATAGATGCCACTTCACTGAGGTTAGGATGTCAGAAAACAGATAGTACCTGAGGCCTAGAAAAAAAAGATTCTACTTCTGCAGGGATCAGAGGAGGTGAAAGGGCTAATCAGGTCTAGGACTGAGGTTAGACAAGAGTATATGGGCAAGGGAGGACAGAGTTATGCAAAAGCTAGGCCTAGACTGAACTAGGAAGGCCCCAGAGAAACAAGCCATACTTCAGAGTGGCCAGCTGATTTCAGTAATCTGAGACCACACACCTAGGACTAACTTATTCTGTAAAATGTTTTGAAATAATTCCCTCACTTAGCAGAAAAATCGTTTGTGCTTTTTTAAAAAGCTAAACGTTCCCAAGCAGTAAGTACTGTGGGAAAGAGGCATCACAGGTTTGAAAAAGAACAAAGACTAGGAATGCCAAAGTTTATATTTGGAGGAAAAAGTCCTCTCTATAGTACAAGTGGAGGCTATGGTAAGTTACTTGGGCAAGCAGTGGTAACAAAACCTGGTCAGAGAGGGAGTCACGGGTCTGAAGGCCATATTTCCTCAAAATCTCTCTGGGAAAACTATTTAAAAACAAAACAAAACAAAACACAACAATTCGTGTTTTTTATCTTTTTTGTTGGCTTTACTTATTTCCCTGATCCTTTCATATCAACGCAGTGGGGGGTAGGGTGTAGGAATGGATGTATCTTGCTGAAGGTGCATAGCTGAGCCAAAAATAGAACTCCAGCATCCTGTCTCTCAGCTCACTTCTGGACCATGCTACCTCAGGAAGGAACATTTGAAAATAGTAATTCTCTCCCACCTTGCAACCAAGCTGTGCATAGGCACATGATCAATGAATGAAGTTATCTAAGTGACTCAGCACTGGGCTGGCTCTGTGAGTCAGGCTCAGAATCCTGAATGGTTAGGAGCACAATCTCTTTAAATAAGAGTTTAAAACTAAGGTCTTTACCACCTGAGATCACTGAAAAATTTTATTTTGTTTGAACAAGGATCAGGATAGCACCTCTAACATCTTAGACATGAATCATCTTGAATGATAATATCGTCCATAATTTTCATGGATGTTGCTTTCTTTGTACACTGTAGATTGCTTCAGGTAACAGTCTTAGAGTCCAGAACCAGGTGAGATAGATAGAGGCAAGAGTATAGAGAAGATAGCTGATGACTGGCAAGGCCACAACAATTTAGAATCACATCTGCATCTTTTCCTCTTTAACAGGAAAAAAACCCAAAGTAAGGCCTTCTCTTCTTCCTCTTATGGATAACAACAAGACACACAGCTTTCAGGGCATATTGGTAATCTGCCCCAAACTGACCCTGTCAATAGCCCTTGGTTTTGACCACCTGCTCCCAGCAGGGAAGAAGCTAGCCTCTGAGCAATGACCCCTGTGACAGATGGCACAGCACAGACAGAAAAGGGCCAGCCAAAAGTATTCCTTCCCACAGAGGAAGGGAGCCTGGGTGTTTAAAGGCAGGAGTCAAAGGAACAAAGCAATGAAATTCACCAAGTGTATCTAAAACTTGCCCTCAGGATATCAATAGTCTTTTGAATGACAAATGAATCAAAACCCTTGATGAAGGGACCTCAGGACCCTGGGCACAGCAAGCTGCCATTAGCAAGGTTTTGGAACAAATTATCTTAGAGAAAAGTGTGACAATGTGATTTAGTTAAAGGACTCTGAGGGCCATTAAAGAGAACTTGAACACTTGAGGCAACCTTAGAATCAACTCAAATTTCCAAAGAGACTGACTAGTCTTGAAATAACACGAACAATTCAGAGAATGTTGATTGCAAAATGTCAAGCCCTGGAATGGACTTTAATTGGCAGGGGAAAAAATCCATTAGCCTTTGCTTTGTTTTGATTACCAGTACTAGGCAGGAGACATAAAAGAAGCAAAAGTGACAAAGCTGGCATAAAAAAAGATGAGGAAAGGAACTGTCAGTTATCATGTGCCAATGCCCAGCACTCTGCAAGGAGACTTTAAAGACAGGCACCATGATCCTATAAAAGAAGCATTTTTTTTTTTTTGCTACTTAAAAATGAAAAACACCACAGCAGCATTATTCTCAATAGCCGAAAAATAGAAGCAATCCAAGTGTCCCCTGACAGATGAATAGATAAATATAATGTGCCATATACATACAATGGAATATTGTTCAGTCTTAAAAAAAATTCTGACATGTTACAATGTGGATGAAGCTTGAAATCTTTATGTTAAGTAATAAGCCAGTCACAAAAGGATAAATACTATATGATTCCTCTTACATGAGGTACCTAGAGTAGTCAAATTCATAGAGACAAAGTAAAATGGTGGTTATCAGTGAGTGGCTGGGAGCAGGGGAGAAATTGGGAGTTAGTATTTAATGGGTACAGCGTGTTAGTTTGGGAAGATGAAAAAGTTCCAATAAATGGTGGTTATAGTTGTGCAACCATGTAAATGTACTTAATGCCCCTGAACTGTACACTTTAACATGGTTAAAACAGTAAATTTTATGTTACGTATATTTTACCATATTTTTTTAAAAAGGCACAATGAAGTTAAAAAACTTGGCCACATCAAAACTAGTAAATAGAGGCAATAAGTTCAAGGCAAGATTAAAGCCTGTAATTTCCTTAGGCACTCCCTCCTTCACCACAGAACTGCACAGGCTTTGGCAGAGGGCAAAGACAGAGATCAAGAGAACCTGATGCTCTGCTTAACCACAGCTGACCTGGCTACTATGACTAATTTTCATGTCTCCTCCCTTCACCTCTCCCCCTCCCACTCCCCCAAAGTCACTCCAGCTGTTTTTTCTCAAACTTTGTCTAATCTTCTCATTTTCATCTCTTAGCCCTTTCCCACGAATATGCCGTTTAGGGAATATTCTAAGCTCGCCAACATCACTTGTTATCTTGAAAATCCTTTAGCAGAAAGCCTCCCTGAACTGGAAGGTAACAGAATACTACTACCCCAATTATATAGGTCCTCTAACTCATTTTCACTTGCTGAAGAAATTTATGCTGCAGAATTCACTTACAAAACAAAAAAGTTTAAGTTATCAGAGTTCTGAGGCACCTTAATTTCTACTAGTCCAGTGGTTCCATACTGGGGGGATTCTGCCCTGCAGAGAACATTTGGCCAATGTCTGGAGACATTTTTGAGTGTCACAACTTGGGGGAGGGGGCTACTACTGGCATCTAGTGGTAGGCCACGGATGCTGTTAAACCTGCAATGCACAGAACAGCCCCTCACAACAAAGAACTATCCTGTTCAAAATGTTGATAGTGCCAAGGCTGAAATTCCCTGGTAGCCCATCTACACACTGGACATTTGCAATTCCTTTAAAAATTACAGAGACGACAGCCTCGGTTATGATACCTATGGTGGACAGAGAAAGAAAGTAACCCAAACTTTGGCGCATCTCCATAAAAGGCTGCTAATTCCTGACCTATCTGCTAAGCTGGACTACAAAGATGCTAAAAAATCTCTGACGCTCTGCATGGATTATACTATTAATGTTATCAGCAGTCTGTGAGATTGAATCTGCAAAAGCAAGGGGTTTTGTATGAGCATTAAGTCTCAACCTTAAAGAGCTAGTCTAGACAAATGACAAGAACTCATATCTGAATAAAGTTTGAAGGTTGCTTGCTTGACCCTGACAAATGTATAGACACAGTGAAAAATTTCAATTTAAAAATTAATCTTAAAACCTCACTGACCTGACCTTTACTACTGTTCCACCAGTCAGTCACCTTCTAACTTGTCATTCCCACTCCCACCTCCAATCCTCCCTCTGGCATGCCCTTCCTGTTTCTCAAACTAAACCTACAGGGCCTTTAAGGTCTATATCAGGATCTCTCTCAAACCTTCTATGAATTCTTTTTTAACCCCATTCCATGATGATCTCTCTCAGTCTATATACCAATTTCTCACTCACTTGCATATATTCTACTTTAGCATTAGTCCCCAAAGGTTTTATTTAGATGTGCTAAACCTTCAATAAGTATCAATCAATCAACAAATATTTAAAAAGAATGATCCATTCTTTTTATAGTACTTATCTAACAACTTAACTCTTGGAATTTTAATTTAAAATATCGACATAATTAGTTCCTAATGTTGCTCATGTTCCCATACTTGTAAATATAAGTCTAAACCTCTTACTCGATTACCTATTTTAAATTAAAGCACAAGGATATTTTTCCCTCATGGGTAACATTTTATCAATTTAAATATTACTAGTATTTAAAATAAATGAACACAGATTGCTCTTTAACCAAAAAAATAAGTGCTTGATTTACTTTATCATTTTTTTTTTTTTACATAATTCTCACTACCTCTCTGTGTTGTTAATCAATTACCTTTATAGATTAAGGCTCTGGGCACATTGGTTGGATACTATCATAGCCACTAGACACAAAGCAGCAGGACCAATCCAGCCTAATTGTATTTGCTTGTTTACACCACCGCTTACAAAATCTTACCTTCCCTATTAGATGGCAAACTCCTTTGAACACTGAAACAAGATCTTTTCTTATGTCCTCTACTCACCAAATTTAATGCTATATACACAGCAGTCACTTGATAAACTGAATTTTACATAAATAATAATTAGTTAACTTTTTAAAAGCCTGAATCTTATTGTTAATTATCACCTCTGCCTTAAAAAAAAAAAACAAAAAAAAACCCCAAATGGGTGATTAAACTCTAATGCTGCACCATCTGTCAGTTTCCTATATAATTAAATATAAAAACTAAAGTATAACTAATAATCACTAAATAGACAAGTGAGCTGAAAACTATGTTCACAAAAAATCTTGTACACAAATGTTTATAGCATCTTTATCTATAAGCGACCAAGATGTCTTTCAACAGGTGAATGGATAAACAAAGGGCATATCCATTGAATGGAATATTATTCAATGACAAAAAGGAACAAGCTATTAGTTCATACAACAATATATAGATGAATCTTAAATACATTTTGCTAAATGAAAGGCCACATATTATACGATTCCATTTATGTAAGAGGCGAATCAATAGGTATGTAAAACAGATAAATGGTGTCTAAACAGGAGGTACAAGGGAATGCACAGGGAAACTGTTCTGTATGGTACTGGGGTGGCAGACACTATGTATATGTCAAAACCCATACAACTGTACCCTACAAAGAGTGAACTCTAGTGTATGCGAATTTTTAAAAAATCAAATAGGATGTTAAGGAATCCCAAAATGGAATGCAGACTAAGAGAAATTAATTTAACATATTATTAATATATGACATAAACTCACTGAAGGGGGTGAGGAAAAAAGGATCTAACCTCAGTTATCTTGGAAAATGCTGTTTCAACTAGAAATTATAAGGCTAAAGCCAAAAGGAATTGTACATAAACACTGTACTCTAGTTGGTAAATTTGTTGCTTACAGGAGTTAACAATTCTGAACCTGTTTTATTTGTGTCCAGGATTGAATAAATAAGCAACCCGCTATGTACTGTGGTGAAGGGTGAGAGGTGAGAGTTTCTCATTGTCGGACAGGGAACAGCAGATAAGCGAGTGGAAAAGTCTAGAATAATAAATTCTGTGTTAATTATAAATAATTATAAATATATACATATACATGAGTTAGTATACATATGCATATTTTCTAGCTCTATCCATTGAGAGGGCCTAGTAGCAATGCACACATCCAATGCTCAGATCTTGGTCTTTCCAATGGAAAGAATTAGGGCTCCCTAGAAAAATGGCTAGTTCTAAAGCTAGGGTGGGAAAAATATAAGATGAGCCAGGAACATCTTCTAATTCCAGAAAGTAAGGAAGTGTTCAACTAGCAAAAGGAGAAGGTCATGTCAAAGGGACACAAAAGCCAATGGGGAATAGCCCCTAGTAGCCAAAACTAGAACAATCTGAGCAACAAAATAAATAGCATGGTATTGCATTATAACCCAAAGTATAAAATAAATACATGAGTCCATATCGATATAAATTAATGACAATAAACACATGGGTAGAAGGGGTAAATCTTCCTTCATAGAAGAATTCCAAATAATATACAGAGATACTACTTCCTCCAGGAGGTGAAACTTAATCCTCACCCCTCCTATCCCAAGTGTAGGCTGGACTTAGTGACTTACTTTCAAAGAATACAGTGTGGAGAGGGGAAAAATAAGTCACTTTACAGTGGAGAAATCTGGCAAACACTATCTTAACCTCTAAGGTATACTTCCTCAAAACCCAAAACTCTAGTCTAACCATGAGAAAGACTTTAGACAAATCCAAATTGAGGGACAGTTTATAAAATACCTCACCAGCACTCCTCGAAATTGCCAAGGTCAGAAAAAACAGGGATGTCTGAGAAACTGTCACAGACCAGAGGAGAATGAGGAGACATGATGACTAAATGCAGTGTGGTACACTGGACTAGATCCTGGAGCAGGAAAAGGACATTAGTGTAAAAACTGGTAAAATCCAAATAAAGTCTGAAATTTAACTGTGAGGTACCAATATTGATTTCTTAGTTTTGATGAATATACCATAATAATGTAAGATGTTAACATTAGGGGAAACTGAGTCTTTACAACTTTTTGTAAATGTAAAATTATTACAAAATAAAAAGTTGATTTTTCTAATCATGTAATGCTGGTTTAGGGTCAAATTAGTGAGAAAAATGAACTAGTTAAAATTTTATTTGCAAGATTTCTGTATGACAGAAGTATAGAATCACATTATTGGGCATATCTTTTTACACAGAGCAAATAAAGTGCATTTGACATATTATCTTATAAATTGAATCCATTGTAAGATGCTTCTATTGATAAAGAGAATACATTTCCACGGCACATTCATGATCAGATGCTTCTTTACTAGAGGCAGAAATAATCCCCGAAATATAGGAGTAGATATGTTTTCTTTGAGGATTCCTTCCTTCCCTTCCACACTTTCAGATAAGATTAACTGGGTTTCCCTGGGCATTTTGTCCATGTAGCAGAACTCTGGTCTCTCTTGGGACTCTCATCTTGTTTGGTCTGGATGCTGGCCTGCCTATGAGAGGCCCAGGGCTGTGGCTGAGACTCTGCCACTTCCTTCTTGAACTCACTATTGCCTCTGATGCAAAACTAAAGTCTGAACTACCCCAGTCTCTCCATGGCCACATTAAATTATTCCCATAAGCATTACTTTATACGTGAACTGATTACAGTGATGTCCTAGTCTGTAGCCAAACAACTGCATAAGATAGTAGAACTGATGAGTAATGCCTGACACCCACTCCTACTATTACATTTTTAGGGAGCTCACTATCTAAAAGGGGTCATATAATACACTTTGTATTCCTAAATGAAAAGTGGCACTATTTTTAAGGTAGTGATTTAAAATTCTAAGAATTCATTGGCTGCCCTCTGGGAAAGATGTATACTAACCATAAACTTTGATCTCTAAATCTAGATTCAGAAAATAGCATTTGAAAGGGAATTTATTTCTAGACCCGAAGACATACAATAAGTTTATAGTTGGCAAGGGCCACGCTTGCTTAACTTGCTATATATGCTAAGTGGAGAAGGTCGCAAAACTTTATGAAGATATAAAGACATAGCATTTCAGCAGTAAAGTTTCTTGACAGTCTTTCCTCATTGCATTACTCTATAAAGCCACTACCAGGCAAATACGAAGGCTACGCCGTAAGCCACGTTGCAGCATCTTCCAGGAAGCCTGCTCCACTCAAGTCATTATAAGAACCACTATACTTTTCCTTCCCAGTCTGCCCCACAGTGGTGTCTGATTCTTACAGACCTTTTCATATTTCTTTCCTTCCTTCCTTCCTTCCTTCCTTCCTTCCTTCCTTCCTTCCTTCCTTCCTTCCTT